>OZ012703.1:55634135-55969190 GCA_963942595.1 Cylloceria caligata | reverse complement strand
GTAGCTCAGAGCGCGCGCGAATTTCGAATAGACGTTGGTACATGTAGAATGACGACATGTATAGTACGAGGTGTCGAAGGAGCCGGTGTGGGTACTAGACTTACACACGAGTCTATAGCAAAAAAGCTGTAGTTTTTTGGAGTATGCGGCTATGTATCGGCCAATTTTCTTCAGTTGTGGAAAATGAAGTTCATTTTTTTACGTTTCGGTCAATGATGCAGACCATCTTCAGAATTTTTATTGACTGCAAAGTATAACATGATAGTAACATAACTATTGTGTGTAAAATTAATATGTATAATAATGTAACTCACTTAAGTCATCAGAAAAAAACAGGAGGAACAAGAATGCAGGTGCCAACCGTCCCACATAAGTATATTGTATGGCGTTAATGCACTTTAATGCAGGATCCAAAACGTGACATGTTGAGAGGAAAATTCACACAAATTTTACACAATTTGAAATTCCCAACAATAAATTGTAAAATACAAAAATTAATTGATGATACTAAATTATTCTTGAAACATAATACAGATATAATAATAACTAGAGCAGACAAAGGTAATTCTACTGTAGTAATGACTAAAAATGACTACTTAATGAAAACAAAAATGCTATTAAATGATGAAAACACATATAAGTTAATTCCAAAGAATCCAATCACCAAATTACATAGTAAAGTTAATTCTCTGTTAATTAGATGGAAAAATAAAGGCTTAATGAATGAACTTATATTTAAATATCTAAAATGTAATAATTGTAATCTTGCAAGATTATATACTCTACCGAAAATTCATAAGCACAATTACCCTGTTCGTCCTATAGTGGCATCGGATAATAGTCCGACTCATAGATTAGCAGAGTTTATTCAATCTCATTTATCAAAACTCATACCTCCGAGCAAATCGTACATTAAAGATAGCTTTTCGCTCAAAGATATTGTGTCTAGCATAAAGTTACCAAAGGATTATTGTTTAGTTTCTTTTGATGTAGTGGCCTTATATACAAATGTTCCACTACAATTAGTTATTAATAGTTTACAAAGTAGGACACGTTTCTTTCCTGAAAATTTTCCTGTGACTGAAGTTACTGAATTAATAAAATTTATAATGGATTCGACTTACTTCACTTTTGAGAATAAAATTTATCGGCAATGTTGTGGATTACCTATGGGTTCCCCCTTGGCACCGATATTATCCAACTTAGTCATGACTGACTTAGAAGAAGCTTGTTTGAGCAAGTTGAATTTCCATGTTCCGCTATATAAAAGATATGTTGATGACATAATTATGGCTTTACCAATCACATCAATTCAATCTACATTGAAAATCTTCAACAACTATCATAATAAACTGCAATTCACTGTAGAAATAGAAAAGAATGGATCCATTCCTTTTTTGGATATTTTATTGATCAGAAACAATGAGTCGATACTCACAAATTGGTATAGAAAACCAACTTGGTCTGGACGGTTTATCAATTTCTTCTCACATCATCCATTGCACCAAAAAAAAGCAATTGTTGAGATGTTGGTTGACAGAGCCATAAAGCTATCACATAGATCTTTTCATACGCAAAATTTACAGTTAATCAAGGAAACCATGATGATGAATTGTTATCCCGATATCTAACCGAAAAACTCATACGAAATCGAGTGTCACATATTGCACATCCAAATAATAACCAAATTGAAAAAATTCCTTTTGACACATCCAGACTAGTAAATTTTCCATATATTCAATCTATTCATTTTAGAATTAAAAAATTATGTAAAGAGTTTAAATTTTCATTAGTGACAAACAATAGACACAATATCTTTTCTATTACGGGCTCAAACAAGGACAAAATTCCAACAGATAAAAAATCAAATTTAGTATACTCGATAGATTGTGAAAATTGTGATGCAGTTTACATAGGACAAACCAAAAGATACTTGAAGACCAGGATTTACGAACACAAAAATAGTTTAAAACATCTTGACTCACATCACACGGCATTAGCCTCCCATGTAATGGATTTTAACCACAATTTTAAATTTGGAAAAGTAAAAATTCTAAACAATGAACAAAATTTATTTAAAAGATTAATATTAGAGATGATACAAATAAAAAAACATAGGAATGCTATAAATTATAGGACAGACATTGATAAATTAAGTGTCATTTATAATTCGGTTTTGTAGGTACATTTAATATGTCATAACGAAAATGATGTTTGAAGAAAGATATTTGAATAATACATACTAATTTCTCCACACACACAATAGGCTTGAAATAACGAACATCATTAAATACATTACTCTCGTACATACCCATAGCGACTAGTCTTCAAGGTGTCTTTTCAGTCGTGTTTCATACGGATAGCAGTAAACATGTAACTGCTGATACAGCAAAGTCCGTTAAATTAAAATTAAAATCACAGTGAGGACACAGGATTATAATGACAAAAATTTTCATGATTAATAAACTTCGATTTTATCAATAACCAAACACCGGTGGTTAGTAAATGACACTTGAATAAGTTATAAAAATGTTTTTACAATTGACTAATTTTTTCAAAAAATTTTAATCTATGACAATTTATTGACTAATTTTTTATTTTAATCCATGACATATTATTAATAGGTTTAACGCTTACTTAACAATAATGCGACAAAAGCACTGTGAAATAATTTGGTTTAATTGATAAAACTGTAATAAAAGTGCATTAACGCCATACAATATACTTATGTGGGACGGTTGGCACCTGCATTCTTGTTTCTCCTGTTTTTTTCTGATGACTTAAGTGAGTTACATTATTATACATATTAATTTTACACACAATAGTTATGTTACTATCATGTTATACTTTGCAGTCAATAAAAATTCTGAAGATGGTCTGCATCATTGACCGAAACGTAAAAGAATGAACTTCATTTTCTACAACTGAAGAAAATTGGCCGATACATAGCTGCATACTCCAAAAAAACTACAGAATAATTAAAACGGCCACCTACGTAACATTTATCGATCTATAGCAAAAAAGTCAATTTTACGCATAAGTAATCGCGATAATTTGTGTCTACAACGATCCCTTGGCACAGCCCGAGCGCATTGCGAACGCGGTCAAATACGTACGGGCGAGCTACACAGACGATTGTGTCAAATTCGGAACGGGCTTCGAGGTGCGCAATATACAGCAGGGATAGAGCTCACGCGTAATGCAGGGGTAACGACTCCGTCTAGAGGGCGTGGTGCGCGCGAAATTCAGCTCTTTCAGGAGTACTTGGTTCACGAGGGTATAGCGATTGTTGTTTATGAATTTCTCACCTTCGGAAAACGCGTTCCGGCTCTGTATGATGGGCGAAAATACGTATTCACTGCAACAGGTAAAATTAATCATACACTCTTTATTCTCTATTACGAGCGTTCTCATCACTAACAGCCAATATTAAATCTCGCCGATGCTCTAGGTAGTCGAGGGTTCTGCGCACAATGTAATTCCAAGTATATTCGAGTACTCGAGCATCGATGTAGATATCAATGTGCTCGATGTAAATCCACTTATAGCAACGGCAATAGATACTCTCAGCCTGAGTATTGCGCAGACTGTAATCGTTCGTTCTTTGGTGCTTTTTGCCTCTCTCATCACAAGGGTGAGGGCTCCGCGGGTATCACGTCTCGTAAATATAGACGGCACAGCGTCTGTAACGCATTGAAAATCTGTAGAGGCTGCTCGCGTATGATCAAAACCACAGATAAAAAGATGCATGTATGTGGTATATCGTTTTGTATTACATGCACGCAAACGCGACCGCCTACGCATGCGTGTTTTTTAGCACCTCTTAAGAAACCAGAGGCGTAAAAGAAGAAGAAAAAAGACAAGTCTTCCACGAGATTTTTATTTTATGATTTTGAGACGCAACAACACAAGCAATTGCATGATGATACATCGACACGAATTCACGAGCCGAATTTATGTGTTGCACAATGCGTATGTATGGCGTATCTGGATATCACAGATATAGAGACCGATTGTGCTAACTGTGGTAAACGTGAATTCGTGTTTGTCGATGATCCTGTTGGGGGGTTCGTGAAATTGGCATTATTGCAAAAATTTAAAGAGACCATCTGCATTGCCCATAATGCTAGAGGCTTCGACGCACAATTTATTCTACGGTATTTAATCGAAGTGCAGAAAACACAGCTGCCCTCTCTGATTATGAATGGTACGAAGATTGTCTCGATGAAAATTGGCGATGTCGTTTTTCTCGATAGTCTAAACTATTTACCCATGGCTCTTAGCGCTTTAACTAAGGCCTTTGGTTTCGCTCATGAGGTGGCAAAAGGTACATTTCCTCATTTATTCAACATACCGGAATATCAGAATTACTCAGGTCCTCTGCCGGCTTTGCATTTTTACTCACCCGATACCATGTTCTCAGCGGATCGCGAGCGATTTTTAAAATGGTGTGAGGAAGAATCGAGTCGCGTAGATTATAAATTTGATTTTGCGACGCAATTTGTGCAATATTGTCGTACAGATGTTACGGTTTTGAGACGAGCGTGTTTAGCTTTTCGAAAGTTACTTATACGTTGCGCGAGCGTGTGCCCCTTTACAGAAGCATGCACGATAGCATCAGTATGTATAAAAGTATTTCGAAAAATTTTTCTAAAGAAAGATCGCATTGCGGTGTTACCACCAGAGGGGTATCGCTGAGGCGATAAGCAGTCGCGCAAGGCCGTCGTATGGCTCGTATGGCTCGAGCGTGAACGTAACTGCGTTATCGCTCATGCTGGACGCACGAGAGAGTATGGCCCTCCGACCGGCCTACTGGCTGTGGACGGTTACTACGTGGATGCGGGGGTCCATCACGTTCTTCAATTTCACGGCTGCTTTTGGCATGGTTGTCCGCGATGTTATCGCGTGAATGGAGATGCTCGAACTAAATTCGGCGATACAATGGATGAGCGATACGAGCGTACCGTTCTTATTTCCGGGCGAATCAGATCGAAAGGGTACACCCTAACCGACATATGGGATTGCGATTTTGACAGATAACTCGAGAATAGCGAGGAAATGTCATTATACGTGGAAAATCACGCCATGGTCAAGCAGACGCCTCTCAAACCACGCGATGCATTCTTGGGCGGTCAAACGGAAAGTTTTGTAAGCTTGTACGACGTCGCGAATGGGAAGCAGATACGCCATGTGGATGTTTGCTCGCTGTATCCATGGGTGTGTAAGAATGGAAAATATCCCGTTGGACACCCGAAATTGTACGTAGTCGACGAGTGTCGAGAACTCGTAGGACTCGAAAACGATCTAAGTGTCGTCGAGGGTCTCGTGGAGTGTACCGTGGTGGCACCGCGCGATTTGTATATCCCCGTACTGCCTGTTCGCATGCATGGAAACTACTGTTCCCCCTGTGTAGAACGTGCTGTACAGATATGGACACATCCGAGGATTGTACACACGATGACACGACTGAGCGAGCGTTTGACGGTACATAGGTCGTGGACGAACTGAGAAAAGCTGTGTCGCTCGGATATAAGGTGACGTGTATCTATGAAATTTGGCAATACGTTGTCACGCAGTATGACTCAACAACTCGACAAGGCGATCATTTTGCCGAGTACATCGATACATTCCTAAAAATAAAACAGGAGGCGAGTGGACCGCCAACAGAGTGTAACGATGACGAGGAAGCAATAGAGCGTTTTATAGCATTGTACAAGGAGTCTGAGGGTGTATATCTCGAGCGAAGTGCTTTACAGCCAAATCCGGGTTTACGTTCACTCGCAAAATTGGCTCTTAATTCATTCTGGGGAAAGTTTGGTCAACGAGAGAATCTCACGGAAACCGTTATCGTTTTCACGCGCGCGGAGCTAATGAATTTTCTAACGAGTCCGGAGATTAAGGAGACGGGAATGCTACCGGTTAATCACAAGATTATGTATGTAAACTATGTGAGCAACCGCGATGCTATCCAGCCATCCCCGACATCAAATGCCGTGATTGCAGCATACACGGCGGCACAGGCACGCCTAAAATTATATAGTTATCTTGAGGGGCTCGGGCGACAAATATTGTACTGCGATACAGACTCCTGTATTTACGTGAGTCGCCCCGGTGGTAACGAGTATGAACTGCCAATCGGTCAATTTCTAGGAGATCTTACGGATGAATTAAGCGAATACGGGCCTGGTAGTTATATAACTTCGTTCGTTACGGGAGGACCAAAATTTTACGCATACCTTGTTCGTAAACCCGACGGTACGATTATTGAAAAATGTAAAGTAAAGGGTATCACGTTAAACTTTGCGAATAGCCGTCACGTAAATTATAACGCATTACGATCTTTCATGACCGGAGCAAGGAGCGTACCTATTATTTTTAAATTCGACGCTATTCGACGTACGGAATTTCATCATGTAGTAACGCGTAAAGAAACGAAATCATGCGAACCTGTTAACACGTAGCGAAAGTAGCACGGGATGTACTCTACTGTACTGTAAGGGTATTGTGAAATACGCTAATTAGTATAACGCAAAAAAGTATATAGTTTTACGGTTGAATTCGGGATATTTAAAAATAATTTTTTTGTTTAATTTTATGTATCATATTTACTGTGTACAGTACATTTTTTTAAAAAATATTGATTTATTATGTATAAAACCGTTGTCGGCTCGTTCTTTTTGTGCTGCTATTCGTAGCAGTAGCAGCTATCTCTCTACCGTTTCCTTTTGTTCTGACTTTCTCATCGTTGATTCCTTTTGTCCCTGTTTTCTTATCGAGTGTTTCCTTTTGTTCTGACTTTCTCGTGCTACAACCGTGGATATAATATTGCTGTTTAGAATTTGATGATTCGTAAAATTTGCACATAGAGATTAATGCAGAGTGAAATAAAAATATTGCTTTATTTGTGAGAAATATAAAAACTATCGTTATTTAATTCACATACGGTGTAAACACCAGCTTATACTACGGGCCCCGCGCCTTATCAGCTCGTTAAGGCCGCGAAAATAGCTGATGCCGCGGGGTCGCCGCCGCCGCCGCCGACGCCGCTGCAGCCGTCGCGGTATAAGCTTATTTAAGAGTCACCTGATTGATTTTGATAGACACTTATCGATATGGATACACGTTGGGAACATCTATGGACAGCCGTGATAAGCGGTCCTACGTGTTGTGGTAAAACATATTTTGTAAAAAAATTCTTTAAATACATGCGCGAAATGACGGATGTCCCGTTCGAGCGTATACTTTTTTATTACTCAGAGTGGCAGTCCGGGTATTCAGAGTACGGTGATAAAATCGAATTTCGCGAGGGAATTACCGCAAGCAGCAGACTACTCGAATGATACAAGACCTAAACTTGTGGTTATTGACGATCTAATGCGCGAGGCATCCAACAATACTGTGGTCGATCTTTTCACCAAGGGTAGCATCATAAAAATAAAAATCTTAGTGTCATTTTTATCACGCAAAATCTCTTTCATCAGGGTCACGGGCAGCACGATATCTCCTTAAACGCTAATTATATCGTTGCCTTCAAAAATCCGCGAGATCGCGCGCAAATTCAGCACCTAGCCCGTCAGGTATGTCCCGATTATCCGCGATTTTTGCAGGAGGTATATTTCGATGCAACGGCTGCACCGCACGGCTATCTATTATTCGACTTGAAACAATCGACGACTGATAATTGTCGATTTCGCGCCTGTATATTTCCCGATGACCAATACCATTAGGTTTACGTGCCTCAAAAAGCAATAAAAGTTCGCGATGCGACGCGCGATGTACCAGTAATACGCTTGTAATAGCGTTGCGCGGACCTCTCGATAAAAAGCAAATAATTATATTGTAAGCGCTGTGTTATCTGAAGCAAAAGCAACGACGTGCAATTTTGCGCAAAGCAGATGTAGCGCTCGTACGCTGTATATGCGAGTATGCTCTAAACGTTTTACAGGGAAACGTGAGTCTGAACAACGTGCAAAAGAATCATCTTCGGCGGCACGCGACAATTCTTCGACGACTAGCCGCCAAAAGGGGAAATTGGACCGGTAAGAGGAAGATCATCGTCGAGCACTGTGTCGGATTTCTCAAGTTGCTTCTTGTGCCTGTCTTGGCCTACACGAGACATGGAATATAGCAGAAAGATAGTACTTATTCCTCATGATAACATACATCGTCTCGCTGGACTCGCCACTACTGCTGCTACTACTACTACTACTACTATTAGTGCAGACCCGTTGCCCTCCGTATAGACTACCGGTACGCCATTATCGCGCCTCGACTCTGAGCTGAGTGAAATTCTAAACTCCCACTCGTACAAGAGCGAGAGAAAAATGGATAGCGTACCAGCAGGTTTTACAGCGTTATCTTCACATGGTCGAGTACGATAATGCAGTACCGAATATTTTATCGAAACGAAAAATAGCAATACTCGATAGTCACGAGAATAAATCCGACGACGTTTTAATGAACAAAGTTAAATCTCGACTCAATGATACACTTATTATCGATAGCGTACCAAAAAAATTTTTATCTAAAGCAATATCGTTGCTTCGCAATTTGCATCGCAGCGCCGTTGGTAAAAAAATGACATGGGATCGTAACGGTGTTATTTCCATAGACGGCAGAAGAATTTTAAATTCCAATATCGTTGATCTTGTTAACGATGCTATGCGAGCTAGAAAACGCGAGAAACCCATCGGACGATCTCATTTTGCCAAACTCCTGCGAACGATACAGATGCCACGCGAATTTATCGGCAATTCCGAGTTACTACACGAGCCTACAGCTACATCATCCTCGACACCACAGCGGCGTCTTATTTTGCCACACGATAGCGATAGTAGCAGCAGCAACAGCAGCAACAGTAGCAACAACAACAACAACAACAACGAGGCCGAGACCGCACACTCAAACAGAGATTTTATGCTCACGGCTGAAAACGACATCATCGAGGGCAGGAGGGGGATGAAGAAGAGGACGAACAATTGCAAAACATCGCATAAGTAGAATATCGACCCCCCACACAGTTAGAAAAGAAAAAGAAAAAGAATCGATTTAACCGGTCATCGTTAAAATTATGAAAATTCTTCAAAAAATCTATTATGACACCGCTCACCCTGCTTCCTATTCTCGAGCGAAAAATTTGGCCCAGGTGGATCGAAGAGTAGCGCGAAAAAATGTTTTACGATGGCTCGAGATACAGGATTCATATAACATGCATCGTCTCGTGTGACGACGATTTCCCCGTCGTACGTACGACGTGAGTAATTTAGACGACGTATGGGAGGCTGATTTAGCTGATCTTCGTTCGATAGCCATGTACAACGATGAGTACGCATATCTGCTTGAGGTTATCGATGTGTTGAACAAATACGCGTTGGTCGAGGCTTTGCGTGACAAAACAAGCGCAAACGTGGCCCGCGGTCTCACACGCATACTCGCACGCAGTAACAATCGTCGCCCACAGCAATTGCAAACTGATCGAGGCAAAGAATTTATCGTCGATCTGTTTCAGCAAATTCTCAAGAAAAAGAATATCGATTTTCGCGCTGCTCGTAACCCTGATATAAAAGCCTCGATTGCCGAACGCTTTAATCGAACAATAAAAGAGCGAATGTGGCACTATTTTACATACACGCGAAATAAGCGTTACATCGATGTTCTTCAAAATTTTTTATATGCTTATAATCACACTAGGAACAGCGGAACGCGTATTCCTCCGAGCGAGGTAACCCTCGAAAATGCCTCTATAGCCCGAGAAAATTTAGCACGGCGTTCAGAGCGTAACGCGAGAAAAATTAAAAAGCCTAAATACAGCGTCGGTGACTTGGTGCGTATCAGTACAGCTAAAGCAGCATTCGTGACAGGATATGACCGTGGTTGGAGTAACGAGTTATTCAAGATTCAACGAATATCAGTGAATCGAGAACCACTCGTGTATATTTTACACGATCTGAATAACGAGACTATCTACGGTATTTTCTACAAGGCAGAACTATCGCGAGTATGCGTGCCTCCGTTATCTGAGAAGACGAAAGAGAAAAATAGGAAAAAGAGGAAGAACGCTTGGAATCACCACCCCTGATAAATATGAGCTCCGAGGATAGCTCTTTCTTTGTCGTACTACCGAGCAACATTAGTATGCAGTATTTTCCGAATAATACGACGACGGAATTTATTACAAAACTACCGCGTCAGATACGTTTGAACGGAGAATGGTCTGTTTCTCTTGTGGAAATTGCTTATCCGAAGACTCTTTTACATGTTCCTATTGTAGAAATTCTCGTAACTTTTGAGGATGGTGATTATGATTTATCGGGTTTAAATCTTTTAACACGGAGACGCGCTGATAGAGACCAAGTTCCACCTGGTGTATATCGCTCTATAGACGCTCTCTTGGAGAGTAAAATAAGTTACCTCACGTGGCCGGTCATTTGCGCTTTGAATCGCTTCACAGCGGGCAGATCGAAGTGGCCCGCGTATGCGACGATCTACGATACCATGACTTTCGCGAATCGCCCGCTATCGCAAGGCTACTAGGATTCTCGGAAGAGGCTTGTAAGTCTGTAGTGATAGAGCCGCATTGCGAATACACAGGGTCGAGGCCTGCATCTCTCACCGGTGCTATACCGGGTAGCATGTTTCTATACACACATATCTGCGAGAGCTACATTACAGGCGATGTACAAACACCCTTCTTACGAGTTGTTCCCATTGATACTGATGACTGTCAGTATGGTTCGATAAAAATTTAATCGTTTTCAACGCTACGATATATACCTCTCTTGCGCAATAATTTACACACTATCGAGATCGATATAAGAGACGAATTTGGGGATCCTATACCATTCGAGCAGGTAACGTTGACTGTGACACTACATTTCAAAACGTCCCACGATTGATTACACCACTATGGATGATATTGACAGTGTGCAGCACGGATGGGGCCGTTGCGGGTACGGCGGTATTAGCCATGTTCATATCGGAACACCTAATCAACGAGGACACGGTATCGGCAGCTTTCTCGGGGGCCTGTTTCGTCGAGTGTTACCATTTTTAAAGAAGGGCGCTAAAGCAGTTGGAAAATAGGCATTGCGCGCTGATGTAAACGTAGCCGGTAATATCCTTGATAGAAATATAGCTGTGAAAGATGCTATTCGCGAGAGAGCGCGAGAATCAGGCAGTAATCTCAAACGTAAAGCCTCTGAAAAAATTAACACTCTCATGCGGGGGTCTGATTATAAAAAGCGCAAAATTTCGCGAATTCCTGATTCATCGAACGAACGTAAACCCCGACGTATCTCCCGTAAAAATAAAAGTGTAATAAAGAGAAAAGTAATAAAGATGAAGAAGAATAATAAGAACAATAAGAACAATAAGACTCGTCAATGAACAGTTGCAGATATTTTTGGATAGCTGAAACAAGATGCCTTTTCTACATGCGCACTCGTGCGAGTGCCTTAAATCGGAAGTTAAATTATTTTCACTCCCACCGACGCAAACTACTATCGAAAGCTCTGATTGAGTGTATTACAAACCAATATCTTCGCTAACAGATGATTTACGATCGAATTTGTTATTCCTGGACAGGGTGATGAGTATATCGATCTCGCGCATACTATGCTTAGTCTGAGAGTGAAAACAACATCTCCTATTACGGAAATTGCCGCGGGTACAGCGTCGAAAGTAAGTGCCGACCCTGTAAACAATCTCTTGCATTCTATGTTTAATCACGTGGATGTATACCTGAACCAAAATTTAGTTTCACCTCCAAATAATGCCTTCGCTTAACGAGCGTACATAGAAACACTTTTGAATTACGGTCCAGCAGCAAAAAATTCGCATCTCACGAGCGTTCT
Organism: Cylloceria caligata; assembly: GCA_963942595.1. Taxonomy (NCBI): domain Eukaryota; kingdom Metazoa; phylum Arthropoda; class Insecta; order Hymenoptera; family Ichneumonidae; genus Cylloceria; species Cylloceria caligata. Next base: position 55,957,338 of record OZ012703.1, on the reverse strand, counting down.
CTGGTACGACGATACCCCTGCAACCATGGATGATATAACATCGAAAAATACGGGTCTTGTGAAGAGAAAACAATTTTTAAATGTCGAGAAAACTGTAGACTTGCTCGGTCATCTGCATTGCGATATATTCAATCAGGAGCGGTTCCTATTAAACGGCGTCGAGATGCGACTACGGTTGGTGCGGTCTAGAACTTCATTTTTTCTTGTGGGCGATACAAAGAATGGTCAATGCGGCTTCAAGATTCTCGAGGCATCGCTTCTCGTTCGTAGAACGAAAATAGCTCCTGGTGTGCTGCTCTCGCATGCTAGAACTCTGGCAAAATCTACGGCTAAATATCCTCTTACGAGAGTCGAGGTAAAAGGCGTTTCAATACACTCTGGTGTTCATGGAGAGACTATCGATAATATCGTGTTAGGTCAATTGCCGAAGCGTATAATTATCGGTTTTGTCGATAACAAAGCGTTTAACAACGACTTCAGTATGAATCCATTCAATTTCCAAAATTACAAGATGAATTATCTTTCGATGTATGTAGATGGTGCTCAAATACCTTCGAAACCGTTACAACCTGATTTCACGAAAAATCATCCATATGTGGATGCTTTTCAAACGTTGTTTTCGGGAACTGAAATACATTTCTTGAACGACGGTAATTCGATCGATCATGATAATTATTGCGATGGATACTGTCTGTTTGCTTTTGATTTGACACCCGATCTTTCGGCGAACAGCAATACACATTGAAATTTAATAAAGCACGGTAGTGTGAGAATAGAGGTACGATTTGAGGATGCGCTTGCTTCATCGATAAAATGTGTAGTCTACGCGGAATATAATAAAGTCCTTGAAATTGATGCCTCTCGGCAAGTAATGGTGGATTTTACCGGATAAGCAAGAAATGTGCTGATGTCGGCATAAAATTATTTCGTGTTAAGAGACGTAGAAGCGTGTCTGTGAGTAACTAATCAGTCGAGCTCGAGCATCTGTACGGATTAGACGTGAAAATGGATATCGTCGTAGATACACAGGGAATGCGTGGTAAAGACTCGGAATTTATTCCAAAAGAAATTGCCATGGTAGCAGTGGATAGACCGTACTCTGCTCATTGGATCGTTGCACTGCCGTGTCACTTTGCCGAATTAACATAGCATTCGAGAAGCCAGAATAATTTTCTCTCGAAATATTTTCACGGTCTGGAATGGTACGAGGGCGATGTGAGCTGTAAACAAGCATACGCTAACTTGCGTGAAATTTCACGAAAATCAAGACGCATCTATACACGCGGTCACGAGAAGGCTATACTTCTTTGCGATATCACGAGTCGTGAAATTTCCAACCTGGAGGATGAGGAGGGCGCCCCATCGTACACATTTATGCCGAAATCTTTGCGAAAATGCTTCAGACACGCTATGATGAACGATACAGCGTCTTCGCATTATGCAATGCGCCAGGCTTTCCAAATAAAAAATTGGCTTCGCGAGCACATATTTAAAGGAGAATCATACATGGATGTTTGGTCAGCAGACGAAGAGGAGGAGAATAAGAAAGAGGAGAAATCTTCATCATGTAGTCGTAACACGATCGACGATGCTGTGAAATAAATTTTGCATATATATACGTCTTTCAAAGCGTATCGGTCATCATTTAATCATTGACTATGTGTTCAGCATGAACGCTAGATAAATCTACGAGGGTCTGCAGTATCGACCACTTTCAACCGTTGGCGTATACCCAGCTGACCGAATTCCTCGTATATGGTCGTTACCGGCTGGACTCGTAGTTAACACGAATAACCACGACGGACCTGGAGAGCATTGGATCGCTGTGTACGTTAACCATCATGGAAAAGGAATGTACTTTGATAGGTACGGGCTACCGCCAGTTATACCGCAACATCTCGCACGACAACAAAGAAACTGCAAGTTCTATCGGTATGGTCTCAAGCAGCTACAGAGTAATACGTCGGATGTGTGTGCACAATTTTGTATCGTATTCCTGCATCTTATGTCGTGCGGCTTCACGATGTCGCGATTTAATAATCTCTTTAGCGATCATGTAATGAAAAACGACAGATTAGTACGTGAATATTACAATATTTTTGCCCCTCGACGATCAGACAGTGATAAAAATAAATTTAACGGCGGAGGAGTCTCCGAGCGAAGATTTCCGTGTTTGCAGGGATGTTGCATACGACGGTAAATATGTGTAAAGTGATTTAAATAAAATATTAATTAATTAAAAACAAATACATCGGCTTACTGTGTCTCTTATTTTATAATTATATATAAATTATAATCGAGGTCTCTCGCGGTACGGTATCATGTTCTGCATCTTTTACTGCAGAGCAATCGCTTCACGAGAAGCACAGCACAAAGCGGTGCGCACGTGCAAAACCGCTGACATTGCATTCAAAGCGCTGCACACCTAGTTATGATTTAGAGAGGCGTTTGTTATCTTCAAACGGTGTGATCACCGCCAGCATCATCCGGAGCATTCAGTCTGTCTTTAGCAGTGCACGACGAAAGTTTAAATCGAGAAAAAAAAATGTGTCCGCGGTACGACAACTTCGCTCTAGCCGTGGCTTTTGTGTGTCGGGTGGTTTGCAGTGTGGGGGATAACGCGATATTCCTACGTACGGGATTAATGTGTGTTGCGTGGCAAAAACTAGAGGACGATTTGAGGAAATTATATATTGATGGACTTGCCGAGAGGAGTGTATTTAAATTGGAGGACTTGTGTGCGGGAGCCTCATGTGTCGTTGTGCGGCATCAAAGGGCTATGCGCGGTGAGGTCATCGACATGGATGATGACGGGTGCTGCGAAACGTTGCTTGTCGATATCGATGAATCGATATACGTCGATTGGCAGCAACTATTTCACCCCGAGCCCCCGATTAGTGTGTTACCTGCGTTGCTCGTGAAGTGTACGGTATTCGGCCTCGATCATTTAATTGACGAGGTCGGCTATCTAGATCGGATCGATGGAACGCGTGGTAATGATACGCTGATCGGGATACATATGCGTACCTCTGACGGTGCCCACGCTCCATGGGTGCGGGTAATTCCTATTACCCTGGCGTGTAGCTGTGGTTTTTAATGTGAGGGTGAGTGAGTGAGTGAGTGATTGAGTGAGTGAGTGAGTGATTGAGTGAGTAAGTGAGTGACAGAGAGAGAGAGAGAGAGAGAGAGGGAGAGAGAGAGAGAGAGAGAGAGAGAGAGAGAGAGAGAGAGAGAGAGAGAGAGAGAGAGAGAATGCGTGTGTGTGCATATGTGCGTGTGCCCATCACCCTGGAGAGTCGTCGTAGATGCCGCGAACACAAGGGTGATTTCAAAATTTTATTCCAAGTATGTGTACACCTTTGCTCCATCCTGCTCTTATCCCTACTCTTTCTGGTTCACCAAGGTACCCACACCACCTCACTTTACCATCTCCACGTTACCGACACTGGTCAAGCAGAGTGGGAAGCGGCGGTGGAAAAGTGGGGTGGTGGGGGTAGCTGCATGTTGGGGGAAGGAGTGAGGGTAAGAGTGGGATGGAGCAAAGGTGTACACATACTACTGGTAACCATTTTACTAGATGTAATTGCTACGTATTTAATAAACACCAAGTGCCAATCGTTTAATTACTACAACGCCTAGAACAGATTGCAATGCTACTAATGATTTTCCTGCATGATAAGTATATATTATACTTATTTTAGACTAACATTTCATATTCAGAATCGTTTTCAAAGCCTAGAACTGTAGATTTTATTATAATAAATTCATTGGCTGCTATGTACAATTTATATCATATAACCATCATTTAATAATACGGTGAAAAATCGACCATTATATAGTTGACTTGATAGTAAATCAAATCTTAATTGACATTTGTTCATGTATTGTACACATCATTTTTGCATATCACAACTACCTGCTATTACATCTCTTTGATATTACCACAAATCTGTAAAGGTTAATATCAACTATCACAATGTTAACTTTAACGGATTAAATTTGTATGCTATTCAAATACCATATTCTTATTAATTAAAGTAACATGAATTCTCCAATTTATATTGGATATATTCTCCAACTTTGTCTGATTTAAGTATAAAACGTATAAGTACTCGTATAACACCTAGAAAAACATTTGTGTTTTCAGTGAGCGGAACTACGAAATTATAATCTGCTTATGTTGGGAAATCAGCTGACGTACGGTGATCGATAATCGCCGTGCATCAACCTGTTGCTACTAGTGTTGTACTGCGCTCGGCTGTCGTGCGAAGAGCCGAGGCAGCGCTTCGTAGGCATGCTAATCAAGCGAGAGATCGTGGTCTCTTAACATCCGCGTCTCACAATGACGCTTTCATACGGCTCAGCCATCTTGAAAATTTTGACATTAGTGAAAACTGCACAGATAGGATCTACCTCTGCTCTCACCTCGGATATTTTCACTGCTTTTTTCGGATCTACTCAACCAAGAAGTGCTCAACTGTACTCAAAATACTCCGTCAGCATGGACCGTCATAATTTAACTAAATTCAATGTCAGTGACGTGAGGAAATCTCAATTTGTGCATCTCCAAAGTCTCACCTCTTGGCGTGCTTTGCAGCACGGGCTGCACCACGTTTCACCTCACATACAAGGGCGGTTTTAAAAGTCCGTGCAAAAATGAAAATTACCTCATTTTTTAGGATAGATCATTTTTATTTTTCAACATAATCTCCTTTTAGACTAATACACTTCGTCCAGCGATGCTCTAGTTTGTTGATCCCTTCCGAATAATAGGATTTGTCCAAGTCTGTCAAATAGGCATTCGTTTCTGCAATCACCTTCTCGTTTGAGTAAAATCTTTTTCCCGCCAGCCATTTCTTCATGTTGAGGAACAAGTAATAGTCCGAAGGAGCCAAATCTGGAGAATAGGGGCGATGTGGAATGAGATGGAACCCTACTTCCAGCAGTTTTGCGGCCACAACTGCTGAGGTGTGAGCTTGAATGTTTAATGAACACGCGAAATTCTTTTTCGTCCATGTTTTGAAAACCTTTCGACTTCTTCGATTCAAACGAACGCCAAACACAAAGAAATAAACCGATCTGGCTGAAACTTGCTGTGTGTTCTTCCAAGAGATGCTACTAGCTGAAAATAACTTCGATAGGCAGCAGTAGTGCCCTCTCTCTGACCTTGCACGGACTTTTCAAACCACCCTCGTATTTCGGCACACAATTAATATAATTATATGTACAATTCATTAAATTCACTTTAAATTTATTCGTGTAATTTTTAAATATTTTTTTCTTGTAGTAAAGCGAGTCGAGGTAGAATAAAAGACTACTTTCTCTACCTACATCTTTGGTCTGGTTATTTCACACCTGTCGTGAGTGAAAACTCATCCCAATCCGATATATTACAGATTGAAGATCACCAGGAAATCTTCAACATCTGTAGTTGCTTGCAGCCGTACCAATAGACCTGACAGTTTCTTCGTGGTCATGCGAGGTGTTGCGGTATAATCGGTGGTAGACCGTAGCTATCAAAGTACATTCCTTTTCCATGATGGACAACGTACATGGCGATCGAGTGCTCTCCAGGTTCTCTGTCGTTATCCGCGTTAACTACGAGTCTGGTCGGTATTGACTATACACGAAGAATTCTGTCAGCTGCATATACTCCAACGGTTGAAAGCGGTAGATACTGCAGACTCTCGTAGATTTCTATAGTGTTCATGCTAAACACATAGTTAATAAATAAATGATAACCTACCATATACGTTATGACAGACGTATATATGCAAAATTTATTTCAAAGCATCTCCGATCGTGTCACGACTGTTTGGTGAAGATTTCTCCCCTTCCTTTTTCTCTTCCTCTTCGTCTGCCGACCAAACATCCATGTACGGTTCTCCTTTAAACTCGCCAACCCATTTTTTTATTTGGAAAGCCTGGTATTGAAAGAAAGGTTTCGGTATAAATGTGTACGATGGTGCGACTTCCTCATCCTCCAGTTTGGAAATTTCACGACTCGTGGTATCGCAAAGAAGCCTTCTAGTGACCGCGTGTATAGATACGTTTTAATTTTCACAAAATTTCACGCAAGTTAGCGTTTGCTTGTTTACAGCTCATATCGCCCTCGTACCATTGAAGACCGTGAAAATATTTCGAGAGAAAATTATTCTGCCTTCTCGAATTCTGTGGTAATTCGACAAAGTGAAAATCAGCTGACACACGGCATATTAGCGATCGATATTCGCCGTACGTCGACCTGTTGCTGCTGGATGGTGTGCTGCGATCGGCTGTCGCGGAGATAGCCGAGGCTGCGCCTCGCAGGCATGCTACGCAAGCGAGAGGCTGTCTCTCTCGCTTGCCTTCAGCGTCTCACAACGACGCTTTTGTACTACTCAGCCATCTTGAATATTTTGATACTTCTCGTGAAAACCGCTTGGACAGCTCGAACACTCTGCGCTCACCTCGGACAATTTTCACCGATTTCTCAGGATCTACTCAACGTATTCGTGCTCAACAGGACTCAAAATACGGTAAGAGTGCACCGTTACAATTTACATAAATTTAATGACGGTGAGGTAGAGAAATCTCAATTGTGCATCCTCATAAGTCTCATCTCGTGACGTGCTCACGAGATCTTTTGGTCTGGTTATTTCACACCTGCCTTGAGTGAAAACTCATCCTTTTTCGATATCTTTCATATTGAATCCAATAACACCATATGAATTCTCAACATTTTGGCCCTTCGAGCCGGATTTCGACTCACGCGCAGGATAAGACCAGGGTTTACCTACCTTCGGCACGCACCTCGGCTCATCTCGACGTGGAACTCTGCGGATATTCCTCGCAGTCGCACCTCATCAGCTCATCCTGGTACTCGTCAGCCAAGCAGATTTGGTAAAATACACGTCTGCGGAGCAACTTCCTTCTTTTATATCATTTATATAATCATAAATCCTGGAACCTTTTGAAATGTAGTGTCATAGTCAACTTTCCCTGTTCGAATGGTATAGGATATCCAAACTCGTCTCATAAATCGATCTCGATACGGTGTAAATTGTTGCGCAGGAGAGGTATATATCGTGCCACCGAAAACGTTTTAATGTTTATCGAATCGTACTGAAAGTCGTCAAGCATCAATGGGAACCACTCGTAAGAGGGGTGTTTGTACATGACATGTAACATAGCTCTCGCAAATATCGCTGTATACAAACATGCTGTCTGGTCTAGCACCGGTGAGATATCCAGGCCTCAACCCTGTGGATTCGCTACGCGGTTCTATTATTACAGACTTAGAGGCCAATTCTGCGAATCCGAGTAGCCTAGCGATAGCGGGCGAAATTCGAAAGTCGTGTTATCGTAGATCATCGCATACGCGCGCCATTTCGACCGGACCGCCCGAAAGCAATTTGAAGCGCAGATCACCGGCCACGTGATGTAACTTATGTATACTCTCCAAAAGAGCGTCTATAGAGCGATATATTGTAACGGAACGCAACGAGAGCGATCCGCTACGAATGAGAAGGAGACTAACCCCACGATGAAGCATAAAAAAACCAATTAACCAAAATATTAAGATCGTGCAAGCACAAATAAAGAGGAAAAGACATACTAAAACATAAGACAGGAATAAAGCCCATCAATAAAAAAATCATTAAAGTGATTAGAAATTCACAAAACAAACAAACAAGTGGCGAATAAGCGCTCACCGGACCAGGACACCAGAGAGAATAAGTAGTTATACGCGAGCAACCGCGAGTACCCACCCTAAGAAGGATGGTATAGAGCAGCAGGCCGGACCACTGAATAGGACCACACACCCGCTCAGCAGTCACACAGCGTAACAGGCCCCACCTTCGCGCTAAGACTACACTCAAGAGACAAGCATAGTACACGAGAGGATCCCCCCCCCCCCCCACGAACGGTAGCTAGCGGCTAACAAGACCACATGCCGCGTCTAGTGGACCCAAACGCAGTAGCCCTCGCCCCTACGCGAAGACCAGGCGGAACTGCCCGGAAGACCACATACCTCGCCATGCAAACACCTAGCGCAGTAGGCTCTACCTTATAAATAAGCCACACTACACGAACAGCCCTATGCGCCAAGACCGCCACACTGCGGGAAAAGACAAAAGCAAATTGTGGAAACCACGAGGTCCCACAGACCCCAGAGACAAAAGATAAAAGGGTACCATCACATGAGTCTCTACAAACTACCCCCCCTCAACAAATAAACATTAAAATCAGGAAAAACTCTTAAACAAAGACAATCTTTTCACAAACCTAATGAATAAATAATCCTCGAAACATCACCTACACCGAGAACCTAACAAAAATTTAGAAGATCAAAAAACAAGTGAGGAACACATAAAAAAACTCCAAAAAACACAAATTTCGAAGAAGTTTAATCAGAAATCAAGACAAACCAATTATCACGAAGGAGGCAAAGACCAACATTAAACAAAAATATAAAAAAACAGTGAATCGGCAACAAAAAACCTCAGAAGAAAGATTGAACCTACAGCAAGTAGAAAATTATCATTGAATCTAGGATCACAACCTCTCTAGAACCTAGGTTCGTACCCGAAGAAAGCAAAAAACTGACCAAATATAGAAATTCAGAGACATACCGAGACACCTACACACCACCCCGCACCTCTCTCACCCAGTGAGTGAGGTGTGACAAACATCACGTGGTCTACCCCAAAACACCCCCTCGGGGCTCATCGACCAAACTATATAAACCGCGACAAGACAAGCCTCAGGGCTCTTGTTGAAATTATCTTCTGCAAGACGCAGTGCTGCTCGACAGCCAACCTAGATTTAATTTTTATTTTTAATCTAACCGTTTTGGAAATAACTTGTCCGAAAGTAGTGTTCGTTCGATCAACTGATTCCCCTGCATTGCGCTTGGCCGTCAGTTGACCAAACGAACTAATTAGAAATACCCTGTGAGGAGTAAGGCTCCCCTGCACAGCGCTTGGCCGCCCCTACTCACAGCGTCAGGGCACTTTCCACTAACGAGTCCCCACGCACAGCACAGTGGCTACTCGTCTCTTGGAAAGTGAAAAGGCACGTGTATCACCAGGTCAAGGGAGTGGCATTCCGGCTTGCTGCACCACGCGCGCTCGACTCGGAGGGTGTACCTGCGTGGGTGGGACGATACCAGGGCCAGGGGTCAACTACCCCCTGTTACGCACTGATACCTCGGCAAGTCTGGAAGATTAAGAAACCAAGTCGCAAGTCCCTTAAAGGCAACGATAAGGTACCTAAATGTAACGAGAATAAACGCCTCAGTATCAGGAGTACAGTATGAGCAAGTTGGTCAACGCTGCGAACCCCGTGTCTTGCGCGAACAGTAAGCTATAGCTAGAGAACCAAAACAATAACAAAGCCGAGTACGTTAGGTAGGTAAACTCACACTCCTGACCCAACATAACAATACTCGCGACTCTATACTAGGAAGGCCGAGAACCGAAACTCGCCGCTGAAATGCCCAACAAGGCGGAACCCCGCGAGGCGAAGCACACGAATAAGTCACACGCTATAGAATGCGTTAAAAACATACCACCAATAGCAGGCCGCCGTCCGATAATTATACTGAGGTCGACCGGTATATCTTATGAAAATACCATGGAAAGCCACGTATGAGGACAAGCGAAAGCGGCTAGACCAGGCACGATAAACCGCCTCGTAATTCTAAAGGATGGCGAGAACCTTGTAATATCAGATTGAGTTTTTAAGCTCCGTAGGGGTTACTCCAGCTCACCATACGAACAGTAGCGTCACATAAAAACTTAATCGGGAATTAACCCGCATGCGTAGTCTTAGAAAATCGCGTAAAAGCAAGCACGATAACCCCTGTATTACCAAATTGAGTGTTGAGCTCCGTACACACGATACCAAATCGTCGTACGATTATTAAAATCAGCCCGAAACAAAACGGAAGTGATTCCGCATACGTAACTTTAAGAAACTCGCGTAAAGCAGGCGCGATAACTGTTTTATCAATTGAGTGTTGAGCTCCGTACGTACGATGCCAGATCGTTGTACGAATATCAAAATCAAGACCCGATCGAAACTGGAAATTATTCCACATATGAAAAACGAAAACGCTAAATCTACCGACATTAACTACACCATATACTCACCCGCCTAAAGAGGTGCAACATGGTGCAGACGGCGCCGCAGAGCACGTCACGAGATGAGACTTATGAAGATGCACAATTGAGATTTCCCCACCTCACCGTCATTGAATTTATGTAAATTGTAACGGTGCACTCTTACCGTGTATTTTGAGTTCAGTTGAGCACTTCTGGGTTGAGTAGATCCTAAGAAATCGGTGAAAATTGTCCGAGGTGAGACCAGAGTGTGTTGGAGCTGTCCAAGCAGTTTTCACGAGAAGTTTAAAAATCTTCAAGATGGTTGAGTAGTACAAAAGCGTCGTTATGAGACGCTGAAGTCAAGCGGGAGAGGCCGTCTCTCGCTTGAGTAGCATGCCTGCGAGCCGCTGTCTCGGCTATCTTCGCGATAGCCGATCGCAGCACACCACCCAACAGCAACAGGACGACGCACGGCGAATATCGATCGCCGTGCGTCAGCTGATTTCCCAACATTTCCGCCCGCCATCAGAAACGGGGTTGCTGATTAATTTTCATGCAGTTGATCGATGGGCGAGACGGGCAAAATAGCTAACTTTGAGATCGGCCTGGTGAGCAACGTGGTAGCAGTCCGAAGTGTTGCCACCCTGGTAAGCCCATATTTGCTTGGATGCAACGCTGTGACCCGTGCGAGTGGCTACTTGAACGGGGGAAAGACCTCATCCGTGAGCAGAACCAAATAGCCGATTTCGATGATGTTGTTAAGGTGATGCCACTTTGAGATTGACTGTTGACGTTGTAAATAATGAGCAGACCATTGACGCCAGAATTGTTGCACCTTTTGCTGCAACAATTGCCATCTTGAGAGTCGTGAGATTGCCAAATGCTCTATGGTTGGCTATGAAACTGTTGTGAGTGCTTCACCGATGAGAAAATGTCCAGGTGTCAGAGCTGATGAGTCATCAGGATCATCGCTGAGTGGCTCCAGAGGTCGTGAGTTGAGTATCGCCTCGATTTGAGCCAGCAGTGTGGTGAGCTCCTCAAACGTGAGTGCAGTATCGCCCACTGTTCGTCACAGATAAAATTTCAGATTTCACTGCGGCTTCCCATTTGCCATCCATGTGCGGAGCAGCAGGTGGATTGAAACTCCATTTCAATTTAATGATTTGTGAGCAAAGATGCGATGACGTGATGGTCTTGGGAGGCGTTCCTGAACAACTGACGTATGGCTTTGTGAGCACCAACAAAATTGGTGCCACACGATGAGAAACGCCTGAATATTGAGAGAAAACCATCAGCTGAGTAGTCACTGACTACCTCGAGATGGAGAGCTGAAGTGGCGAGACACACAAAGACACAGATCCAGCCTTTGTGTGTTTTGTTACCTCGCCCCTTCCAAGTTGTGAGTGTCAGAGGGCCGGCGAAGTCAACTCCTGTGTGAGTAAATGCACGCGTTTGGTGTGACTCGTGACAGAGATAGCTGACCCAGAGATAGCACGTGCAAGTTACCGACCAGTCAGTCCACAGGTGAGTTGAAGAGATTTCGACCTTGAGTGTGGCTTGAATGTATGCAACCAATTTTGCAAGTAACAGTGCAGCTGTCAGTTCAAGCCGTGGTATGGTGAGCTTCTTGAGCGGTGCCACTCAGGTTTTTGAGCAGGCAAGTGAAGCCGCCTTTCCTGTGGATGATAAGTCAACAGTGATATAAATCACTGCAGTCATGACTAATTGAGATGCACCAGAGAAGCTGTGAAGTTCCACTGTTGAGTCGTCCCATGTATTAAATTACCGTGGAATTGAGAGCTTAGCCAAGCCGGTGAGATCTGCTCTGATGGCAATCTAATGAGATGAGACTTGAGATGGCAATTGATCATCCCATTCAAGATTGTGAAGCCAGAGCTCTTGTAAGAGAAACTTGGCATTGATCACAACAGGTGAGACAAAACCGAGTGGATCAAAGAGTTGAGCCACCTCTTAAAGAATGAGACGTTTGGTGAGATTTCCTTGAGTTGAGTTGAACCGAGATGAAAATGTGAACTTGTCCTCGTGAGGAGATCAAGTCCAACCAAGAATTTTTGTTTCGCAGTTGTCCATTGAGATAGCTGAGTTTGACGGTGATGTTGAGATACTAGCAAAGACCTGGAGGTCCGACGAGTGCCACTTGGCGAGTGGAAACCCGCCCGCCATGCACAAATCCTTGAGTTGTTGAGCAGTTTCAATGAGTTGATGAGTGGTATCCACCCCTCTGAAGATGTCATCTCCGTACCTGCCAAAGGTGATAGCTGGCACAGCGAGTGGAAAGCGGTGACCTTCATCCTCGGTGAGCAGCATGAGCGTTCTGACTGCCAGGAAAGGAACAGCCTTCATACCGTATGTCACAGTTGTTAAGTGGTATTGCGCTGGGTTGCGTTGAGCATCCTTCCATAAAATTCGTTGAAGATTCCAGTCTTCTGGTGAATTCGAATTTGTCGATACATTTACATGACGTCATCCTAGTGTGTTGACGACTGTGTATCGTGTGGTTGAGTAGCGTCAGGATTTTCAGATTGTGCCGCTTGATGCCGCAGCGTGTGGTCTATGGTTGCCGTCGCATGGTGCACAGTCGATCGGTGAGTGCCGACCTTCGCAGGAGCAAGATTCGCTGACGACGACCGTGTCGAGCTGGTTGATTGCGTTGGTGGTGCGTCCATGGTAGGTGGTGACACCAGTAGCTTTTTACCAGAAGCCCACTCGTTTCTGTCACCTACCTGAGCTGGCTTGGCTTTATCTGCCACAATACTACAATAGAGTGCACTAAATAATATGTGCAAACTCTACATCTTTGCAAATAGGCGATACACGTTGAACACTGTCAATGCTCCGCTGTGAGTGCTAGAGCTCGTTGAGCTGCCGGATCGTCCTCGACGAGGTGAGTTAATGGAACTCGTTCGTTCTTTGTTGCTGTGGTTATTGCTGTTGAATGTATGTGTATGTTGGTGTGTATTAATAATTGTTTATTGAAATCAAACTACATGGGTTTACTAGTCGTCCGTTGCACGTTCGATATTCCCGATTTCGCACGCGTTAATGATAATAAGTACTGTCGATCTCTGTATTCTGTACTCCTAATCCCGTACTCTGTACTCTTTATCTCGTACGCTGTACTCCCCATGAAAACTGTCCCTCCGTGAAACTGTCTATAAAAAAACTAAACTAACTGTAGAACTCAAAACTATACTGCGTGGGACTGTGGAACTGCCTCGAAAAACTATATTCGTGTCCCCCCATGAAACTGTCGAACTGTCGAACTGTACTCTTTGTCTAGTACCTTGTACTCTTTTTTCCATACTCTGTACTTCTGTCCAGTACTCTGTACTCTTTACTCCCCATGAAACTGTATCTCCAGCCGATTTTTGCAGCCTTTTACAGGGCTCCTGAGCGTCGAGATTCCTGTCCTCAAGCGTGTAAAAGAAAAGAAGGGATAAAACCCTATCCTGATTATAAGAATTTCCCTGTAGTCTATCTTAACCATACACGTATTCATTCCCCTTACCCCGGAGAGTAGCTTTTCGAGACGCAGAGCAGTAGTTCTATGCAAGTGCATCAGTCTGTCGCGCTCTGATTTGTCCGCGCGATGTGATACACAGAGGACCACGCGATTAGGTGAGAGAACGTGCTCGAGTCGCTTTTCCCCTTAAAGTGAGGCGATTTTACCGCCTCGCTTCTTGGCCCACTTTCGATAGAGTTTCTTAGTCTAGGTAATATCCTTATGATCGGCTCTATGTGGATGTATCTATGGTAGTGTCTACAAATTTCAGCGCTTGTACGGATATTAATTAGATGATTCGCATCAAACCACCAGTAATCATCTTCTTACAGGTTTTGTAGTTAACTTGCGTTATCGTACGCAAGCTTATTTTTGCGTTAATCTCTTATTAGTATGAATATTTTTGTTGATTTATGGCCTATTCTAGTCGTTATTGGCTGTTCGTTTAATTAGTAATTACCGTACTTATCGTTACGCCCTTTTTTTTAAATAATCTATTAGTAAAACAATTATTCCCGTGTCATAGAAATGAGAGAGAGAGAGAGAGAGAGAGAGAGAGAGAGAATATTTTTTCTTGAGAGCGGCTCGCCCGACTCGGTTACTCGTATATTTCGGAATACGGCCAAACAGTCGCTCGAATGGTTGACACTGAACCTGATTTTTGGAAGCAAATTTTGATGACCGACGAGGCCCATTTCACACTCTCTGACGCCGTTAACAAGCAAAATTGCCGTATTTGAGCAACGGAGAATCCACACGAGATCCATGAAGCACCATTGCATGACCAAAAAGTGACTGTTTGGGCCGGCGTTTGCGCCAAAACCATCATTGGGACACTTTTCTTGAGAGAAGGCAAAAAAGTCGATGGGAATCGATATCGGTAGATGTTGGCACATTATGTCTGCCCGCAAATGTGTGAAAAAGGTCTGGACGGTTACTGGTTTCAACAAGACGGTGCGCCATGCCACACTGCAAATCAAACAATTCAGTTTTTGCCCTGGAGGTGTGATGTCAAAAAATGGCGACATTGACTGGCCACCCAGATCTCCAGATTTGACCCCTCCGGACTTCTTTTTGTGGGGTTATTTGAAAAGCAAAGTAATGCTTTGCCTGAAATGCTCGAAAAAGTGATGAAAAACGCAGCAAAGAGGGCACATTTTACTTTGGCCAATAACAGTGGCCACTTGATTCATGTTGTATTCAAAAACTAGTCCAAATAAATTGCAAAGAACCAAATAAAATAAGAATAACTCATTTATGGAAATCGGTTGTTTTTTTTTTTAAGTTATTCAATGTTTACATACCGACATAAAGAGATGGCGCTCCCTGTATATATATGATGGTATTTTTACTATCAATTCCAATATTTTACGAGAGACTTATCAATATAATCTCAGAAGGAAAAGGAAATTAATCCTGATATACTGATCTTTCTTCTATCACTCGGTTGCAACTGGGAAGATCATTAATTCAATGTGGGTTATACTCGTTTTCGAGTGACAACTCTGGGTCGTTTCCATATGGAAGCAAAATTAATAAAGTATTCGTGTGAGCATTCTAAAGGTCATAAAAATTTCATTTAAATCAATAGCTCCTCCACTTTTGTTAATTGTTCCGCTCAAACAATAATTGTTCATGATGTCATCATTTTTGTAAGGAGGGAAAGAGAGAGGCAGAAGATTTCAAGCAAAAGCGAGAAGAAAGGGTGCGGCCGCTTGGTCACGTGATAGCCCTCATTCTAACTGCTCCCTTATGACCAACAACGCCCCGGCGGTGACTAGTCGAACCCCTGGTCGAGGATGAAGAGTAACGCTGCGCTGAATCATAGATCCGTAAATGGCAGTCGATAACCGAGTCTACGCAGTAGATCCAATGTTTTGAAAAATTGCCGATTGACCGGGGGCGCTGAAAAAATGCCATCTTTACAAGATTAATTTTCCCGAGAGACGGTCAGCACAGTCGCACCTCTACTTTGCTCCGCTCTCTGTCATTAAAATCGCTCTCCTTTTCTCTTAAAAAATTTGAAAATAAAAGGAAAATGTTAAAAGTTACTTTTACTGTAGCGAAACTAAAGTAGAAAAACTTTAACGTAATTGAAATCAAAGTAGCAATGCGACGTTACGTCAGGATGTAACAGTAGCTATGGAGCGAAGATCAGCTAAATCAGCCTCCCATACATCGTCTATATTACACACTTTGTACGTACTGTTATGCCGGTACCGCGTAATTGGATTAGTTGGTAATCGGTATAATATTAAAAAGTTATTTTTTTGGGATCGTTTGCCGATTAGGAGATAGATCTCGAGTAATTAGTGTAAACGTGAATTTATGTAAAATGGTAGTATTTATTATAGACAACGGCAACTTTTCGTTGTCTATTCAAAAGTCAATAAAAGAGTACTACAATAAATCGTTGTTTCGAGCTCGTACGAGGAACCAACCTCTCTCGTTTGAATCTACTAATAGAATGATTTCGGCAAAGTAGTTATTTACTCCTTTGTCCGAAATCGAGTGTCGCAATGAATTTCACAATAGTCATCGCTTGCAAATTCCAGCAAGTCGTAGCTCGAGCTCGTAGCGGTCATTGCTCGCAGCTTGTCGCTTACGTTTGCACATTTTTTCTACTTCGGTGAGTGGCCTCACGCGAAAAAGGAACAATGGCGAAATAACGTACAATTAATTAATTCGCGGCATAACATCCCTCCCCCTTAAAAGAAAAAAAAATTTCTTATAAAAAAAATTTTTTTCTTCGGTTGGTTTCCCGTGTTTCCTCTTACAATTTGATATTTTATATATCGGACAATATAGCAGACAATACCATTTTTATCATGGTTTTGACCATTTTTTGGCTATTTTTTCTTCATTGTCGATCTGGCTTCGGATTTTGAAGTACGCTTGCTAGTGTAATTTTCTCTGTGGTCTGAGTACGAGGCATCTGAGCTTTTATTTCCCACAATTTCAGATGGTACGGGGGAAGATAATTTTTTCGGATGACTTGGGATGTTCGCCCTGTTGTTTTCACGTTGAAATTTGGGGCGGTTACAATACATACGCCTATCAAAACCAGTATTCCAGTTATTCGTGTCCATTTTCACGCATTTTAGGACTTCGCAGGGTGTGTTGTTTGTAACCGAAATTGTAGGTTATGTCGGCGGACAAATGTAAGATATGCTCAGTACCTTGCACTTTTTAAAGTCATCGGTTGTCATCCTCAGGCATTTACGATTCTCGGTGTCAATGACTACGTGACTCCCAGTCATGTCCACGTAGTAATACCCGCCGTTCCTTGCTCGCGTCTGTTGTAACGTGGCAGAATATTTAGGCTGCGTCCTTCTCGCTTAGCGGCTACCTACACGATCACACAGGGTTGTAGGGGGTGATTTTTAGGCTTCATTCATTCCTTATTTTTATTTTTTTTTCTTGTTTTATTTTTTTTTATATACTACGGTCTTCAAAAAGTAAGGTGAATTTTGTTTTAAAATTAAAATTTTTTATTTATTCTTGCAAATCGATTTTTTCCCCCTCAAAATAATCCCCCCTAGCTACAATACACTTATGCTAACGTTTTTTCCAATCTTTGAAGCATGCTAAAAAGTCGTCCTCAGGTATAGTCTTCAATGCGCGTAGCGATTCACGTTTGATCTCTTCAATCGACTCAAAACGATTTCCCCGGAGTGGTCTCTTGAGCTTTGGGAACAGCCAGAAGTCACACGGTGCTAAATCAGGCGAATACGGTGGTTGTGGAGCGACATGAGTGGAGTTTTTGGCAAAAAACTCACGAAGAACCAATGCTGTGTGCGACAGTGCATTTTCGTGGTGCAAAATCCAAGTGTTGTCTTTCCATAATTCTGGCCTTTTCTTGCGAATAGCTTCACGCAAACGACGCATAACACTTAAATAATATTCCTTGTTGACAGTTTGGCCAGTGAGAAGGAATTCGTAATGCACCACACCACGATAATCGAAGAAAACTGTCAACATGACCTTGATTTTTGAGCGACTTTGGCATGGATTTTTCGGTCTCGGTTCACCTTTGGCACGATATTCGCTCGATTGATCGGTTGTTTCCGGATCATAGGCATAAATCCAAGTCTCATCGCCCGTAATAATTTGTTTGTAGACGTCCTGATAGTCAGAAATCATTGATTCACATGCTTGAACGCGACGCTCTTTTTCGAAAAAATTGAGAAATTTTGGCACCAAACGCGATTTAACTCATCTGAGGCACAAATGATCCTTCAAAATTGCTTGCACTGATCCAATTGATATTGCAAGCATGTCGGCAAGGTCTCGAATTGTTAATCGACGATTTTCGAGCACCAATTCCTTGATTTTCTTGATGTGTTGCTCATCAATTGACGTCGATGGTCGTCCAGAGCGTTCCAAATCATCAACACGTTCTCTACCTTCTTTGAAGTCTTTGTACCACTTGTAAACATTTTTTTGTGACATAGTCTTGTTACCGAAGGCCTTTTGTAACATTCGATACGTTTCAGCGGCGGAAATTTCATTCCGCAAGCAAAATTTAATAGCACTTCTTTGCTTAACAAAATTCGACATCGTAAAAATCGCCAAATTCACTTTTCTTTGTTCACAAAACCAAGCGTAAACTAAAAACTAATGATGATATTGACATGTAATTTGTCACAGATATCACTAACAGTCCTACCAACTTGAAAAAAAAATTCATTTGCCCGATTCGGTTAACGCGGGAAGTTTAAATAAAAAATTCACCTTACTTTTTGAACACAGTAGTATATAATGCGATTGACACGACCGAGGGATGGAGATGGAGTACTAGAAAGAGGAGGAGGAATGTAACAACTGGAAACTTCGGACCGATATTCTATGTCTCCTATTTCTTGGTCGGGATGTGCCATTTTTCCGACGACGCACCAAATAATACGCGGCCTTCTATGCTTAGCGGCCGCCGACTCACGGGAATCTATATGTCTCCGAGAGTCATCTGCTGGGGTACGCGACGTTAGGATCGTCTGTCGCTAATTAATACATCGTCCAGCTGAGGCGCTACTCGCGGTCATCGGGCGACACCGGTTCCCCCAATTAACCGAGTTTAGCGGGTTAAGTGGGGATCATAGTTAACAAGCACGCGTGCGGGCAGGACCTCAGTGCTTTTTCTCAGTGACCGTTGAGCGAACCAGACGTAGCGTACCCCTTATCTGTGTCCCGCTCTATTTTTCGGCATCTTGCGAATTACTATTGAGACGAGGAATAGAGGGTGGTTCTTCGAGCCAACGTCCGAACCTACCGCTGTACAATCAGGGAGAATAATTCATCATCGTTCGAGGTTTCCCGGACTTCGAAGAACGTCACGGCAGCATCTTCCCGGTGAGCTCTCTTCCCATCTACGGTCTTTCGCTAATATTTTATTATTTCATCATTTAATTGGTTTATTCTAAATTTATTCGAGCTTGGTCACCCCTGCGACTCTGGTACACTGCGTGCAGAGTGTTAATTTGTATTGGGAATCGCGGCGCTTAATAAATGTAACCTCGAAATCGTTTAACCGGTAGAAGCTGGGAAAAAGTCATTGTATTAATCATTTTTTTCTGCTGACGGTTAAACCGTGCGCGAGTTAGGCCGTTATCCCGAAGGGTGACTGTTTGTGTGGGATTTGAACGGGATAGACCGCGTCACGGATTTTATTGAATCCTCGGTTTTAGGTACATGATTTTGTTTGAGTTTGTTTCCGTTTTACTTTAGAGGGTTGTGCGTGCGTTAGTACGTCGTCCCGTGGCATTTTTAGTGTGAAAGGGACTGGCACGTTGTAGACCACGTCACGTATCCTCCAAGTTAATTAGCGTTTCTCGGTCTTATTCAACTATTTATTTATTTATTATCTTTGGGCTTGGTTTAAATATCATCTCAGCATTGTGGAGAGCGTAATCGGCCGTCGTCCCGTGCTTTGTACATGGACTCGAGGGACGCATACGGTCCGAAGCATATCCCGCGTGGTTAGATTATTTATTGGGTTTCATTATATTTTATTCGACGAGTTAGTCATCAATCGGTCTTATTATTTCAACGTTAATTATTATTTATTGACTTATTGATTAATTATTATAATTTATTGTTATTTTTCTAGTTATGATTTAATTAATAGTCGTTATTTATCCGTACATTGATATCGTATGAATTGCTGAAGATTCCTTTCTTTGTCCTGCATTTGGTAGTTAAATTGTTGGATTGAAGTAGCGAGCCGCAGGTAGCTGCGCGTACGTGACCGTCCGACGTCCCGTTGTTGTGGGTTTTTAAGTATACGGGGGATCAGCTCGGAATAGGCCGTATCGCGACCTGTAGGTTGGGGCAATTTAGTACTGGATATTGTCTCTGTTGTGTTGAGGAAGAAGCGAGTGAGATAGGCGTTATAGCGACTACCGAAGTATGCGAGTGAGAGAGAGAGAGGACGGGGTAATTGGCACTGCGGAATAAACAATTAAGACTGAGACATCGAACTAGGTCTAGAATATTGTCGAAAGAGAAAAACGATTAATTTTACGGGATATTTTGTTTGAATTCATTATCAATGTTTATTGAAAATTCCTAATTGTTTGTTAAGAAATAAATAAATTGCCCAAGCGGCGTTTGTAAGTCCCGTACCTGCTATTGTTGTTGGAGTTATTTATTGATATTATTTTATTAGTTGGCCCTTGTTTATTGTTTGTGTTTGGTATATTTATTGGCGATATTTTATTGACTGATTTTATTCATGGATTATTGATGACATATTTTAATTAAATGATTTTATTCGTATTTTACTTGGACTAATCTGTGACTTGACAGCCCGAACCACCCACTCTGCCTTGAACAGCTGTAGCTGGCCTGGGTTAAGTCTGGCCGAACATCTCGTTATTGTTCCTTCCGGCGCGTAAGCGCCTGGCGCCCATCTCGTGAGAGAAAATAAAAAAGAAGGAAAAATAGCTTGGGCCAGCTATAGGTAACGTGATGCGTTGAGGCACAAATTTACGTTACAGTGTATAGGGTATTTGTATACTGTACTGTTGCTGCCCGATCAGCGGTATGTCGCGTACGAGTATAATTGCGTCACCTTCGCTATAGGCCTTTAGGCCAGCCAGTCGCATAAGTGCTGATGCTTGGCTGTGCTCTATTCAGCATCGGGACTAAATTGCTTACGCGTACCTTCTTCCTGATTCTGAGGCTTAACCAGTGTAATATTATATTTTTTTCATAAATAATAATATTGTCTTGAAATATGGAAATATTTTGGCATGTTTCATTGTCATTTGCGGAAATCGAATTACCAATTAAGATGTGTATATCAACCGAATAGAGTGTGCACATTGACTTATTTTTTTCAAAATCAAGTATGCTCTAGAGGCTTCATTTCTTTAATTTACTCTATAGATTCTTTTTACACTCTACGAGGAACACTCCCCTGCGTCAGCATTAATATTCTATATATTTTTCGAGGTGGTTTTAAAGCATGGTTGCTGTATTCCGTCCCCTCCAGATTGCGTAATTAAAGTGCAATTTCTGCTCAATTGCTTCGTTCAATATATTTTTTCCATATGTATATTTATCATGTATCGTTATCTCGGAAAGACCCTCTATTTTCTGTTGATAAAATTAGGTCTCCTAAGACCTCTTCTACTTTATTGGAGCTTCCTACCCTGCGTCCCAACGGGCTCCTCCGCACATTTATTTTTTAGCTAAGACTTAGTTTTAACTAGCTATAAGTATTCGAATTCCTCAATTCCTGAGCTATTAAGGTTCTATAAAGAGCTTCAGGCGGTTCGCGTGCACTGCCTGAGTTTTCCGTCCCTTCCAGACTACGTAGTTAACGGGGCCCTCCTTTTTATTATTTCGTGAGGTCCCGTCCACTTCGGGGTCAGCTTGGCCGACCTTCCCCTGCGCACCGTCTCGTCACGTAGGAGTACGCCTTCGCCGACGCGGTACTCCTGTACCTGTGCTTCGTGGTCGTACGCATTCTCCGACCTCCTTTTCGCGCCTTTCAGGTTGTTGCGTGCTACTGTCCATGCAGCGCGTAATCGCTCGAGTAGCTCGTGGGCGTAGTTGTCATAGGCATAGGTGCTGCGGGACTCCTGTTTTACGGCGGTCGGCAATTCAGCCTCGCATCCATACACCAGCACGTGTAGAGACAGTCCGGTCCTCGGATGTGGAGTGATGTTGTAAGTAAACATCGCATACGGCACCCACTCGTCCCAATTTCCTTGATCCTTATCTATGAAATTTGTTATGTACTCGGCGAGGATGCGATGCGATCTTTTTAATGCGTCGTTCTGTTCTGGATGGTAGGCTGTCGTTTGTATCTTTTTAATTCGCAGTAGTCGACACATCTCTTTAAAGGTCGAGCTGCGGAGGTCGGTGCCCTGATTCGACAATATGGCTTCCGGTGTCCCGTGTCGGCAAATCAATTCCTCAACCAGTGCTCCTGCGACTGTCGAAGCCTCTTGGTTCGGTAGTGGTATCGCCGCACTGTACTTCGTAAGCGTTGGCAGGCGCTGCCTCTCGCTCTGCCTCGTTGCTGTGTAGGCTCATGATATTCTCGGCTCTCCGTTTTGTGCGGCTGTCCGTATCCGGGCGCATGCTGTCCTTTTCTATCGCATGGGCGAGCTCGACCTCTCGCTCCAACGAGCTATCACGGCTGTAAGGGGTATCTTCGGCTCTCCGCTTTGTGCGGTCGTTCGCTCTGCCAAGTTGCCCCTTCGTGCTATCCTCCTCAGATCCACAGGATTCGTTCTTGGCTCTCTCTCGGGCCCTCGTAGTAATGAATATTCGACTTAGCGCGTCAGCATTCCTGCTGCGCTTACCTGCCTTGTATTCGACTTTAAACTCATGTTCCGCTGTTTTATTTTCCAACGCATATATTTCGAACCTGGGTCCTTTACCCCGAACAGCCAGGTGAGCGGTTGGTGGTGTGTCACTACCATGCAACCAGTACCATAAATATATAGTCGAAATTGAGCAAGGGCCCAAACTATCGCGAGTAGTTCCTTTTCCGTAGTCGTGTAGTTCAGCTCAGCCTTTGCCATCGTGTGGCTCGCGTAGCATATGGGCAAATCGTCCCCGATCTTGCCTTGCGAAAGGATCGCGCCGAGCGCCCTATCGGTGCTGTGGTAAGTGCCGTCTTCAGTTATTTGAATGCGGCATCCCTTACTGCAGTCCACTCGAATTTAACCCCTTTCTGGGTTAATTCCAAGAGCGGCTTCGCGGTTTTTGAAAAATATTTTATGAATTTCCAGTAATACTCGGCTAGTCCGAGGAAGGATTGCACTCCCTTTACATCTCTTGGTACCAGGAATTCCTTTACCGCTTCCAGTTTTTCAGGATCGGCACGCACACCTCTTCGGAGATGATGTAGCCGAGATACTGCGTTTCTTTGCGCAGGAACTGGCATTTGCTCAGTTGTACTGCTAATTTGGCTTCTCTCAGTCACTGCAGTACCTCTCGCAGCCTGTCATTGTGCTCCTTGAAGGTCTTTCCGTGTATCACTATGTCGTCGAGGAAGACGAATCATTTGACGCCCTGTAATCCTGCTAGCGCGGAGTTGATTAGCCGTTGGAACGTCGGTGGCGCGTCCTTGAGTCCGAATGGCATGCGGTTGTACTCAAAATAGCCTTGTGGAGCAGAAAATGTTGTCTTTTCCTTGTCTTGCTGCGCCATCGGGATTTGGTGAAATCCAGAGGCGAGGTCCAAGGTCGTGTAATA
Organism: Cylloceria caligata; assembly: GCA_963942595.1. Taxonomy (NCBI): domain Eukaryota; kingdom Metazoa; phylum Arthropoda; class Insecta; order Hymenoptera; family Ichneumonidae; genus Cylloceria; species Cylloceria caligata. The sequence goes on along the minus strand of OZ012703.1, from coordinate 55,934,016 downwards.
TTGGGCTCGTCCTAACTGGTCCAATATCTCTGTTATATTGGACAGTGGGTACGAGTCCCCGATAGTGGCTTCATTTCATTTTCGAAAATCCACCAGTACTCGTATTTTCCTTACGCCGGCGGCATTGGGTTTCTTCGCCACGACTAGCAGCGGCACGTTCCATTGATTCTGCCGGCATTTCACAGGTCTGCCTTTCCTTTTCCTTTTTGTGGGTTTCTGGCAGCCTATATGGGTGCAGCTTAATGGGCTGCACCCCTTCCTTAAGGGCGATCACGTGCTTCACCATAGGCGTACATAGCAGCCTGTCCCCTGGCAGGTGGAATGCATCCTCGTATTCCCTAGTGATTTCGTTGAGCACTTCGCGCTCTTTCTCGTTGAAGTTCGCTGTGTCGAGCTCTCTGGCTAGTGACACGAGGCGGTTGGCCCCTCGCTCGGTGCTGACGGTGCATACCTCCATAGCGGCTCCCTTGGCCGCTTGACCTACTGCCGCATCCTCGAGCGGCTCGAGTTTCACTTTGGCGCATTGCACCTTGATCTTCTGCTCGGTAGTGTTTATTAAGCTGCTATCACAGCTACTACTACGCGGCAGCGTAACACAGGCGCCCATGATAACCCCGCCTTCGAACTCTACTCTCGAGAGCAATTCTACGATTTTGCTCGTCGTTGCGGCGTAGGTGACCGTCTCGCTGCGTGGCGGCAGAGATACCCTCATCGTGCCGTCCAGCAGTGGCATGCAGTGCCTGTACAATTTCAGCATATGTCCGTGCAAGATGTCCGTCTTGTGATATTTGATAAAATCCATCCCTAGCAGTCCCTTGACCCCTAGCGGCACGTTATTCGGAACTATGTAGAACCAGTGTTCTACATTCCGAGCCGGTGTCCCCAGCACAATTTTTGCTATACCGAGAGGGGTGAATTTTCCACACCCTGCAACTCCACGGTGCAACTTCTCACCATAGTCTCGGGCTTGAGGCATCCTTCCTTCAGTATGCTGCACTGGACCCCAGTGTCCGCCTTAACACTATTCCTACCGACACTTCACGTATACCTATTCCTACCGCGGCCGGTCAAATGACCGGTCTTTCACAACTTATATTTTTCAATATTGAATGCAAACCAATAGCCAGCTTACCAGTATAAAAATATATTTTCTTTTATTCAAGAGTACATAATCTACATTTTATTCTTTTTCGTCGCATTTTTTACAAATGGGCTTCTCAACTGTACATTTTCCGCATACGTACTTTTTACATTTTAGACAGATTTTGTTCGTCTTATTATCTTTACAATACCATATCTGACATGTTTTCCGTTCACGGGAACCTGTACTTGTACTTGCGATGGGTATTGGTTGATTTTCTTTGCCGAGCTCTTGTTGGTATTCGATGGCATGTTCTTCTGCCAATTGGAATAGAAATTCCTGTCTTGTAATTTCTCCTCCCGTAGTTTCTTTATATAACACCCATGCTGTAACAGAGTTACATGCATGAGCGCAGGGAGGGATACGATAATAATCGATATAACAGAGTTATATTCTCGAGCATCGAGCGTTAGTTCGAACAGCTAGGAGAGCACGAATAATATTTAAGAGGTCTCGAAAACACCTGTGCGACAGACTCGGTACAGGCGTACCGAGTTTTGCGGGCAATAGGCCATCGCCCCTAATGCAAAAACTAGAGTTGTCGCCGCTCCGAAATTCCCTCGCTGACGTAATCAGCAGGCCAGCGATCAGCTGGCCTTGCTGGGTGGCAAGGGGAAGGCGGTGAGCGCGGCAGCGGCGTACCGCAAAAGTCAGGAAATGCGTTATATTTAAAATTATGATGGAAAAATAGGCAGAGGGGACTGTGGCGAGGGGAGGCCTATAAAAGGTCGGTGCGGGGAGAGAGACGCTCTCTTGGCGAAATAGTTTAAACGGAGGAGGTGCGGAAATTGAGAACATAAATTATAAATAATCATTCCAGAAGTTTTTCAAATCATATCTATCTGAGAGTCTGCAGTCACTCCGGAAAAATAAAAACCAGTGAGTGGTGGCTATAGCCGAGGAAGTGCCGAAATCATAAACGATAACGAATAATAATTGTAGAAATTATCAAATATCCACAATGTACGTAATAGATAAGTTAAATAGAGTAGATGCGTAGGAGAATTAATACAAGTAAGTGAGTAGATTGTAAGCATTTTGTATTAAAATTAGTGCATCGAAATAAGAGCGTAGAATAAGATGAAATGGTATGGACTTTTAAAACCGACGATATAAATAAGAGTTGCAGGCATCGTGTGCGTAAAAGGAAGACAGAGAGAAAGTGAAACGAGAATAAGTGAAAAAGAATTGTACACAGAGTTGATACACTCTGTCCGAGTAGTGAACTTGTGCGTGAGGCGGTATATGTGTGGGTAGCGAGGGAATACCAGGGCGTTAACGCGTCATCGAGGTACGAGCCCAAGAGTACTGAGAATTGATGCTCGAATACTAAGAAATAGCGTGAAAATAATTGTCGGAATGCCCGAATTTCGATACAAAGCAGAGTATAAAATTATGAAATGTAGAGGATAAGAAATAGGTAAAATTAAAATGCATAGGATTAATGAATATGAATAAACAAATGTCTTATAGAAAAATATAAATGATAAAGTGTGTTCGATCGAAATAAGAGTGTAAGAGAAAGAATTGTAAGTAGAGTTGATACACTCTATCAAAGGAGCGAATGCGAAGCAAGATAGCTAGTGGAGCGGAATATTATGCAACAGGTATACAGTGATACCATTTGACGAGGAGCGAGAGAAAGCAAAATAAGAGTGAAAGAGAAAGAATTATAAATAGAGTTGATACACTCTATCGAACGAGTGAGTGCGAACCAAGATAGCTAGTGGTATGATATATCTGTGCAACGAGTATACAGTAATACCGTTGTATAGAACCATAACAGACTTACAAAGAATACCGAGAATCTGTGCACCCGAAATAATAGAATAATTGTAGAAATAATCGCCAATTACGAAGTTAAAATAGTCGTTATGCGGAGTCCGAGTGACCTAAATAAAAAAGTGACGTTTTTTTTATGAAACTGTTTTCTCCGAATAAAGCCTCACTCTCAACCACCATGAAGTCTTAATTAATTAGTTATGTGATCGAGCCCAAATTCCCACGATAAATAAAAATATATGTTAACGAGAAAAATTACCGTTACAATGCATTTATCCCGGCTAAATCCAAGATATTAAAAAATACTTGCAAAGGCCATCTCCAAGATTTAGATTTTACCGAATAATTTCTGGCCATTTGGTCGGTCACATCTACGCCAAATTTGGTGCTATTATACAATTGAATTGTCTCCGGTTTTCGGGTGTCATTTTCTTCAACTTCTACGGAGTTGTGCATTGAACTGAGAATTAGAACTTTCTTTCTTGGTTTGGCTTTGTAAACTGTCAACATACAATTATTTGAGCCATAGAGTTTGGTTGAGAAAAGTGCCATGTTGTCGTTTTTCAGTTTTGCCAGTCTTGGTAGCTCTTTTCTATTTGCTCCAATTGTCCCAACAATCGTAGTTTTTTTTGCTAAAAGTTTTGTTGCTAAAGGTAGGCTTGTAAAAAAGTTGTCCGTGGTTATATTTCTTCCACATCCTACATACGGTTCTGCTAATTTCATAGTGACAAACTCTCCAAGAGGAACTGAGGGTTCTCTACTTTCATCTTTTCCCAAATATGGAAAGCCGTTTATTATATATTTGCTACGTACATCGGATGCTAACCAAAATTTTATACCAAATTTGTCCGGTTTATTGGGCATATATTGAGTGAATCTACACCTTGCTTTCGTTGGAAACAATTGTTCGTCAATAGTAATATATGGTCCTGGTTTATAACAATTTTGACTGTTGTCAATAAACTTGTACCAAACTTCGGAAATTATAGCGAATTTATCGGTTTGTAACCGTTGGCTTCGTTGATTTCTGTCGTCAAATCGAATAAATCTCATAATCTCCGTAAAGTCATGTCTACTCATAGTATTTGAGAAAAAAGGCGGGCCCAACTTTTTATTCCATAGAAGTGCTATATCTATATTCTTAGCCTCATATGCGCCGCGTGCATACAGAATTGCAAAAAATGCATATAACTTTGCTGTAGACAGTTCTCATTTATATCCCAACACTCTAAATGCCTCTGCCTCTGTGCACTTTCTTATAAGTTCGATTATATTCTTATCAATTATCACAGAAAATGCCGTCCTAACTTCGCCTTTCATAATATTACGTTTACTGTACCCAGTCGGGCCTGATGTTTCCCTAAACATATTATGGCCAGGTGCTCTTCCAGGATTAGACCCTATTTTTACTTCCTGCCAAACAGTTCCGTCCATCACAATTTTGCTTACCTCTTCCTCATTCTCACTATCAGAACTAACTAAAAATCTCCTTCTCTTTCGTCGTCTACGTATGTTCGAAATATTCTCTTCGTTCTCATCGGTGTTCGAGTCGGTTTCAAGTGGATCATATTTTTCCGTATTGTCATTTTCCATATCCAGAATTTCCTGATCATCTTCAGAACATTCTGCATCGATATCATTTATTCTCTCTAATAATACATTCGCACTCCTCAAATGTCTTGACATTTTGGGGTAAATATTCTACGGAGAAAATAAAAACTAAAATATGAAAATGTAAATCAAAATAGATAAAAAAATGGATGAAAGATAAAATGTGAAACTTACTGCGACGTATTGTTAGTCTTGTTCACTATTTTAAAAATGGCACTTATAACACGTAATACGATATAAAATATTACAAAATAATAATAAAAGACTGCCAAGTATGCTCTTTGTGACTTTCACGTTTCGATGCACTCTGTTCGTGTTGCAAGACTATACTGATATGAATTCGTGAGAAGACGTCTATACATTTCCTTCAGTTATAGGTTTATTTATTTTACGTCATAGTAGATAAGATGGCGTAAGAACATTCGAGGATCTGGACCGTATCGGATATCCATCAAGCAAATAAATACCGCTAACCCGAAAGTCGAGCGAGAACTGTAAACACTTGGAAGTGCCGTAAACCATTTTCTGGAAGGCACTTTTCGGATAAAATCGTGCCGCAACTATATTACCTTTCGTTTGTAACGACTTTATAGTTTTGGCATTGAGTCTTAGAGAGAAACTATTACAAAAATGTATAAATCGTACTACCGGTCAAATGACCGGTCGTGGTAGATAAGATAGACTATAATTTTTTCTCAGAAAATAAACAATAAAAAAATAAGTGAATATTGAAAAATGTATCATACATATATATGAGGAAAAGTCGTAAAGTTTAAAGGCGATTCACTTACGTTGAATGTAGGAAATTCCAATTGAAAATTTAAAAACGGTCATTTGACCGGTCCTGGTAGAAATAGTGTTAAGGGTGAGTACCCCGGTCGAGGCCAAGGATGCGACGATGTCAAAGTTGCTGGCCATAGCGCTATACTCCTGCAGCGTTACTTGCAGTAACTGCTGCGTTGTTTTCCTCTTACTGCGCGCGGGTCTCTGCTGGGCCGTGAGTGTGTTTAATCTCATCGTACCCAGTGAGCTGGCATCGGTACTTGATCGACCCATTGCTGCAGTCACTGTGAACTTTTCATTCTTACCCCCTGGGTCCCTTGGACGTCGGGGATACTGTGAGAACTGAGCAGGCTTGCTCTTCTTTTGCGACAATCTATTCCTGTAGTCTTTCCACAAGTGGCCCTTCTTTTAGCATTAATTGCATACAACAGCGACGTGGTGTATGGATTTATTCTCACTCTTCCCAATCTGCGGGTGCAGTCTCGAGCCACGTGCCCTGGCCTCCTTCACGTGAAGCAATTTTCTCCCTGTCGGGGTCGTGCGCCTTGGGACCTTCTGGTGTGGCTTAGTGCTCCACCTACCCCTCCCTTTGGCTGCATTATTTTGGTGATTTCGATCGCTCCAGTTACCGACTCGTGGAGAGTCGTGTAGTTGCACGATCTCACCAGAATTTGGACCTGCCAATGCAATCCATTCTCGAAGTTGACCTGGGCACTCTTTTGCGTTATCTTTTCAATGATGCGCATTTCCGACGTCATGGCGGCGTTCTCGCAAAGTTTTTCTATAATGTCGACGGTAATACGCTCTGTCCTGGCGGCGTATACTGCGATGTCCTCGCCCTGGCCCTGATGGAGGGAGTACAATTCTACCTGTAACGCAGGCAGCGACTTCCGCTTCCCGTACAGGGCCTCCAGCTCGGTCTTGAGCTGCGCTACCGAGAGGATGGTTTTGTGCTTCATCTCTCGGGCCGCCCTACCCTCGAGCTTGCTGCTAAGTACCAATTCTAACAGGATCTCGTCATCCCTGGGTGCAGCTCGCTTGAAAACGGTCTCGCAGGATCGTAGGAAGGCGTCCAACTCGTCAGCGCTGCTTCCGTCGAAATGCTTGATGTTTTTTAGAGCTAGCCCAAGGTCGAGCGTCCGACCCTGTGTTTCTGGCACCCACGGTTGTTCCCTTTGGAACATGGGATCCGCAGGAGGGTAATCCGGCTCCTCGAATCGGATTTGCCTTGGCCGCGGCCGTGGTGTCGGGTGTTCTGCCAACCCTGCCCATTCCAGCCTCCGCAACAGTTCGGCATTTTAATCCCGTAGGAACCGGATGAGCTCGAACTCATGTGCACCTACCTCGTTGAGTGTGTCCGCGAGATTTCGCCTTGCCGACGGCGTGTCGCGGCTTTGGAGTCTGAGCTCTAGCTCGAGCTTTCGCTGAGCTCGCTCGTACTCGCGGTGACTTCTGTCTACCGCTTCATATCGCTGCCTCACTCGTTCCGGCAATGGTGGCCGAGTCGTCGTACCGGTAGCTGTCGGATGACCTACGCGATCTATCGTACGCAGTTGTTCGATCTCTCGCTCGATCATATCCTCTGTGATGCGCTCAGGCGTTCGTTCGCCAGTAGCCGTATTGAATATATCGATGCTATCGATACTGTCGTCATCCCCGAACGACGCACCCCTCAGAAGATTCACGCCGAACTGAGCTGTCAGACGGCCTGCAAGGGCCTCCTGCTTGTCAGCGGAGATTCGTCCCGACGGTAAGAGCTCCGTTAGCGCCCTACGCGTTGTGCGCGATGTCCCCTACGGCTGCAGCTAATCCCGCTGTGGAATCTACCCCTTCGCCGGGAAACGTCGTATCTAGCGAGTTGCCCCTACATATTCCTAAAATCTATTCCAAATTCCATTACTAAAAAAATATTCCAAAAATCTCAAGAGAGATACATATATATTTGGTGGAATATTTTCCCAATTTTCGGATCGACTGGCTTTGACTAAACAAGGCTATATGTATATGTATGGTATGTAACCGCCATTTACAGGAAGAAGATCTTGCAGATGGTCCTCTCCATGGCGATGTTCCTTGGGTGCTGTTGACCTGCTGTCATGTAGCTCCCCTCTGAAGTTGGTCCAGACGTCCTTACTGGCGCTGTTGACCCGTTTCTTCGATGGTTTCCGGGCTCGTCCTTAGTGCGTCGCCAATAGTTGCGCGACGGCTTCGTCACGAGTAGCTGCCTCGAGTACTTGGTTGCACACTTTGTGCGGTTTTCCGCGACTTGACGTGACACCGTCAATCGGGGCTTTAAACGGTTGACCAATCTGTCGGACCGCACTGACGTACACTTCGCGCCTTTGCGTTAGCTCAGTTGGGTTTTCATAAACTACACTGGTGTCCAGAGACGTAGTCGTCACTTCAGAGCCACTCTTTTTACTTTGTCCAAAACACTTTTTGTCCAAATAAATCACGTAGCACTTATACTTCAGCAGATCCCACCGCTGCCACCAAATGTTATGCCGGTACTGCGTAAAGGGATTACTCGGTAATCGGTATAATATTAAAAAGTTATTATTTTTGGGATCGTTTGCCGATTAGGAGATAGATCTCGAGTAATTAGTGTAAACGAGAATTTATGTAAAATGGTAGTATTTATTATCGACAACGGCAACTTTCCGTTATCTATTCAAAAGTCAATAAATAGTATTACAATAAATCGTTGTTTCGAGCCCGTATGAGGATCCAACCTCTCTCGTTTGAATCTACTAATAGAATGATTTCGACAAAGTAGTTATTTACTCCTTTGCCCGAAATCAAGTGTCGCAATGAATTTCATAATAATCATCGCTTGCAAATTCCAGCAAGTCGTAGCTCGAGCTCGTAGCGGTCATTGCTCGCAGCTCGTCGCTTACGTTTGCACATTTTTTCTACTTCGATGAGTGGCCTCACGCGAAGAAGGAACAATGGCGAAATAACGTACAATTAATTAATTCACGGCACAACAGTACGACCGGACGTGCGACGTTACGTCAGGACGTAACACTTCCCCCCTTAAAACGATTATTAGGGGAAGCCTAATAATTCAGTCATTACTAAATATATATATATATATATATATATATATATATATATCAACCATGGAACATTTTGAAGCACCGTTGTTGCTTGCTACAATGTACAATTTGAACTACTCGGAAACAAAGAGGATAACCGTGGGTCTTCAGGTACGCGCAGACGGTGACGTTACACCGGTCGTTAAGCTGCAGCATAATAACTCGTCGGGTGGTATTGCCTTTGAATCTACAAAGTGGAGTAAACTACAAGTTGCTTTGACCGAGATAGCATCATATTTCGGGGCCTGTACGAATTATGGCTGGAAAGCTGATCAACGCATCCGTAAAACACTCAACATCGATGACTGCGAGATTCATTTTGCGTCCACGTTTGGCTCAAAATCCATTGTTTTCGACCAAACCAAGGACGATGTGGTTGCCGAGGACGTCAACCCTAGCGATGAAAATACACAGGTAGAACCACCACCACAGAAGAAGAAGAAAAAAAACATCTATTCATCGAGTATAGTTATGCAAAAGAAATCTTTTGACGGACTATGGATCGTAACACCGTGTGTCGATGAGCGCTTCAGGCGGCTCCAGCGCTACGTCGTTTATGTGAAAAACTGTATCGATGTTCTATGTGCTGGATTAGTTATACATATTCCCGCTAAAGAACTAGCCGAGAATGTGGACTAAGTGCGTATTAAAACTCTATTAACACAGAATAGCTCTAACCTGTGTGAAGCTGTACGTCATCGAGTGGATCCCTCATTCCTTGAACATTTCGATATATTGTTCCTGGAGTTGCAGATATTTTGTGTTCCGTTCATAACACAGGAGGTGAAAAAATTAATCACAGACATTTCTCTGGTGGCTTCATAACCGTTTGAAGAATGATCGGAGAACGATTGCCGTCGGTTTCGCAAGAATTAATTTTTTATAATTCACACGATAACACATGATTATGATGATAATAATAATTAATTTTACTAGTTGTAGATGTTAAGATAATTATTGCGTTACTTTTCTTAAATACACACGTGGCTCGTCGTCGATAACCCTTCCCCACCATGTCTCGTCTCAGTATAAATTAAAATTATTAATATTTTTATGTATAATACTCTCTACAATAAAGAAACATGTATGCTATTTAAACGTGTTTTTTACTCAGCATCATCAGCATTAATAGTTGCTTTGAAAAATTTATAAAAAATGTACATCAAATAGTGAAAAACAAAAAAATCACAATCTTCTGAATACACATGCGCTTTAAAAGCTAAATTGTGCGCATGTGCCGCAGCGACACACGCTCGTTCATAAGGGCGAGCGTGTATCTGTATAAGCTGAACCGCGTCCGCGCACACGTCTGGTAAACTAATAATGACGTGTGGGTACACGCCGCCGCCGCCCGGTCGGGTAACATGCTTATTGTGCACTTGGTGTATGCGATTTTGCATCTCGTTGTTCTACGATATTTACCGTCATCATCATCATCATCATCATCATCATCATCATCATCATCATCATCATCATCATCATCATCATCATCATCATCATCATAAATAGTATTGTGAATTTGTCACGCATAAGTAAAAATAATAGATGTACGCTGGAAACATCCGTGGACGCCGCTGATTTGTGGCCCCACCAGATGTGGGAAAACAGTTTTCGTGAGAAAATTTCTAAAGTTTCTCAATTCAATGAGTAATGTTGAATTTGACCGAATTATATTTTATTATGGAGATACTTTCGATTCTGATATCGCTTCTCTGAATAACACATGTGAACAACAACGATCGTCGTCGTCATGGTTAATTACTAAGCCCAGAAGTAATAAAAAATCCAAAATCCCAAAAATTGAATTTAACGAGGGTCTTCTACAACAGGAGGATTATTCAAGCGATAATAACTTGAAAAAATTGGTTATCATCGATGATTTAATGCGCGAATCCTCAAATAATACAATTGTCGACCTTTTCACAAAAGGTAGCCATCATAAAAATATTAGTGTGATTTTTATCACACAAAATATTTTCCATCAGGGACATGGACAACGTGATATATCATTAAACGCCAATTATATGGTGATATTTAAAAATCCACGTGATCGAGCACAAATTACCCATCTAGTGAGACAAGTATACCCCGAGAAACCACGATTTCTAACCGAGTCATATTACGATGCTACCTCAGAGCCACACGGTTATCTACTCTTGGATCTTAAACAATCGACACCCGATTATTGTCGATGTCGTACAATGATATTTTCCGATGATCCACGAATGCTGGTCTATATGCCGAAGAACACTCGTCAACGTATTTAATTGGAAGCACAAGTAGACACCATATCAGTCTGTAATGGATATGAGTCGTGTACGCATCACGCACAAAGATTCGGGCATTCAACGAATACATCTACTGTGAAACTGTAATAATGAGGGATAGCACCAGCGCGAAGAAAAAGAAGAAGAAAAATACACATTACATTCCATTCGATGAACGTTGTATGGCCCTACTTAACGCTATTTGTCATTCAAATAAAAAACAGCGAAAATCAATATTGCGTAATGCTGATAAACCTCTAATCAATTGCATCTGTGAATGCGCGTTAAACATTTTACAAGGAGTTGTATGTGTCAAGTCAAGTGTCAAAAAACGTTTGAAAAAATATAAAAATATACTTCGACAACTTCTCTCAGGATGTGTGACAAAACAACGTGGTGGTGGTGGTGGTGGTGGTGGTGGTGGTGGTGGTGGTGTTTGTACAGTCGCTCGTAAGCATCGGAAATATAATTGGATAGCGAAGAAACGCTTCATAATTCAAAAAGGGGGTAGTGCTTTTTTACCACTTTTACTGGCTCCCATAATCACAACTTTATTTTGTAAATTTTTCAGTGGTAGTGACGATTGAGAAAACAATACTGTGTTTAGGATAAAAATTATTAATCATCCTCGTAATGGAGCATGCGAAAAAAATGTTTTTAGTGCCAATGTCCGAGGTAAACGATGGAAATAGTGCAGACCCAGGGTGATCCTGTTTCAAGACTAGACACTGAGCTATACAAAATGTTAAAATCAAACAAGTATGGTAAAGACGACGTTAGTAAATGGAAAGAGTATTTACAAGTGCTGTAGCGTTATCTATATCTCGTTGGTACGAAAAATGCACCGTTTTCACCAGCACTTTCAGCACTACCTGAAACATCGTCCGAGGTAGATAATGCAGAAGCCACGAGCGATGCTGACATCGTTAATAGCGTTCCAAATATGTATAAACGCCGAGCGACTGCGCTATTAAAGTTTCTACGCAAACCCACGAGTGATGAATCAAAAAGCATAAAATGGGACAAAAAAAATGAGCGAGTCTGCTAGTACTCGAGATATTGATGTGTAAACATCTTGTGGCGAGAAAATGCGGAACGAAAGTGTGTTGAGGATTTGTGCACAAGGCGGATTTGATTCAAAAAAATAATTCCAATTGAATTCAATTTTAATGCGTTTGCAAATTTTTTATTCATTTAAAATCGCTGTACTTGAGACGATCGGCTTATGATAACTAAAATACGATACATATACACTCAATTCTAAAGAATCGAGACATCTTTGAAAAACGGCATCAATTACAGTTCCAGGTTGTGTTGTAGCTACGTTTCTATTACTATTCAACTCTAGCTGAAACGTATCTTTTAAAAACGTTATCAAAGGGTCGGCTTCCGGAGTATTAAAATTAACATTAAAATCACCACTCAGAATCATGGGCATTAGGTAATAGTCCTTGTTCAAAAGTGCTGCACCACCCACACTGAACGGCAGTAGTACAAAATGAATAAAATCAATTATACTCTGAACTGATTGATTTGGTGAGATGTAGACAACGACTGAAAGAACCGTTCGTCCACTTGTGAGACGGCATTCAGCTGCACAAATATCGCCAGTATCTCGTACTGCTACTCCTATTCCTGTTATTTGGCGATAGTTAATGTCCATGTTTGGTGTGACAACGTGCGAACTGTGCTGATTTTTTAAATTGCTACGCCAGCTGAACGTCTCTCCTGTCGTTTAAATTTAACGCAGCAGTCAAAGTTTGGAATGTCAACGTCTTCTTCTTCGCCAAGCCATATTCCAGAGAGCATGAGCACAGTGCAGTTTTGAGGTACTTCTTCATGAAGATCGTTAGAATGTGCTCGTAAACTCTGGCAATTGAAATTGTAGAATGATATTTTATCTTTGTGAAATTCATTATTATTTCTTGACCCGTACGTAATGGATTTAAATTGAGGCGCTCAAATTCTATTCGTAGAGCAGCCGTTGAATTGGCATCTCGAACTCCATGATAGAATACCGGATCATTAGTCGGTGACACTATGAACAATCCATCTACACTGGTGACTCATGATAAGGCTACGTATACAAGTGATTGGCCATGCCCTTTCTCGTATGAATATACAATTTTATCAAATGTGCCACTCTGCGATTCATGAAGTGTCATGGCACAGGCAGGGGTGAGAGGAAAATGATTCCATTTTGCAGTGATAGTTTTGTTATTGTTCAGGTAAATTGTTGAAGTTCGTCGAGCAATTGGTACAAGTCTTGCGGGTATGTTCTTATCTTGCATGTATTTTGCTGCGATTTGTATAGCCTTTTGTCCTATCCTTGGATTACCCGCAAATTTGATCCAGAGTCTTTTTACATCTCCTTCTTTAAATATTTCGTCTTCAGTCGCATTTTCGATTCGCTCAACAAATGCTAAGGTTCCATATGTCCTATTTGACAATCCGTCAGCTACGTTGATATTAGTCGTGATTAAATACGGCTGGCCGACGACAAGTGTGAGCTCATAGGGCAAGCCTCCTGTATCAATCAGCGACATTTTATGCAACTTTTGTCGTACAAATGCAAGTTGTTCAGCATCATGACCTCCAGAAAAAACGTGATGAGAAATGGAAACGATTTTTTCCGGCGCCAAACCAAGTACAGTGTTATTGTATTTATCGACGTCTCGATTTCTTAAAAACAGTCTGAAACAGTGCTGAAAAATCGAGACTCGATTAGTCTCTGTTCGTTCTCCTGTAATTTTTCTCCGTTGACGATTTTCATAAGTACGCTCGAGAATTCCTCATTTGATTGACGCATAACTTGATTAAGTTGGTAGAATTTTAACCCTCGCCAGAGTGTTGGGCCAGCAATACTTGCTTTGATCTGTTGAAAAATAGGCGTTGCACGAACAGGCGGCAGCTGTCTCAACTCTCATATCAAAAATACGTCTATTCCACCAAAGTTTTTCTCGAACTCTCCTGTTATTTGCTTTAAGCGAGTATCGACTTGTTGTAATAGTTCCGCTGACATCATGCTTATTACGTCGATAATAATGCAGCGAACATACTTGAAGAGTGTTCGAAACTGTTGAACAACTCCATTTGAAAGAGGCAAATTTATGCCAATAGAAATTTTCAGAGCAGTGTGAATAGTCAAGCCGTCAATGGCTACTGCGGCCTTGCCGGTCGATGCACATGTGAGATATGCGTTGGTGTAGCCATTCGTGTCCGAGAAGCGATTGTAAATTTCCATTAGTAACCTCATTACAAACGTTTTCCCACAACCTGCAGGTCCCGTAAGGAATATCTGAAGTGGCTCACCACTATCTCGATCGAGAAGGGTACTGATGACATGCATCAAAAGGCTTTTTTGTCGACTGTTAGCCATGCGCATACGGTGAGATTATTAAATTCTGCCTTTGGCATGAGGTTCTCTCGTTTCTTAGCAACATGACCAAGACGACTGAGTAAAGCTAACCTCATATCTTCATTCATTTCGGCATTTGCATAAGCATAGAATTCAGCAAATGGATCAGCTTCCGCAACGCGTGTGGCAAGAAAATCAGCCATAGCATTGTAAATATCAGGTTCTTCCAGAGCAATACACATTTGTTTACAAATTTCAATCGTCTTGGCTATATCTAATTCTGACTCGAACTCTTTCCTCCGTTGTAAAATGATCACCTCCATTTCATCATATAGCTGCACAAATTTTCTCTCCGCTAGAATCTCCATTTCTTCATGACGTTAAGGCAGATGCAGAGTTACCATTTCGCGCTTGTACTCGTCAGCCTCAGCGACCATATCGTAATGACGACGAATATCGACGAATATCGATCGCCGTGCGCCAGCTGATTATCCAACAGGGGGGTTATATTTATATATATATTACTGTTGTGCCGCGGAATATTCCACTCCGTATTTCGTATATTCGGGAATATTCCATAGCAAAGAAACATTGGAATTCGTTCAAGACAGGAAACAAAGTACAATGCCCGATCGTACAAACGACCCCAAGAACGCCGACGCAGCATGAGCGACTCGCTTGGCGTTCGACGATAGGCTAACGCTAAAATTGCAAATTAAGTGATTTTCGTGAACACAGTTAAGAACTGCTTTACGAAGGACAGTATTAAATTAGACTCAAGATAGAACGGGTTGGTTCCTCGTTAAATACTCGAAACAACATATTATTGTACATTCTTACTTTGACTTTTAAATAGACAACGGAAAGTTACCGTTGCCTATAATAAACACTCCCTTTTATATAGATTCGCGTTTTCATCGATAACTCGAGATTCATCTCCTTATCGGCAAACGATCCCAAAAATAATAACTTTTTAATATTATACCGAATACCGAATAATCCAATTACGCGGTACCGGCATAACATTACCTTAAAGTGAAGATATCGCAACAATTTACTAGTACTATATTTATATTTTAATATATGTAAGCTTGTAGGTTATAAAGCTTGGCTTTGTCGCTGCTTGTCGACTCGTGCGTGAGAGTCAGTATGTAACAAGACTCCGAGCTGAGAGCATTGATGTTATCGTACGGAGATAGATAAAGGTTTGCTATCGGCAATTGTATTGATTCAGGTTAGTTTTAAGTTTACTCGTTTACTGTAATATTTCTGGCCTTTGCTAATGTGTACATATTATTAATATTTCAGTTGATTACTGCATCATGCGTGTTGATTCTTAAATCGAACCTTCACTCCATTGAAGTTCCTTAAATAGTGGCTTACATATATATATATATATATATGTACGCAAAAAGATTAGCGCATACTCAAAATACGACGCTTCGAGTTTGGAAAACTTCCTGTTGTTTTAAAATGTTGGGTGCCAAAGCTGGTAAAGAAAAAAAAAGAGAATATATAAATCAATACAAATTAGTCGAATGAATACTGTAACGGTATTTCTCGTTATCATTTCCCTTGAAGGGTTTGAGTTCGGACTCGAGCAGGGAGGAAATTAATACAGACTTCAGTATCGGGTAAAAGTAGGGTTTATTTGTTAATTATTATTATTTATACAGATGAATTTATTGATTATGCTTGTTATATATATTTTTCTTGAAACTCCTTTTCTTCGTTAATTCTGAGGATTATATATTATACAAAAACGAGACCCGAGCTTACGTACGCTCATATAATCGTGTCCGCAAGAATGAAATTTTTATATGAATTTTATAAAAATATTTCCCTAAAGGGTATAATAGTTTTTATATGCAAGGTATGAGAGAGTGTTTAGCGTACAGGGCTTGCCATCTATGTTGGCTCTGCTATCACTCCTTGTCTTTGGAGCGCATTTATCCGATATTTTTATCTATTGGAACGTGTGTATTTTATTATACCATATAGGTCTCTTTTAGGTGTTAACTCTCGGTAACTCAGCTGCTGGACTTCGTAATTGTCGGGTAGGTCAGCTGTTGGACTTGGAAGATGTTCGTATTGAGAAGCTCAGAAGTATCAGGCCCGGTACTTGGAGTGGTGCTGTTCGTATGCTCCTTCTTTTGTTGGCTAGGTGGTCCTCCTTTGGCTGCATAGCTGGTCTTCCTTTGGCTTGCTGGCTGGTTTTCCTTTGGCTTGCTGGCTGGTCCTGGATGTTGGTGAGACTCTGTGGACAGAAAAACTACTCCCCGATCGTCGAGTTTCGTGTTCTTTTATACCCGATTTTCCCACTCTTCGTCCATGTTCTTGGTATATCTATATTTCGTAGTCGTCCTGTAGCCCATCTCCTGTAGACCATTTCTTCTTAATCCATACTTTTGATAATCGTATTTAACGTATCCCTTGTGAATATCTTTTTGTACATATTCTGATACTATAGTCGTTCACGTGATTGCTGTTGGTTTTCCTGGAATTTCTATCTTTCTTCGTGTTGGTTGTATGTACTACAGGTTCCTCTGGCTGTGTGTGTGGGGCGTACTACGGTTTACTACTCTATGTTTATATTTTATAGTAGATGAGCCTGATGCTTCGCTGTGTGTGTGTCGTGTTCTAGTATCGTGTATATGAGACGTACTTGTCGTCTCAATACAGTGATAAATATACACACAGATATCCAATAAGATAACATGCAAGCATTAAGCGAAATTTACTAATAATAACAAAATATAAAAATATATTATTACCAGTGATTTTGAGCGACACTTCCAAAGTGGACATTCTCTCCGTCAGGGCACGAACCTTGGCCGAGGTTGCTGCGATGGCGTGTGGAAAAAGGAACCTTCCCGGTTACGGGCCTGATTGGTTATGACTGTGGAGGGGCTGGGACCAATATCACTACATTGTCACTACTAGAGGTGGGTCAGTGCGACATCCTTCAACAAGAAGTGAACGTAACAAAAAATATATTCAACTATTGCAAATTAACCAATACGGGTCCACAAACGTGATGCAATGTAAAGTAGAAATTTACAGAGAAATTCGAAGATGTGGTATGTTTTTACATACTATAGATGTACACAATGGAGAGTATTTATATGTAGACATAATTTCTCACGATAATTGCCGCCAAATGCACTGCGATGATACTATAAAAATAGGAAAAACGGAAATTGCTGGATTTTCTCGAAATTTTTCCACTACCCGACCAATATTCATCGCAAGCGATTTAAACCCTGACGGTAAGTGTCTCGGCGTGTACTATTCGGACCCCTATAGCAATTGAGAAAACGTTATAGTAAAGGGAACAGTAAAAATAACATTGCGAGACTATACAGCAGAAGTAAATGTGGATGCAAATGTTATAAACGTTGTATTGGTTTGGTTTTTAACTTCGCTTTATGTCGTGTTCGAACGAACTCTCGTCGTCTTCCTCGACGTAGCGTGTGTCAGGGCGTCCTTTTGAACAGGTGCGGGAAACTTACCGCCGTCGTGCACGTGTGCTCGATCCCCGGAGATGATTATAGAGATATAGTGGGAGAGGTAAGTATCGTAGGTGATCGTCGTTGTTAACAATGAAAACTCTTGTATTTATTGAACAGGTAATAATTAGATAATGAATAAAAGAATATAAAGGTAAATGATATCTGAATAATGAAAGTTCGTAACCGCACTCGGTATAGGACTCGTAATAAATGAAAACTCGTAATAAGACCGTGTCGGCCCGCGTGGCGTCTCTTTGTCTTTTTCGTCGTACGTTCTCGTCTTCGCGTCTTAGCTCACGTCGCTCGTAACGCTCGACCGCAACTGCGTTGCCAGGCCACTGACTGCGGGTGCGCGGGCTCGCGCCTGCGCCGTGCGTCCTTCGTTGTTGCTCGCGTCGCCTTCCTCGACGTGCTCGGTCGACGTCGCTCGAGCTCGAGAAACGGCGTTTGTAACAGCTCGGCCATCCTCTACTTCCTCGTCCTCGAGGAAGCCCGTTTGGAAGTCTTTGAATCTCGCTGGAACTCGGTGTACTCGTTGGGGATAACGTTTGCCTGCTAGTGGTCGGATTATGCTCGTCGCCGACGGTAGCATCAATGTCGCCCCGTTGTCGTTGTCGTCCTTCCTTGAGGTAACGTGGTCGTCTAGACTTACGTCCGGTTGGCCATGTGTCGATGGGTCTCCCGTCGTCTTTCCCGGATCAAACGTCCGTACGTTGAATCGTGGCTTTCGGGAATCTGTTTGTTGTTGTTGTTGATTTCTGTTTTCTTTACTAGTCTCGTTGTTTCTTGTTCTGATTTCTTCTTCGTTTCTATTGCCGTCGTTTTGTTTTCTTCTCACGCTCCAATTTTCGTTCAATTTCTCTTCGTTCTTCTTTCTTCCTGTAGTGGACTCTTCGTCATCATTTTCTCCGTTTTCCACTCCTCGTTCCGTATCGTCTTTTTCGTTCTTCGTTTTGCTTCCTATATCGTTTTCGTCGTTCTTCGTTTTGCGTTCCGTATCGTTGTCTTCGTTCTTCTTGTTTCGTTCCATTTCGTTTTCTTCGTTCTTCGTTTTTCGTGCTATTTCGTTTTCGTTGCTCTTCGTTTTCCGTTCTCTATCGTTTTCTTCGTTCTTCGTGTCGTTTTGTTCTACTTCGTTTTCTTCGTTTCGCGTTTTTCGTTTCGTTTCGTCTTCTTCGTTCTTCGTTCTTCGTCCTATTTCGTTTTCTTCGTCTTCGTTTTGCAGGTTCATCGTGTCGATGTCTTTGTCATCTTCGTTTTGCAGGTTCATCGTGTCGATGTCTTCGTCATCTTCGTTTTGTAGGTTCATCGTGTCGATGTTTTCTTCATCTTCGTTTTGCAGGTTCATCGTGTCGATGTTTTCTTCATCTTCGTTTTGCAGGTTCATCGTGTCGATGTTTTCTTCATCTTCGTTTTGCAGGTTCATCGTGTCGACGTTTTCTTCATCTTCGTTTTGCAGGTTCATCGTGTCGATGTTTTCTTCATCTTCGTTTTGCAGGTTCATCGTGTCGATGTCTGCGTCATCTTCGTTTTGCAGGTTCATCGTGTCGACGTTTTCTTCATCTTCGTTTTTATCATTTTCAACCGACGCTTCTTTGTGTTCGTCGTTGGCGTGGAACGTCAGAGTATTTTCTCGTTTCGTGTAACCGACCCAGGGTTTTACCGTGAAAGTACGTCCGATTATCACCTTGTGCAGTTGAGTGTCGTCCCGAACTATGCACAACGGCAATTTTGGGACCAAAACTCCGTCCACTGCCACGTCGGCGATCACCAGCCCGTTCGAGACTTGCACTGCGGCGTCGGAACCCCACCCTTGCAGTCTCGTGACAGCCGGTGTGTAAGGTAACCTCTCGTCGATGACGGTCGATGCCTTGATCGTGCATACTGCACTCCCCGTGTCGATTAGTGCCGATATTTCCCGTCCGTTGACCGCTATCGTTTTGATGTGCATGTTATTTTCGTCGTTCGTTTTTTCGTTTACTGCATTAATTATGCTTGGCTCCTTTGGCGAACTCGTTCTGCAGTCCTTCTCTAGGTGTCCGACTCGGTTGCATCGTCGGCATCGTATTGGCTTTCTTGGTTCGGGACAATCTCTGGATAGGTGCCCATAACGGTTGCAATTAAAGCACTTAAACTGTCCCTCGGCGTTTTGGTTCGGTTGGTTCTTTCGATCCGCTCGTTTATCTGCGTTTGTCTCCTTCTTCACTTCGGTTACTTCTGTCGTTGTGGTTGTTGCTGGTCGTTGTGGTCGCCCTGGGGGCGGTTCCTTGTTTCCCGTGGCCCATGTCGTGCGAGATTCACGAGAGGTCGCGTTCTCCATCAACGCCCGACACACGTCGCCGGTCGTACGGTGGTGGGCTGCGGCCACGCCCATGCCGTCCTCGTGGTGTCTAAGTCCAGCGATCACCTCTTTTTTGATCTCACGTACGGTCAGCTTCAGTCTGTCGCACAACCTTACTTTAGAGTGGAAATATTTTTCGATTGTTTCCGTGGCAGTTTGCCTACGATCGGTCATTTTTTTCCATTTTTCTCCATATGTGCTGGTTGTCGCGAAATTCTCGATAAATTTTTCTTTGAAGATGTTCCAGCTGTAGACTTTCTTTGCGCCGTAGTGGAGCCACTCCTTCGCCGCGCCAGACAGCTGCATGCGAGCGACTTCCAACAAATAGTTCTTCGGCCATCGTTGAATTTTGGCCATACGCTCGATGTTGCGTAACCATTCCTTGGGTGGTATGGTTCCCCTCTCACCAGTGAAGGTTTCCAGATTTTTTGCTAATTCTGGTACCATATGGTAAGTGTGCTCTTTCGATGTGTCGTCCTCTTCGTTGCTCGTCCAGCCGTGGCGTCGCTGTCGCGCACCGGTTGACTCGCGGCTCGCATCACTGTGCTCGCTCGTGTCGCTCCCACTCTCACTCGTGTCCCTGTCACGTGGTTTGTGCTTCCCGCGGCTTTCGGAATTTTTCGCGTAATGTTTTACTCGACCGTCATGCCGTTTGCCGTTGTCGCGCTCACTGTTCGCCCGATTTTTCGCGTGTCGCGACCGTCGATGCTCGCGTTCGTTGTGATTGATCGCTTCACTATCACTCGCGCTTGTCTCTCTCGCGCGCGGTTTTCGTCGGTCGTGTCTTTCGTATTTCTTTTCCGAACTAGTGTCTGCGTGTCTCGCTCGCCAGCATTTGCGTCGTTCGCGCTCTCCGCGGTCACTGTCGTTACTATCGTCCTCGTACACTTTTACGCGATTTTTATTTGACTTCGCGGTCGTTTTTAGGCCTAAACTGTCAAGCACGCGAACAATTAATTGTACTTGTCGCGCTTCGTCGCCCGGTTGGCTTTCTTCACCGCGCGTTTGTTTCGACCTGTCACTTCGTGTGTTAAAATCTGTAACCGGCGGATTCGCGGATGACTGTTCCCGCCGTTCGCGCACTACAGCATCGTACTCCGCGTCCGCGTGCCCGCACTCCTCGCGCGCGCCGCGTATAGGGTATCGAGATGTATCGCGATTGTCTGTGTTGGTGGTGGCAGGCAGGCCTTCCCACAGGCCGGCTGCCCCGGCAGCGTCTAGTAGGCGTGGCCTTTGCACGGCATCCCTCCCCACTGTTCCCGTTGTCGGGCTGCTAGCGGCCCCGCCACCACTCTTCACTTCTTCGATCGATAAAGATTTTCTACTTACTCGTTCTCGAGGCGAGAAGCTTCTCCCTCTTGTTCTGACGTCTCTCTTCGTTGTGCGTTCGGGGGAGTTCGGGTGCTCCCGGATGGTTTCGTCTCTGTCGACGTCCATGCTGTCGTCAGGCAGACTCCCCGTTGGCGTCGTGAACCGCTCCATGTTTTCACGCTGGAACTGTTCGAAGTTTTCGACGTTCGCCATGATGTGAGGGAGAGAGCGTCGTCTCTCTTTTCTCACTCGCACTTGCAGGGGTAACCGCGTGTGCCTTCGCGCGCGTTTCAGCACGTGTCGAGGTCGGCGTTGTTTACCTTCGTGACCTCTGCCTTTGTTCGTCTTGCAAAGAATTTTACACTGCACGTCGTTACAATGTCACACTTTGTTCGTTTTCGTTAATTTTTCACTTTTATTCGTTCTCGTTAATTTTCACTTTTGTCCGTTTTCGTTGATTTTGCGAATAGACGTTTCCGTTTGACACGCGCCCGTCGTGCGTCGATGCCTCGTTCGTTGTTTTTCGAATAAACGTTGTCGTTTGACACGCGCCCGTCGTGCGTCGATGCCTCGTTCGTTGTTTTTCGAATAAACGTTGTCGTTTGACACGCGCCCGTCGTGCGTCGATGCCTCGTTCGTTGTTCTTCGAATAACCGTTTTCGTTTGACACGCGCCCGTCGTGCGTCGATGCCTCGTTCGTTGTTCTTCGAATAACCGTTTTCGTTTGACACGCGCCCGTCGTGCGTCGATGCCTCGTTCGTTGTTCTTCGAATAACCGTTTTCGTTTGACACGCGCCCGTCGTGCGTCGATGCCTCGTTCGTTGTTCTTCGAATAACCGTTTTCGTTTGACACGCGCCCGTCGTGCGTCGATGTCTCGTTCGTTCCTGCTTTATCACGTATCTCCTCGTTATCCCCAAGTATCCCACTTCTGATGTTATAAACGTTGTATTGGTTTGGTTTTTAACTTCGCTTTATGTCGTGTTCGAACGAACTCTCGTCGTCTTCCTCGACGTAGCGTGTGTCAGGGCGTCCTTTTGAACAGGTGCGGGAAACTTACCGCCGTCGTGCACGTGTGCTCGATCCCCGGAGATGATTATAGAGATATAGCGGGAGAGGTAAGTATCGTAGGTGATCGTCGTTGTTAACAATGAAAACTCTTGTATTTATTGAACAGGTAATAATTAGATAATGAATAAAAGAATATAAAGGTAAATGATATCTGAATAATGAAAGTTCGTAACCGCACTCGGTATAGGACTCGTAATAAATGAAAACTCGTAATAAGACCGTGTCGGCCCGCGTGGCGTCTCTTTGTCTTTTTCGTCGTACGTTCTCGTCTTCGCGTCTTAGCTCACGTCGCTCGTAACGCTCGACCGCAACTGCGTTGCCAGGCCACTGACTGCGGGTGCGCGGGCTCGCGCCTGCGCCGTGCGTCCTTCGTTGTTGCTCGCGTCGCCTTCCTCGACGTGCTCGGTCGACGTCGCTCGAGCTCGAGAAACGGCGTTTGTAACACAAATCTGTATATTAGGTGCGCAACTAAGTTTCCGCTGTTTTTTTTTTATGAAAATACAACTTTATTGTGAAAAAACGATTACAAATGAATCATTCAAAATATTGCCCATCGCTAGCGACAACTTTTTCCCATCTTTCTGGCAGAGCTCGAATACCGTCACGGTAGAAGTGTTCGTCTTTTGAGGCTATCCACGAATCACGCCATTTTGAGATGTCCTCATATGAGCTGAACTGCTGATTAGCCAGACCATGTGCCATCGAACGGAACAAGTGATAATCGGACGGTGCAATATCTGGGAAATATGGCGGATGGGGTAGGACTTCCCATTTGAGCGTTTCTAAGTAGGTTTTAACGGGTTTGGCAACGTGAGGCCGAGCGTTGTCATGCTGTAGAATCACTTTTTCGTGTCTCTGCTCGTATTGTGGCCGCTTTTCGCGCAGTGCTCGGCTCAATCGCATCAATTGAGTTCGATACCGTTCCACAGTGATAGTTTCGTTCGGTTTCAACAATTCATAATAAATAACACCACCCTGGTCTCACCAAATACACAGCAAAATCTTCGCAGCGTGAATATTCGGCCGAGCCGACGACGTAGAAGCATGACCGGGCAGTCCCCATGATTTTGTTCTCTTTGGGTTGCTGTAATGAATCGATTTTTCATCACCCGTAACGATGCGATGAAGAAAACCCTTCTTTTTTGCCGCTGCAGCAGTTGTTCACAGGCGGAAAAACGACGCTCAACGTCTCTTGGCTTCAAATCATAAGGAACCCAAGTTCCTTGTTTTTTAATCATTCGCAACGCATGCAATCGCTTGAAAATGGCTTGGCGGGTAACTCCTAATGCTGAAGCAAGCTCTTTTTGCGTTTGGCACGGATCCTCATCGAGCAATGCCTCCAATTCAGCGTCTTCGAAGGTTCTGCCTTCCTTCACGCGAACGGTCGTCAACATCAAAATCACCGTCTTTGAAGCGATGGAACCTATCACGACATGTTGTTTCCATTAGAGCAGCATCTCCGTAAAGTTTTTGGAGTTCTCGATGCGCTGCAGCCGCCGTTTTCTTCGAATGAAAGAAGAAAAGCAACACTTCCCGCAAATGACGATTATTTGGCACAAATCAGACATTTTCACACAACCAAAAGTATATGACGCATAAACAAAATCACTAATGTGTGAAAGCGGTTTGTTTACCATATGTCTAAGCTTGGTTCATGACGTTTTGGTTATGTCCCAATCGACCAGTACTTACTACTGGAGCCATCTCTTGAAAAACAGCGGGAACTTAGTCGCGCACCTAATATATAAAAAGAAAAGTACTGACTCACTGACTCACTGAGTCACTTATCAACGCCCAGCGCAAACCCCTGGGCCTAGAAACTTGAAATTCTAGGGATATATTTCCTTCGTGTCGTAGACCCTCACTAAGAAGGGATTTTTTAAGGTGTTCCCCTCCTAAGCGGAAATAAAGGGTTAAATTTGTTGTTTTTCGTTTTTTCAATTTTTTTCAGCCCCAATGAGATACTGCATTAGTTTTTGCTCACGAAGGTTGTTTACGCTTATACTGCAAAGCATAATTCAGCATTTTGCCCTAATCGGCCCTAAAGGGCCAAATACAGATTAAGTTGAAAAATAAAAAAAAATCAAATAAACACCACGCCCAGCTCACCTCACCTCAACTCCTGTACTAATTTGGAAGACATCAAAACTGCATATCATGTGGTATGCCCACTAAGAAGGGATTTTTTAAAGATTCCCCTCCTAAGTGGAAATAAAGCGTTAAATATGTTGTTTTTCGTTTTTTCAATTTTTCTTAGCCCCGATGAGATAGTGCATTAGTTTTTACTCACGAACGTTGTTTACACTTATACTGCAAAGCATAATTCAGCATTTTGCCCTAATCAGCCCTTAAAGGGTCAAATCCAGATTCAGTTAAAAAATTAAAAAATCAAATAAATATGCATAATACTGTATAAATATATAAAGAAGAAAAAAAAGAGATCTAACAGTCATTATATGACTGTTCATTTCGTAGAAATGGGCTTAAGGCGCACTATTGCCGAAATGCTGTCGTCTTCGATAAATATTTTATTTATTAACAAGGGTGTGACATCTCGATTTCGAGTGTATCGAATCGACAGAAGTCTCTTTTTCACGGTGATATGTTTTTGTCCGTTGTGGTTACATTCGATAATATGTTTTTGTCCGTTGTGGCTACATTCGTGTCGACAGCATTAATCTGTCAAACGGCAATTGCTGACCAAACGAGATACAGAGCGTACGAGCAAAAGAGCGAGCAAGCGAGAGAAATAATCATTTTAAGGAAAATAGTGTTTCCAAGGGATATATTTGCAGAAATGTTATTGTAAGTAAAAAATTAAATAATATTTTTGTGTGCTGACGACGATGATGGAGACGATGACAAAAAAGACGACGCTGACAAGGACTACGACTATAGTGTAACATGGTTACACCCACTACTCTAGAGATTAACGCAATAATAATCGATGCAATGTAACAGAGTTACACTCTCGGGCATCGATTGTTATTCCGAACGGCTATAAGAGCCCTAATATTATTTCAGAGTATCGAAACACCTGGGCAACAGACTCGGTACAAGCGCACCGAGGTTTGCGGGCACTAGGCCATCGAATCTACGTGTGAAAAAGTAGCTACGTCACACTGCCGGAATTCCCTCGCTGACATAAATAGCAGGTCAGCGACCAGCTGGCCTTGCCGGGCGGCGAGGGGAAGGCGGTGAGCGGGACGACAACTAAGCTACGAAAATAGGAAAAGCTTTGAATTTAAAAATTACGATGTAGAGGGGAATGAGGCGAGGGGAGGCCTATAAAGGGTCGGCCCGGGGAGAGAAGAGCTCTCTTGGTGAAACAGCATAGACAGTAGAGAATAGAAATTGATTACGGAAAAATTCTAGCTAAAAGTAAAGAAATTCAAGAGTTATTTCCAGTATTACATACCGTAGAGTCTGTGGTTACTCCAGAAAAAGAAACAGGTGTGTGATACCCAGAGGGCAGCCAAAAAGAAAAAGGACAGGCGAGAAAAACTTATATATTTAGCAATAACCCGTTGTAGAGTAGGTAAATTGTAAAATAATCCATATTAAGCTAGGTTATAAGGTGAACAGAGTAGGTGCATACGATTAAGCGAGTAAGTTTAAGAGAATAGGATTAAGGGGATAAGTTTAGGCATAGAGAATAAGTGCATCGAATTAAGCAAATTGTACGTAAATGACTATTAATAAGAGAATTAAGAGATATTATACAATAATATATATATATATATATATATATATATTATACAACAGAGCGACACGGAAAAATGAATAAATGATCAGGGAATCTAGCGACGATAACAGTATTTCGTAGCTTGTCACGGGTCGGACTGCCACACGATCCTCTCTACAAATGTTTTTATAGACAGGTGTGAATCACCTCATATGTTGGAATGGTGGGGGAAACCGTTTACCCCCTCCAACGTAACCTTAGTAGAGCATATAGAGAAGTTATACTTCTGTGTACTACAAATTATTGTAGTGTAAAAAATAGTTTATTTCATTACAAATAGATATTGCATGGCGTAAAATTTAAAACATTATAGCCACCCCCTGGCCTGATGTAGTTATGTTTCAGTGATGATCGAAAGAATTTTGCATTTTAATGAGTCTATGGTAGATGAAAAACACTTGAACGTTATACGTATAAGAATAAATGTACGAATTTTCATATTGTGCGTCTACCTGTACGAGAGAGTATCTATGACTCGAGGGTCAGCGCAGTCAGTACGGCCAGCTGTAAATAGGTTCTTTAAACAGACGCCGCATTGTATTGACCATATACAAATTCAATAGCTAGCATCTGTACATTGGAACATAATTTATTACGTCGCTCGAGGGTTTTCAGTTTTCCACCAAAGTCTGGTAACTATCATTGTCGTAGCAGTGTAAGGGTTGATTGACAATGACACAGAAACGTTTGCCGCATATACCATTTTTGAATAAGAAAATATGAATATAATTATATGTAAAGAGAGTAGCGAGAACGAAAAATTTCTCGTAATATATTTTCGAAAATGAATTTATTATAAGAATGTATACTGAATATAATTATGTCAAATAAGCTAGTCCACGTTCACAAGCGTATATGTAAATGTTGTGTATTTTTTTGTCAATATACAACACCGGATGGAAAAACTGTCGTAGAATTTGCGTTTACTGTCTTACATACACGTGTTACAGATGTATATATAAATGGAGACTGTCTATTTTGTCAATGCAGTCTTGTATAAAAACGGCAGACGTTTCGTATTACCGTATTGTAAATAGATACCAAAAGTGCTTATATAAATGTAAATCAAGAATGTCTGTTTTAGACAGTGCAGCTTTCTTAGAAAAACGGAAGGAGTGTAGCGCTTCATGTTTACACTCTAGCCAAAGTGATAGTACGAATTAAATCATCTTTAAGAAATAGCAGGCGCCTACGCTGGTTGACACTGAAGCAGAGTTATCGTTGTAAGAATGTCTGTTTAGACAATGCAACTTGTTAGAGAAAACGGTAGACGTGCATGGGTTTATGTTTACAGCCTTTCCAAAGAGGTAGTACGAAATAAATTATCTTTAAGAAATAATGCACGGCTGTGTGTAGCCCCCAACCCCTGTGAAGACACTATGTCAATGTACAGGGACTCAAGTTTGCTATCTTTCAAATTTTTCCTCGATTTCTGAATTTATGGTGAAGTTGAAATATATAGAGG
This sequence comes from Cylloceria caligata, assembly GCA_963942595.1. Lineage (NCBI taxonomy): Eukaryota > Metazoa > Arthropoda > Insecta > Hymenoptera > Ichneumonidae > Cylloceria > Cylloceria caligata. The sequence continues at coordinate 55,906,533 of OZ012703.1, read as the reverse complement.
GTAGTGGAGGTATTCGAGTTAAAGTATAAAATTGCGTGAAACCGTAGTTCTCGTATTATTCAACGTTCAAACGTTCTACAATTATCATCCTGACAGTGTAGCATCGTTATTTCGCGTTTTTTAAAAAATGGATTCACGTATATATGTTCTTCTGTCCGTAGTGTGCGCAACGGCTCGCGTATGCATCCGTCGGGAACCGCGATTGGTGCGGCGCTTTACAGAGCGTTGGTTCGTAAATATCGCGAACTTTACGTTCCAGAGTCTTCTCGCGGAGTTCGGTGAAGTGTTGCTGCGTGGTGATCCAGAATCAATTACCGCGGCTTACGTGAGTGGCCCGCTACGGCGAGCACCCGGTTTCGTGCAGCAACATGCGGTTGTTCATCTGGCGAGTCACGGTGGACTCTCACACAGGCCGCTAAACGAGTTGATTATGGCCGTTGAAAATCGCCATGGTGAGTACAATTTGAAAAAAAATTTATTTGTCGTCTTAAAAGAAAAAAAGTTTTGTTATGCGTTCTTTTCTTTTTTACTTCAATTTTGTATTTTTTATTTCATCGAAATAATTTTTATTATTTAAATATTTATCAATCCTTGTAACGAGGTGATCTAATTAGCCGTGGATCGGTCTCATTCCCTTTCCGAATAATAGCGAGCGGTGTGTTTGTCGCGTCGTGTGTATGTTTCATTACAATTACCATGGTAATTGGTTTTGTGTGGACCGTTGCTAGGAGAGTCGCAAAAAAACAAAAATAATAGCAGCCGAGCGAAAAGCCTGCTAAGTCTGTTCGTAACCACAGTCGCTGATACACTGAATTAAAATAGTCACCTACCAATTTTTGATTTTTCATATCTATCTCAAATATATACATACCTATAGATATATATCTAATAGTCGCGATATTCAATCCATCTTGTAAAAGAAATACACCATTGCTGGATCATATCAAATACAACGTAACACACTGATGCCACGGGGATTCAACCATCAAACTTGCAAGGATTTGAAATCATCGTAGGAGAATTCACCGTACAGCCCCAACGATAGAGAGCTATGGTGGTCATATATATATAATCTACGAAAGTAAAGAAGATTCAACCGATGACATCGTCGCATTATTAATTAATGTACATCAGAATCATTATTGGAGATTTCACCACCAATCCCCAACGCTATAGAACTACGGTGCTTACGTACCTGACATCCGGAAATTAAGAAGATAAGTTTCAACTTTATATCACAATACATGTATACTGGTTGCCATAAATAACTATTGCGTGCTGCGATTCGGAGATTGTTGTGTATTCGATAGAAAAAATTGTTACCATGTTAATGAAAGATGTATAAACTTCATTGAATATTCTTTGACACTGAAGAAGATAACAATTGAATCATTACTAATCATCGTTCAATAATTAAATATAACGCCCATTCAATTTTCTATCCTGTTCCCATTGAATCTTTTCCCTCTCGAGTCCCATATTAAATAAACAACAACATAAGAAATAAAGAATATTTCATTACAATTGGCGCCCAACATGGGGCTCGAACGAGGAGATTTCAAGAGAATAATCTATTTCGAAAATATAGTAAAAGTTTTGTGTTTGTTTGTCAATAAATTGAATAATTACCGTGTAACGCGTAGGAGGTAGTAGTATATAAATGTCCTTGTCACGCACACCTCCCCATACCCGTTCTCGAGAAAATACTTCTCTTAATGATACGCCAGTCGTCAACGCGACTTGGTCAAACAATGTAAAACGTCGTAATAATTCTAAATCAACCAATGTCATTAATCTCGATCAAATTTTATGTATGGAGGAGGAACGCGAGAGTTTAAGAAAAGAACGAGAGGCATGGGAAGTGGAGAAAACCGCCTACGAGCGACGACGGGATGAGCCCCGACAGAATGATGCGTTGATCGAATAGATCCGCCAAAGGCAAATGCTTATCGAAAGACAGCAGAGACAGATTGATGAGTTGTACCGAGGAGTATCACCTCGTCCGGTAGCGGGTGAGAATGCACAGGCACTAAATGGGCTCATTCAGGGGTTAAAGACAGCTCAGATAGAATATAAAATGCCAAAATTTGATCACGAATTTAATATTAATCCTCGCGAATTCTTAGAACAGATGGATCAATATTTTTTAACAAAAACAGTTGCTCAGGAGTTGCATTATATGTTGGTTATAGAGGGTGCGCTTGATGGGCGCGCCAGAGTATGGTATCGTGCGAATCGGGTGTTCTTGCCTACGTATGACGCTTTCAAGGTCGCTTTTCTCAACGAATTCTATTCAATGTCAGTGCGAGTTCGTATAAAAAATCAATGGTCTTCTAGACGGTATGGTGCTCAGATGGGGACGTATCAGACCTATTTTTTACGACAAGTTTCGGAGGCACAATATTTTTGCCTGAAATGGATCAATATGAAATAAATTATACCATTATCCAGCAATTTCCGGTTAGAGTACGGGATGCCCTCCTTGCCATAGACTATGCAAATGTTAATGCATTATCGTCTGCATTATCGCAATTAGATCTATCTTTCGAAGAGCGGGATCGGATGAAGCGAAATGGTCCCGAGAATAATAATAATCAAATTTATGGAAGTAATCCTCAGAGTTTGGATAACACACGGACAAACCCACATCAGAGTCAGTCATTTTCTGGAAATAGCCCATTAACGCGGCGTTCGAATATTGTGCCTAATCAGGTTCCTTCAGGGTCAACTAATTGTTCAAATATCAGGATGATTTCAGATGAAGTGTCCCAACGTGCTGTACCTGGTCTTACTTCATTGTCCGATACCTGTATTGAGCCTAAGGGGGATGAGTCCTTCGTAAATCCTATGACTCAACCCTTGCATTTTACTATGCCACCTCCCCCTATTTCGTCAATGTCCAATTCAACCAACGACCTGCATGATAATTTAAACTGCTGATCGATGCACTGACCAGAGGTCCGGCAGCGTATCCAAATCCCTTTGATATTTTTGAGGATCTCACCGAGGACCTATTAAAGGATCCTAAAGATAACATCGACTCGGCCAAATTTCTCAGATGCCTTCACCTTACTGTTAATATTTCCAATATTCCGGTGCAAGCACTAATTGATTCTGGTAGTCAGATTACGTGTGTATCGGAGGCCTACTACTCATATATGAAAACACATTTCAATGAAGTTGAATTGCCCGTTGCTAATCTGGTAATAACCACAGCTGTGGGAAAAAAGCCGACAAAGGTAAAGAAACAGATCTATTTTGATCTTGTTATTGATGAATGTTCCGTTTCTGCTCCATTCCTAATCATACCATATCTCACTTCGAAGATGATACTCGGAAATGATGGGTTAAGGAAGAACAAAGCCGTATTGGATTATGATCGGCTAACTTTTGTTATGAAGTCTTATCAGGTGCCGTCGGAGTTGGTATTATTTGATCAATCTTGTCCAGAGAGGGTGGTCTCTTCCCAGGAGGAGGACATAACCTATATTCAAGTCATATCGAGGAATATCATTCGGAGTTCCCGCGATTCACATTCTTCAAGTCCTTCCGTGAACAACGAATCCCGTCAAAATTCGATTCTTGAATGAAGACATCAACTCGAATCTCGCGGATCATCTAATCTCTATCTAATGAACGCCAGTGACGTGTCAATGGTGGAGGAATCGATGATAAATAATTTCAAAGAATTGTGTTCGGTCCATGGGGTCGATGATGAACCACCGCCATGGTCTGTCACTACTAGAAAGGTCCCTGCATATGGGCTCGAAGTTTCCGAATTCAAGCCCGAAAATATCAATTATGCAATGGATGATAAGGCGTTGCGTGAAACTGTTTCCCTGTATGTGGATAATAGTCTGAAACAAAAATGTTTATTGACTCCAAAAGACAACGATGTTAGTGAATATAAAAATACGGATGCTCATATCGGAGATTCAGAGGATGCGTTTCGGGATCTCATCATTGAATCTGATGATCAGGATGAAGAAGTCGAATCGTATCGGTCCTGTCGGCTATATACGGAAGGAGAAGACGAAAATTTCTTTGACGACGTTACGAGAATGTCGCATGAGCTCACCGAATTATCTTCTTCTCAACAAGATATTACCCGAGACACACTCTTGCAATATCAGAAGCTGTTCTCATTAAAATATACAGGAGCGGGTTCATACGATCACGAAATTAGACTTATCCAACCCAAGGTGGTTGTCCGACGATCTTATCCTGTGCCATTTAATCTTCGGTCATCGGTGGAGCGAGAACTTGATGAAATGTTGGCCAACGGTGTTATCGAACGCTCTACTAGCCCGTATTGCAATCCGCTACGAATTGTCAGGAAAAAAGATGGCCGCCTTCGAATTTGCTTGGATGCACGCTTCATTAACCAAATTATCGAGTCCGATAACGAGTCCCCTCCGCGGATTGATGAACTAATACAAAAGTATCATGGTGTCCAGTTTATGTCGACTTCCGATCTTGCAAACGGATATTGGCAAATACCATTGATAAAATCGTCGAGGCCATATACTGCTTTTCTTTATGGCACTACACTATATCAGTTTTGTCGGATCCCCTTTGGACTAAAAACTGCATGCAGTGGTTTTATTCGGGCATTGGGGCGAGTATTCGAGAGGCAGTTCGAAGATTGTTTGACCATATATATCGATAATCTTTTAATAACCTCCACCTCATTTGAACAGCATATTGAGCATATTAATCGAGTGTTTACTCAGCTTCACGATAAAAATTTTACTCTCCGATTAGAAAAATCTTTTTTTTGTCGAACGTCCGTCAAGTTTTTGGGGTTTGTGTTGTCGATCGATGGCGTAAGTCCTGCTCCCGATCGGTTGGAAATTATTGAAAATTTTGCTGAGCCAACAGATCGAAAACAGCTGCAATCGTTCATTGGGGTATGCACTTATTATCGACAGTTCAGTGTTCGGCATTCCAATTACCTTGATCCCTTTCGACCGTTCCTCAAGGATAAAAGTGAATGGAAATGGACCCACTTTATCAGTCAGGCGTTCCAAGATTTGAAGCAAAATTTCGCGAATGCTATTCGTCTTAGTCATGTCCTTTCCGGGCGTCCATTTAAATTACAAACTGACGCGTCGGATCGAGGGGTGAGCGGGGTATTATACCAAATCAACAATGAAGGCCACCAATGTATAATTACCTTGGTGAGTAGATGTTTGAACTCGGCGGAAGTACATTATGGTACGACTGAAAAAGAATTATTGGCGATAGTGTATTCAGTTACCAGATGTCGTGTCTATTTAATCGGATCGCCTTTTGAAATTCATACCGACCACAAGGGACTAAGTTTTCTAAGCTCTACCCAATACCATATTGGGAGACTCATTCGATGGTGTATAATTCTCCAGCAGTATACTTTCAGTGTACACTATTGCCTCGGTCGGGATAACGTAGTCGCTGATTTTGTCAGCCGTAACCCGTCTCAAAAATTCGAATCAAAGATCCCGTCCACTCTCACAATTTTAAAAATGTTTTCTCACATATCACTTGATCGGAATGAAAAAACTAACGTAAACTGTTGCATCTACAAAATGTTTCGAGATTTTGATTGTCTGCCCGTGGATATTAAAAGGGATATCTATTCCCTCGGGCGACTACAAGTTGAGGACTACCATCTGTGCAAATTGCGTCACAAAGTGCAAAGCGGAAACCTAAGCACACATTATTTGATCGAAAACAACATCCTATTTCAACGGTATAGGCCCACTGTTTGCTGGCTGGTGGTCATCCCAAAATTATTATCTCGCAGGGTGCTCGAATTCTTTCATGAAAAATTGGGTCACCCGGGCACAGCCAAAACGTTATTATATATTCGTAGATATTTTTACTGGGTCCGAATGGCGATTCAGGTAAAACGGTATGTCCATTCGTGTGATGCTTGCCAACGAGTCAAACATCTAACGTATGCCATGCAAGGGGGATATCAACGCGTTGAGGCGGGGAGAACTGGAGAGCTCCTCACGGTAGATTTTTATGGACCGCTTCCTAGGTCAATCGGTGGCGTCCAATATATTTTCGTCGTTCTCGACGCTTTTACAAAGTATGTTATACTATATCCTATCAAGCGAGCTACTACGCAAATAGTATTGAAGAAAATCACCAATGCCTATATTCCGATATATGGTAAACCTCAGGCCATTCTTGCCGATAACGGAACACAGTTCACGTCCCGCAAATTGTCGGACGGCCTGACTCAACAGGCTATTAAAGTACGATTTTGTTCGGTGAGGCATACGCAGAGTAATCCTACCGAACGGGTAATGAAAGAATTAGGTCGCTTATTTCGCACCTTTTGTGCCTCTGCTCATACCAGTTGGGCGAAATACATCCCTAGGATCGAGACCCTGCTCAACGTTACAACTCATTCTAGTACGGGTTTTACTCCTCATGAGCTCCAATTCGGAAAGAATCCGCGAGAGGAAATTGAAAATCTCATCACATATCCGGAGAGTTGTGAACCCTCCCTTGACGAAAAAAAGGTACTCGCAAATGAGCACCTTCGATTCAGTTATAGCCAACGTTGCAGATCACAAAAACATTCGTCAACAGTGGTCTTAAAGAAAGAAGATCTCGTTCTCTTGCGTGTTCCGCAACTCTCAAACGCAAATGATCGCGTCACCGCGAAATTTTTCCATCTGTTCTATGGCCCGTATCGTATCTTTGAAGTATTCGATAATGCCTATCTTTTAACGGACCCGGACAATCGGAAAATACGAAAAGGAACTTATAACCGAAGTAATTTACGCAAATATTATGAACCTATTTAGTGTCTGTGATTTAGCTCGGGGCTCGTCATCGATGCGCTTCGTATAAAGTATGGGTTATGATATTGGAATTTGTGCAATGAACGAATTCCATTCACCACCTGCCCAAATTAAGGGGGATATTGTAACGAATCGATCTAATGAGCCGTGGATCGGTCTCATTCCCTTTCCGAATAATAGCGAGCGGTGTGTTTATCGCGTCGTGTGTATGTTTCACTACAATTACCATGGTCATTGGTTTTGTGTGGACCGTTGCTAGGAGAGTCGCAAAAAACAAAAATAATAGCAGCCGAGCGAAAAGCCTGCTAAGTCTGTTCGTAACCACAGTCGCTGATACACTGAATTAAAATAGTCACCTACCAATTTTTGATTTTTCATATCTATCTCAAATATATACATACCTATAGATATATATCTAATAGTCGCGATATTCAATCCATCTTGTAAAAGAAATACACCATTGCTGGATCATATCAAATACAACGTAACACACTGATGCCACGGGGATTCAACCATCAAACTTGCAAGGATTTGAAATCATCGTAGGAGAATTCACCGTACAGCCCCAACGATAGAGAGCTATGGTGGTCATATATATATAATCTACGAAAGTAAAGAAGATTCAACCGATGACATCGTCGCATTATTAATTAATGTACATCAGAATCATTGTTGGAGATTTCACCACCAATCCCCAACACTATAGAACTACGGTGCTTACGTACCTGACATCCGGAAATAAAGAAGATAAGTTTCAACTTTATACCACAATACATGTATACTGATTGCCATAAATAACTATTGCGTGCTGCGAGTGCGAGATTGTTGTGTATTCGATAGAAAAAATTGTTACCATGTTAATGAAAGATGTATAAACTTCATTGAATATTCTTTGACACTGAAGAAGATAACAATTGAATCATTACAAATCATCGTTCAATAATTAAATATAACGCCCATTCAATTTTCTATCCTGTTCCTATTGAATCTTTTCCCCCTCGAGTCCCATATTAAATAAACAACAACATAAGAAATAAAGAATATTTCATTACATCTTAAAATGATTGAACGAGTAGATGATAAAAACTAATTTTTATAATTTAATAATTTTATTATTGTTTTCAAAAATGTAATAAAATACATTGTGAGCGTCAACTCGTCAAGAACCAAGTTTTATTTTAATTGTTTGACAAAAAGTGGCTTAATTTTCAATCCACTTCCACTTTGCTGTGCAAAAAGTAATACACTTTCATCAATCAAAGTAAAACTTGGTTCATAAACTCGTCGACGTCGGCAATAATATTTTATTCAATTTTTGAAAAATAGTAAAAATATTTTTACGAAATTAAAAAATTTTCATAAAAAATACAAAAGAGTGAAAACCAAAACGTTATTCTTTACACATGATAAATTTTTATTTTTACTCGCTCATTTATTTTAAGGTACTCATACATGTACAACCAACTCCGCAGTGTTCAGCTATAGAGTATTTGTATGGAAAATTTGGAGTTTTTATCGTCTTTTGTTATTCACTCGACTGTATTTTACTTTTTTAATCTAGAAAAATATATTTTTATTATTTAAAAATTGTATTATTGTTTTACTTTCATCGCTTGACTGAAAGTGGTTTAATTTTGTACTTTTTTAAAACCGTAAAAATTATTGTTTTACTTTTATCGCTTGACTGAAAGTGGTTTAATTTTGTACTTTCTTAAAACCGTAAAAATAATTTTTATAAACATTTTTTTGTATTATTTTTCAAAAAATTTAATAAAGTACATTGTCGACACCAGTGAGGGTACGAACCAAGTTTTATTTTAATTGGTTGACGAAAAGTGAATTAATTTTTAATCCACTTTCACTCTGTCTCGCAAAAATTAATACACTTTCCGTCAATCAATCAAAGTTAAACTTGCTTCGTGGACTCGTTAGCGGTAGCAATGTATTTTATTCCATTTTTGAAAAATAATAAAATATTTTAGCGAAATTAAAAAATAAAAAAACAAAAGAGTGAAAAACGAAATGTTTTTCTGTAAAGACACTAAATTTTTATTTTTCCTTACAGCTATGCGCTCGCTACTTGCGTCAAGTAGCAGCGAGAACGACGCTGGACCTTCCAGCGTCGTCTCATGCTTGGCGTCACCGTCGTCGTGCACGCCATCACCTAGCCCCGACGATGACGACGATGCCTCAATGTCGGGTGTGTCGACAGACGACGGTGACGACGACGATATGTTCTTCATCGTTGGTGATGATGATGATAACGACAACCAGGAACCCGATCATTCAAGAGACGCCGATGATGAGGCTATGGAAGAGGATGAGGAGGAGGAAGACGACAGCGACAGCTCCACCGACGACGATGATGTCCTCAGCAGCCCGGCTAGCCCGGATCCTGAACAGCCGGGGACAGAGGGAGAAGAAGAACCAGTGATGGTTGCGCAGAGGCCTTTAAATATAGACGAGGCGTCTACGGAGTCCGCGTATGACTCGTATGATGGTAAGTAAAAATAATTTTAAAATATTGAGTATTAGATTATTCTATGAAGATGAATTAATAAAATTCATTTTCTAATAGATGATCAGCCACAAGTTGTAGCGCTTGTTGTTGTGCATGAGGTCGCGAATATCCCCGATAGTTCCGAGTCACCACCGCCTCACGAGCAAGGTATTGACCTGCACGAAGATGCGGTGGTTATTCGCACCCGTATGATACCTTACTATCACGCTGATGGTACGGTCGGGGATGATTCCGACTTTTGCGACGACGATGATGATCTTATCGCCATATGGCTGTACAAGGCGTGGCTTGGGCCCCCTGAAGAGTGAGCGCAAAAAATCCTTAAATCTGGATATTTTTATAGCTTACTGGCCTCTGCTGCTGTCACCAATACCGTCACTGGTTTCCACCGAGTCATCATTCCACACCATCATCACCACCACCATCATCATCATCATCATCATCAACGTGCTCATCGTCTGATGAAGCGGAATCATCGTCATCAGCACCAGCATCGTCAGCGCCCCCAGCCTCGCTAGCGTCGTCATCAGCATCGTCATCGTGCGAGGTATGTCTTGAAATTCAAATAGGCGGGAGTTTAGCTGATGCCGGGGGTAATAGCGTTAATCGCGTAGTAGCAGGCGTAGATAATATTAGAAATCATAGCCGAGGTACAGAGATCCGAGACACCGCGGTTATCATCGATGATACGGACGATATTTTACCGCCGGGGAATCGTTTTGTTGTCGCGGGTGTGGAGCGATATAAATATTTACGGCGTTTCGGGGCTTCAGCGCGACAGAAGCATCTAGCGTTAGTACAACCACCTGCACTATAAATCCGGTCACGTGGATCCGTAACTCCATCCGAGATATTCACGATTATTTCGAAAAGGATCGCGATGAGACAGATTTAATAGGTGTGGGTTTTGTCACTGACGAGATAGCAGACGGCAGAGCGGGTATATCATTGAGGCCTATTTCACGGTTCACTGATGAAGCCCTATGGGCTTTGATGTATGCCGTGAATCAGAGCTCGAGGGTTCTCGCGGCCTCTGACACGTTGCGATTCACCATTACGTATGTAGCGGTGCCTACTGGTCGGGGGTTCCGTGTGTCAATGGTGAAGAGTCGATCCGCGGTTTGTATAATACAAAACGGGGATAATTTGTGTTTTCCGCGCTTCATCGTTGTAGCTCTTTCAAACAACGTACATAAACGCGAACGTAGCCTCGAAAATAGCTTGGACTCGTATACGGCATGGGGCGTCGCTCGACCAACGTGAAAAAGCGCGATCTCTTGTTCAGCTGTCTGGTGTGCAAATACCTCTAGAAGGCTGTGGTATTCCGGAAATAATAAATTTCCAAAGATACCTCATGCCTTTGAGGATTGCTATCGTGGTATACGACTGGGAGTCGCTCGGTACAGGTGTACGCCCACTTTTTGATGGACAAACGTCTTTCATAATGCAGGGGCCATCTGAGGTTGTTAATATAGCGTATAGTGTAGTAATTATTATTGTACATAATATATAGTAAGAATTATTGTATACCGTGCAATAAATCTTACCGTCGTGAATTCGAGCATCGTTGCACGAATAAGTGTCCACGATGCTTCAGTGTGCCGCCCTGTATCAAAGAGTTAATCCCAACGGCTGATAAAGAGCTCGTGCCTGGTCCGGTGGCGGGTACTAGTCAAACAGTGCCCCCCCACTGTGAATAAAGAGAAGTCGTACGACGATTGTGGACGAATATTCTACAACCCCTTGTGTTTCGCCAGCCATTTAAAACCATTGGTAAACCGCAATAAGGTGCAACAGGTACGAAAATCTATTTGCGAGACTTACCGTGTTTGTAAATCTTGTGATAAAGTTATGAGTAATAATCACAAGATTCACGAATGCAGTGTTTCTTTTTGTCGCTTGTGTCGTAGTTCGCATGGCTACAATGATCGTTCTTATATGTAAATTGTCAAACCACGGAAAGAATTGGAACCGGTCGCGGGACACCCTGAAACGCTATTTATATTTAACGATTTTGAAACGCGCCAGGATAAGCCGTATATTACTCCAAATACGGGAGAAGACTCGTTTGAGCACATAGTCACTTATTGTGTAGCGCAACAGCTGTGTGAGCTTTGTTTTTCAGCGGGAGAGCATCTACCCTTGAGCCGTTGCTCGTGGTGTGGTGTGCGAGAGTTTTTATTAAAAAATAATCCAGTAGATGAATTTGTATTATAGATTTGGCCATGCGACCTTCTACGAAATTTCGTAATATAGTGTGTATTGCACACAACGCCAAGGCATTTGACAGCCAATTTATATTGCGAAGTATCGTAGAACGTTCCACGAATGTACCCACTCCCAGTATAATCTTGACCGGTAATTCAATAGTTTCAATGCGGGTGGGCCGCACGACTTTTATAGACAGCATAAATTATTTTCATATGCGACTCAGTGCACTACCCAAAGCCTTTGGATTTAGCGAGCAACTGACCAAGGGTTATTTCCCGCACCTCCTCAACACTGAAGATGCACGAGGATATAACGGTATTCTCCCCGCAGCTACGTATTACTCGCCCGACACAATGAGTAAACTAGACCGCGCAGAATTTAACGAATGGTACGCTGAGCAAGTCGATAAAGCCATTAAATTTGATTTTGAAAAAGAAATTTTTAAGTATTGCAAGATGGATGTTGACATACTCCGTCGAACTTGCTTCGAATTTCGGAAAATATTTTTATCTGTAGGTAATACATGCCCATTCACCGAGGCCACTACGATAGCATCGGCTTGCTAGGTCGTGCCCGTCGTAATTTTCTAAGACCCGATACAATTGGTCTTATACCTGCCGGTGGTTATATGCGTACGGAAAATCACTCACAGCAGGCCGTCAACTGGCTGTTATGGGTCGAGCATGAGCTCGGTTATGCGCTTATTCACGCGGCTCGCACCCGTGAATATAAACAACCCGAAGGGCCACGTGTCGACGGCTATCTAGAGGTAAACAATCGTCGTATTGTTTATCAATACCATGGTTGTTACTGGCACGGATGCCGTGAGTGTTTTCCAAACGATCGCACGAGAAAGTCTCACGCTGGTAACGAGAGTATGGACACTCGATATGAGCCTACTGTGGCAATGAGTTTAAAAATTCGTTCACATGGTTACGAATTGGTGGAGATGTACGAGTGTAACTTTAATATACTCCGCAAAGTCGAGCCACGCGCAAACGAATTTTTAAAAAATCATCCACGGCGCACCACAGAGAGTTTGAACCCTCGTGCAGCGTTTTATGGTGGTCGCACAGGTAATATCGTCACCTCCTACGATGTCGCACCAGGGGAGAAATATCGTACATCGATATCTGCTCGCTGTATCCTTATATAGGTAAGACAGGTCGCTACCCGTATTGCCTCCGCGCCACCTCTTTCACCCCGTGCTACCTGTTCAAATGCACGAGAGACTGCTATTTGCTCTGTGCCGTAAGTGTACAGAGTCTATGGCTCAAGTCTCGTGCATTCATGAGAACCTTGACGACAGGGCTTTCACCGGTACCTGGGTGACGGATGAGGTGCGGAAGGCAATAGATATGGGCTATGAAATCTTTAAAATTTCGATGATTTGGGCGTACAAAACAACAATGTACAATCCCGTTACACGCGAGGGTGGATCGTTTGCCTCTTATGTAAATACATTTTTGAAGATTAAACAGGAGGCGAGCGGTTGGCCCGAGCACTGTATCGACGAAGCGTCTCGCGAGGAATATATAGATTATTACGAACGCGTGGAGGGTATCCGGCTGAAGACTAACAACATTACGCGTAATCAAGGCTTACGCTCAGCTGCTAAGCTTTGCTTAAATTCGTTCTGGGGTAAGTTCGGTCAGCGGGATAACCTGACGCGCACGGAAATAATAAAAACTCGCGAGAAGCTATTGTTGTATTTGTACGACAATGAGAAAGAAATTCAACGCCTGCTACCGGTTCATGAAGATTTGTTATATTTAAACTCGGTATCTCGCGAGGAGGCTATTACCCCTAGCAGCTTAACTAGTATGGTTATAGCTGCATTTACAACCGCCTTGGACCGTCTGAAACTTTATAGCTACCTCGAGCTATTGGACAGACGGGTTTTGTATTACGACACGGACTCTGTTATTTACGTGAGTACTGGTGATGATGCTTGGGAGCCCTCGGTAGATAATCTTCTCAGTGACATGACCAACGAATTGATATCGGTGGCTCCGAAGGCATATATCAACTCGTTCGTCTCCGGGGGCCCGAAATTTTATGGTTATACGGTTACGACTACCGAGGATCCTGAAACGGTGATGGACACTGTTTGTAAAGTGAAGGGGATAAGTTTGAATTATAAAAACTCGCAAACAATTAGTTTTTATTCAATGAGTAAACTTATAAAATCAGAATTACCGTCGTTTGGTAATACAGTATTTAATAAAAAAATTCATTCAATTCAAAGAACGCCCCTCCACAACGTCATCACCCGTACAATGTACAAAACTTGTCGTGTCGTATGTCGTAACGTCGCCATATTACACACCGGTTATCACTATCGTTTGGCTTTAAAGATAACGATGCTGATGATGGCTAGTAACAACTGTGTAATATAAACTTTTGTAAATATATAAATATGTATGAATATGTAAATAGAGTGCGCTTCCCTCTCTCTACTAAAACCACCCCCCCCCCCCACCTCCCACTAAAACCACCTCCCGTCGTCCCTGCCTTGTGTTATTCCCTGCGGGATCGCCTACGGCCGCATCACAGTTTTATTGTGGCTCATGTCTTTGCCGTTCTTCAATGCGCAGCTTCTTCAGGACTACCGTTGCAAAGTCCTCGATATTGCTCCATGCGTCTGCTGAATCGAGCATGAGTTTCACCATGTTATCCGGGGTAATCCGTTCGCTGAGACTCTCTTGAAGCTGGTCTCGCTCGTTCTTGAAACGTGGGCATATAAAGAATACATGCTCCGCGTTTTCGGCTATGTTGCAGGCTGGGCAGTCCTCACTATTGTCCAGCTTAAATCGGTGAAGATATGTCCGAAAGCAGCCATGCTCCGTCAACAGCTGCGTTAGGTAGAAGCCTACCTCGCCATGCTTGCGATTCACCCACTGCTCAAGCGATGGAATCAATTGGTAAGTCCACCTCCCTTTACACGAGTCGTCCCAGCGCTGTTGCCAGAGCCCTAATGACATTGCTTTTTCCTCCTTGGCAATGTTCGCCTTCTCGTCTGGAGTCTGCCGACCGCGGTTGTACACTCTGCGTCGCTGGTCTGCAAGGATTTCTAGTGGTGGAATGCCAGCCACTACGCATACTGCTTCGTACGATATGGTGCGGAATCCGGCAGCAACTCTCAAAAGAGTTCCGTGGTATACCGACACCATTCTTCTTCGGTATGAGGCAACATTTAGCGCCTCGTGCCAGATCGGCGCCGCGTACAACAGTATTGATGTTATAACTGTTGCTAGCAGTTTTCTCCTCGCCTGCTTCGGCCCTCCAATATTTGGCATAAGTCGCGCCAGTGCTGCGCCCACTTTTGCACCCTTACCAACCACGGTCTCAATATGCTGCTTGAAGCTAAGCCTTGTATCCAGCATCACTCCGAGGTACCACAACCTGATATAGGGTTGCGACGTGATTTCGCAATCACCGACATCCAGGATGATGGTTTCGACCATCTTCCGCCTCGTAAACAGCACGGCCTCAGTTTTGTGGTGCGCAAGCTCCAGACCAACCGAGTGCATCCACTGTCTCACGCTGGCATATGCCTCTCCGAAGTTGCAATTGACCTCTTCGAGGGTCTTGGCCGTAATGATCAGCCCTGCGTCGTCTGTAAACGCCACCAGCTCGGTTCCCTGCGGTAGCTGAATCTTCAGCAAGGCGTCGTACATTACGTTCCACAGTAGTGGCCCGAGAACCGAACCTTGGGCAACTCCTCTAGAGACTTCAAAGTACCTAGGACTTTCTTCTGTATTGTACATCAAGCGCCTGCCGCTAAAATAGCTCTTGGTCATCGTTCTGAGATAAGCCGGCATTCCCAGTTGGTCTAGTGCCTTGCATATACTGTCCCATCTGGCTGAGTTGAATGCGTTTTTAACATCCAACGCCGCCAGCAGGCAGTATTTCTGGGCTCCTCGGCTCCCGCGGGTTCTGGAGATTGCCTCCTTGGCGATAGTTATCACGCGGCCAATAGCCTCGATAGTCGACCTGCCTTTCCGAAAGCTATACTGGTTTTCCGCGACGCGATGTCCCACAGAGGTCTCGATTCGATTGGAAATAATCCTTTTCAAGATTTTCCCTGCTGTGTCAAGCATACATAAGGGCCAATACGACGAAGCTTCCTCTGGCGGTTTGTTGCCTTTAGGAAGCAGCACCAGTCGCTGTCACTTCCACCGTCCCGGGAATGTTCCCTCTGAGAGGCAATGTTATACATCTCCAGGAACAGTTCCGGAGCAGCTTCAATTGCTGTTTAAGCGCATTGTTGGGGATGTTGCCCAGCCCTGGCGCCTTTGTATTGCCTACTCTCCTGGCGGCTCGGACTAGTTCCTCTTGTGTAATCGGAGGGATTACTTCATTTCCGTCCTGCGGCACTTGGTAGTCGTATGCATGTTGCTGGGGAAACAGCACGGCGACAATCTCCCTCAGTTGGCTGTTGCCTGGACCGCGCCTTTATCGTTGACTGATTTTAATAGCTTTCGAGAGTTGGGATCGTGCCTCCTTGAAGACCCGTTCCAATTGTGCAAAGGCTGGTCTTTTCCGGGCTCTCTGAGCGAGTCTTCTGGCATGTTTACACTCGGCTCGAAGCTCTGCGATTGTGTCGCTCCACCAATACACCGAGGCGTGCCGGTTTCCATTGCCACGCCGTGGCATGGCAGCGTCGCATGCTCTCACGACGGCATCCATGACCTGCGCTGTCTTCTCCTCTGCCGTATCTAGCGTGATCTTGGCCTCTTCAATGCATGCACATACGGCGCCTTTGTCGAGAGCGTTTGCCTTTCAGCGTATGGTTTTGGCCAGCTTCGATACGCGATTTTCGCACTTTGGTAGCGGCTTTATGAGCCATGTTATGGCACAGTAGTCGCTATGCGTGCAAATTTCCGTTACCCGCCAGTAGTTGCTTTTTGAGAGCCCTGGGCTGACAAACGTGAGGTCGATGAAGGACCTGCTCTCGTCTTTCGTGAACGTTGGGACTCTACCATCGTTGAGTAGCGTGAGCTTCAGCACCGAGAAAGCATCCAGAATAGCTCGCCCCCGCTCTGTCGTCCGTTTGCTGCCCCATTCCACGGCCCAGGCGTTGAAGTCCCCGGCGATGACGACTGGGTATCGGTCATTGGCATCGTTGACCAATTGGTCCAAGGCCTCCTCGTACTCTTGTCGCGTCAGTCGAGGTGGCATATAACAACTGTATACATGTACACCGTTGACTTTCGCTCGCACAAAGTATTCTATAGGTGTTTTCATGGTCTCCTGGATAGGGCGGTTTCCACAAGCCCACATAGCAGCTAAGCCCGCTGCATCCGCTCTCTAAGAAGACTCTATCCTGTTCCGATATTGCTCTGAAATTATCACCACATCAATGTCCTCCTCCCGCACCGTCTGCATGAGCAGGTCTTGTGCTACCTTGCAGTGGTTTAGGTTGATTTGCAGAAATCTCATTGTCGATTTTTCTGCTTCAACTTCTCGAGGGCTAATAGATAGACCGGGCACCGGCTGCTTCCGGTTACGTGGTCCACTTTCTCAGCACCCTTCTCGTTACATAGCATGCAGGTAGGCGCCTTTTCGCACGTTTTTGCGTGGTGACTCTCCTCTCAACAACGCAGACACTACTTAGAGCGGTCCGCACCTTTACAGCCATGCCCCAGGTGTCCGAATTCGTGGCGTCGGAAGCACTTTAAGGGCACGCGGCTCTTGTGTCGCTCGCGAATGCGACAGACCGTCCAGCCGATTTTTATTTTCCGCAGTTCCAGGGCTGTCCTCGCTATCGCAGTTGGGAGGCTGACCGCGGCAGTTTGTGTGCCACCATATGCTTTCTGCAGCGATTTCACCGTCGAGGCTGTGATGCTGTTGGCGTTCAGCTGCGCAGCTAGTGCTTTCGCTACTTCTTCTTTACACGCTATTTCATCGAGGTCACGAATCTCGAGCTGCGTTTCTTGTGTCCACGCTCGTACCTCAGCAAGCTCACCAAGGAAGGTCTTCATCGAGTCTTTTAGCTCATGGGTCGGCTTTGTAGCTGTACGGCTCAAGACCAGGAGCAGGTCGCCCCCCGTAGTTCGCCGGATTTTCTCGACGTCAATCGCAATGTCCTTCACTGCAGCTTCTGTACGCATTTGGCGCAAGATATCCGCCTAGGACTTTCCGTCATCGGCCTTAATGACCAGAGCATCAGGTCTAGGAGGTCTCGGGCGTGGTGGTAGCCTCTTCTTTCTCTGCACTGTCTTCCATGCTGCTTTTTGTTCAGGCGCTGGTGCCGATCTAGCAGCCTGCGGTGTTGAGGTGTTCGGTACCTCGTTCCGTTTTTTGTTCCGTTTCCCGACTGGTCTGATACCCCGGGGGGTAGATGAGCCCCTGCGACGCTTAGCTCTTTGCGCCTCCAGGCTTGGCGTGGTCTGCGTTGTCTGCATACTCGAGGGCTGCTGCACCACCGACTATGTTTGCGCACCTTCTGGCGCTCCCATTGCTCTGTAACTGCTTCGGCATGCAGCTATGAGCCGTTTTATCTCTTTGTGGACGTTCATCTTGTTCTCCACATACTGACCAAGCTCATCCAGCTTGCTGCCGAGCCATTCGTAGGCCTCGTGCTTCTTTTTCCTTGTAGCGTCGATGCTCGCTGTGGCCAAGTTGACCACCACAGTCGTACTGCGGTCGTTGGATGATGACGCCGGGGAGCCCGCTTGCTGACTCCCCGCCGCCGGTACTGGGGTTCCGAGCCCCTGCACCATAACCGATTTATCGGATTCCGTGTTCTCCATCTTTGGTTTATTATTCGGGCTTCCTTCCTCTAGTCTGTTTGGTCCGCGGGAGGTAGAATCCTCCTACCTGATGTATCTGACAGGCGTTCCCTTATCCGCCACCTGGGGACGCGCCACGTAGGGGTTACAGACTCCCCCTGTGGTGTGTGTGTGTGTGTGTGTGTGTGCGTGCGTGTGCGTGTGCGTGTGCGTGTGTGTAATTACAGATATAATATAGATAGAATTATAGATTATAGATAATTTTTTACAATTGTTTTTGTGCTCGTTACTTTGTATATATATATATATATGTATGTGTGTTATGTAAATACAGCGCGTGTATGTGTGTACGGCTTTATTTATATAATTTTGTAAAATAATATTAGGTGCGCAACTAAGTTCCCGCTATTTTTCAAGAGATAGCTCCAGTAGTAAGCAAACCGCTTTGACACATTAGTGATTTTGTTTTTGCGTCATATACTTTTGGTTGTGTGAAAATGTCTGATTTTGTGCCAAATAATCGTCATTTGCGGGAAGTGTTGCTTTTCTTCTTTCATTCGAAGAAAACGGCGGCCGAAGTGCATCGAGAACTTCAAAAAGTTTACGGAGATGCTGCTCTAAGTGAAACAACATGCCATGATTGGTTCCGTCGCTTCAAAGACGGTGATTTTGATGTTGACGACCGTTCGCGTGAAGGAAGGCCAAAAACCTTCGAAGACGCTGAATTGGAGGCATTGCTCAATGAGGATCCGTGCCAAACGCAAAAAGAGCTAGTGCTTCAGCACTAGGAGTTACCCGCCAAGCTATTTCCAAGTGATTGCATACGTTGGGAATGATTCAAAAACAAGGAACTTGAGTTCCTTATGATTTGAAGCCAAGAGACGTTGAGCGTCGTTTTTTCGCCTGTGAACAACAGCTCCAGCGGCAAAAAAAGAAGGGTTTTCTTCATCGCATCGTTACGGGTGATGAAAAATGGATTCATTACTGCAACCCAAAGAGAACAAAATCATGGGGACTGCCCGGTCATGCTTCTACGTCGTCGGCTCGGCCGAATATTCACGCTGCGAAGATTTTGCTGTGTATTTGGTGGGACCAGGGCGGTGTTATTTATTATGAGCTGTTGAAACCGAACGAAACCATCACTAGGGAAAGGTATCGAACTCAATTGATGCGATTGAGCCGAGCACTGCACGAAAAGCGGCCACAATACGAGCAGAGGCACAAAAAAGTGATTCTACAGCATGACAACGCTCGGCCTCACGTTGCCGAACCCATTAAAGCCTACTTAGAAACGCTCATATGGGAAGTCCTACCCCACCCGCCATATTCCCCAGATATTGCGCCGTCCGATTATTACTTGTTCCGTTCGATGGCACATGGTCTGGCTAATCAGCAGTTCAGCTCATATGAAGACATCTCAAAATGGCTTGATTCGTGGATGGCCTGAAAAGACGAACACTTCTACCATGGCGGTATTCGAGCTCTGCCAGAAAGATGGGAAAAAGTTGTCGCTAGCGATGGGCAATATTTTGAATGATTCATTTGTAATCGTTTTTTCACAATAAAGTTGCATTTTCATAAAAAAAAAACAGCGGGAACTTAGTTGCGCACCTAATAATAAAAACACGTATATACAAGCGTGTACAGAATGATATTTTATGCAGATTTATTTGTATAATTTGGTGTAATAATAATAAAAACACGTATATACAAACGTGTGCAGAACCATTTGAAATTAGTATGAATAAATTCGAAACTTTGAATTTCCTGTCCTATTATTATTATTCGAAAGTACTCCCACCATACACATTTTCATATTTAACTATGATGGCCATCGACGCGAGATGTATATATCTAATGGTAACAGCTGTGAAAAAAAGTTAGTTGAAAAGGAAACGTCGTGGTGAAAGTATCTTTGCCTCTCTTTCCAACCACAATGAATACTGTTGACAGTATACTCGTGATCGACTGCTGCAAGGATCCGTGGGACTTCACCAAAGCTGAGCTCGCGTACATACCGAAACCGCTGCTGTTGAAACATTGGGGCGGCAAAATAGAAATTGTGTATGACAAACTACCGGAGGAGCTGAAGGTCGACCGTGAGGTCTTCTCGTACCTGCCGTGCTATGAACATTACAACAAATCGGTTACGTAAACACAAATTGACGGTCCACCACCAGCTCATCGTAACTGCCCCGGATGTTATTGAAAATTACGGGTGAACAATGCATGTTTGTTATACGAGAATGTTAAAATAAAACAGTTTTTTTTTAAACTAAAAAATAATGAGCGTTTTCACTTACCGTTGTCATAAATGGTAGTTTCAATTAATACATTTTTTTAATTAACAATAATTTTGAAAAAAAAGCTATGGAGGGGTCTCGGTTATCGACGACGGGGCATATTTAACCGGTGGATGGGTACACAATAATATTTACTATAAGACCCAATCTACTTATCTTCCGTAAGTCCCAAAGTTGCTCTAGCGATGGTCGGCTACATACAGACGATTGACAAACGATCTACTTTACCGATCGCCGATACATTTTCTGCTAGACCGGCTGCAAACATTCGATCTACTTTACCGACTGTCGGTAACGCGATTACCAATAGTAGATGGCACATCGGCAATTAATTTTCTACGCGACCGGCTGCCAACATTTGATGCACTTTTACCGACTATGGGTAACACGATTACCAATAATAGATGGCGCATCGCCAATTAAGTATGGGTTAAATCCGTCAGATGGCGCTACGACGCTGCACCAATCAGAACGCTAGGATAGGTGGTCTGGTGGTGGGGACTGCTATGGACCAATCAAGGATGGGGGTGGGAGAGGTGGGGGTTGTGCGGGGCCAATCAGGAACGGTGGAGGAGTAGTGGGGGCAGACTGGCCCCCTTCATACCCAAGTAACAACCAATGAGAAAGCAGCATAGGGTGGGGAGGGGTGGGGCCAGTGGTGGGGAGGGACGGGACTAGTCTAGATACGCCCTGGCACCAGGAGGCCATGCCCTGTCTCTCTATAAATGGCCTCTTCTACTGTTGCTTTAGAAGTTCTTATATGCTACGACCAATGATGCAATGAACAAGAATATTACGCGGTATTACAATACCATTAATATGTCATATTAATGGTATTGATAGAAAATTGGAATTTGTTTTTGACTACAGAACACCAAAAGCCCAAAAGGCAGTTCTTCAGAATTTCTGAATGTTTAAATAAAAATTGAAACACAATCGTAGCAAAGATTTGGACTTTTTACGAAGTAAATATTTAGACTACGGAGTATATACATTTAATTAAAAAATCATTAACTTAAAGGGAATAAACCATTTAAACGCAAGTTCGATATAAGAACTAAGCAATAATATCATACAGATAGCCAGAGTTAAAATAGGATTAAATAAGGAAAGATGACTCATATTAGTCATTGGATAGATGGTAAAGACGACTCGAAGCTACGGTAGCGGTTGTTGGCGTAAGAGCATGCCGCTCAATGCTCTCAGGTTGCACCCGAGCCGATGCCGTATTTCTCCTCTCTCTGTGTTAACACCCTAAGACGAGGAGTGTTCCCTCGAAACAATACGTATCTATAAAGCATATACTTTGCGACCCACTGTGAATCTAAGTAGCCATTTGATATAGAATCATTCGGACTTATGAACAATTTTAATCTAAAATTGTGATACGAACTCAGAAAAGAAATGCTTACTTAAAAGGATACAAGAAATAATTGCAAATATGAAAATTAAACGTTAATGAACATCGAAAACCCAGTACATTGTTTAACTAAACAGTTAGGATTATAAGAGGATATAAAAACCATTGACATTTTGTTACTATAGTAGTTATATATGCCCATTTACGTTACACGCTATTAAGAATAAAAATAAGTTTAACATTTTCGAAGAACTACATTCGGTATTAGTCCTAAAAGGGACAGCGGAAGCGACTCGGATCTACAGCGCAGCATGGCCCGAAACCCTCGACACCTCGCTTTCTGACCAAGGCCCTTTTCGTGCTCTCTCTCTCTCTCTCTCTCACTCTCTATCTTGACGCATGCCCCCGAAGCAAGGAATAATCCTTCAATTACTTCGCGACATGTGGTACCGCCTCGCATGCAACTCAGAAAAAGAATCGAACGACCACGACGTCACAGCTAGAAGAAAAATGGATCGTCGATAAGCTCTAAAGTCCGAGTTCTATTGTAATTCCAAGAATCTCCCGCATAGGAAATTAGACCCTCCAGTACCTATATAAGGACGGGAAAATGCCCGAAAAAAGAGAGTAGTGACATAGTCAGTCGCCGGGCAGTCAGTAGACAGTCAGTTGGCGACAGTTAGTTAGCAACTTTATTAATCAATCGGTCGTGTATATGTTATTATTAAATTCTGAATTTATGCGACAATTCCCGACCACTTGTTAAGATGGCAATTTCGGTAAATCGCAACTCGGGGTGTGAGTCAGCGTTACATAGATTCCTGCGTTATCGATCTTTCTTGGTTGAAAGATCTCAAACAATCGAATCCCTAATTTTTGTCAACTCTGTTTGCCTCACTCATTCGTAAAGAATTAATGAAGCAACCACAATTGACGGTTTTCAATTTCTAAAGAAATCGTGAAAAAATATCACCACAGCCCGGGATCGAACCGGGAACTCCAGAATTCTAGCCTGGTACGTTACCAATTACGCCACCGTGGCTCTGGTGACATCAATTCACGATCTCTATTTTAATGTCAGTAATCAAGCAACTTTATTAATTAATCGGTCGTGTATATGGTCGGGAATTGTCGCATAAATTCAGAATTTAATAATAACATATACACGACCAATTGATTAATAAAGTTGCTTGATTACTGGCATAATCACCTGGTAACGTACCAGGCTAGAATTCTGGAGTTCCCGGTTCGATCCCGGGCTGTGGTGATATTTTTTCACGATTTCTTTAGAAATTAAAAACCATCAATTGTGGTTGCTGTATTGAATCCAAAAATAACGATCGCTCGCGCACGGTAATAGCGAACGTACGTGTATCATTTATTCGGCTGTTTGAATACATTTTAACAGTTTCACGAATCATCGAGTTTAACGATTTTTATTTTAACAAACGGTTGCCATCATTTTTTTTCCCTTCAACGCATCGGTTACCGGCGAAACAACTTTACCAGAAACCCAAACGTAAGTACCAACGCAATTTTTCTAATTTATTTTACCTGATATTTCCGTAAATTTTTCCCCAAGTGAAAGTAACCTACCATTTTCCTTCCCCCTAAAAACCCCTTCCTCCGCGGGTTAATTTATCAATTTAGTTTATCGAGTCGAGTGACGGTTAACGCGAATAATCAACGAGCATTCTCAGCCCTCTCCCGAGTAATTTACCGAAAGGTTAGACTCAAAAGAAGCCCCCTTTTGATCTTCGGTGTTTCTTGTCAGGTGTCGTAAAGGGAGAATTCATTCTCCTTGACCAGAGTACGGAAAACTCACGTCGAGACGCCTCACACGTCTTAAATTTGTCGGTTTTTGTAAAAACACTGCGCGGGTTTGACGTAACAACTTATAGTCTTTCTTTTGGAAGAAATTAAGGTTTCGTTCTTTAGCTCGCGTATAATGTCTAGGTATGCGTTAATCTATGCTATTCTGAACAAGATATACTTTTTATTACATAAGGTGGCGCACCGGTCTCGTAGGATTGGAAAACATTCGTCCATCATAGAGTCCAAGAGTACTTGGGCGAAACTTGGTTGTCTATTTTCGAATGGTTGTAATTCGATGAACGTGACGAGGATTCCTCCGAGTGAGAAAAGGATGAGGATGCGATGTATAGTGCAGCCCCCTCGCTCCTTGAATCATAAATATTTAATTGTTTGCTAGAAATTTTATTTATTTCGATTACAGGGTAAGGGCGCAACTGGAAAATTGTTACTTAATCCTGTTATTTTTAAATTTAATTTAAAGTTTAATTTATATTATCTTTTTTCCGTATTATTCAAAAGGAAAGACACGGAAGAAAACAAAAACGTTACAGCTAGTTGATTTTCTAAGGTCAATGTACGTTAAGTAAATGATAAACAACGGTAACAATTTTGATTGATTCAATTCTTCAAGAAATTGGGCCCAACTCTGCTAACCGCCTAAGGGTTCTGTGTCTCTATGTCCGGGCTTAGGGACTGGGAGTTTTTATTGATCATGGTTTACTAAACTAATTATATGGTGTTTACGCGAGCAAGTTTAAAAAAAAATATTAATCGTGTCCTTGTTGTGAAGGGGCTGTGAGCATAAAGTTTGGTGGTGTGTTCTCTCTACCTCAACTGATACAGATGAAATCTAGCGGTAGTCTTATTCACGCTAATCTCCATTTCTTTAAATTCATCCTTCATTTGAGACACGTCATTTCAGAAACGACATTTGCACAATATTCCTTTTTCACGGTAGTGTAGTAGGCTTTATGTGATAGTGTATTATATCAGGTTGCGTATGACGCAAAACGCTTACCAATAAAATCTAAAACTAAAAAAAAAAATCTGTCGTAGTAAAAAACTATCTAAATTGACGAATGAACAAAGCATTTTAATCACAAAAAATGTCCCAACATATTTATTTTTTCTACTGTGCTATGCATTAACGCAACTCTAAATTTCACGTTTTTGAATTCGGAACACCTACAAAAAGAAAACAATATTACCAAATGGTCGATCGTTACTCATACTTACTTTCCTTTTAAAAACCTTAAACACGTTGTTATGCATGTAAACGCGTAGTACTGTCGAAGGTAAAATATTTAAAATTTCTAATTGGGATCGTTTGCCAATAAGGAGTGGGAACTCGCATGAACGAATAAAAAAGCGAGAGTTTGTGCAGATTAAATAATTAAAATTTATTATAACAAACGAATAATCTTCTGTTCGACTATTATAACCCCAAAATAAATATAACAAATGTTTAATACAACAATTGTTATTTCGCCAGTCTTCCGACGAGGAATCAACTGTTCTATTTCAAATTTACCTTAAAACTGATTATCGTACATGCAGTTGCTAACTGCGTTTGCCGAAAATTATTCGTTTGCAATCGTACATTACTTCGGTTCATCTTATTAGCGAGATAAGCTGACGGGTAATTGTAAAACCATCCTCTTTGCTCTACTGTACTTAGCGTGTATACCTGTTGCTCGCTCGATAAGCATCCCACACAAAATAAAGTAATGTCTATGTCGTATCGGCAAAAAAGTGTCGAGCGAATCACGGACCATCGGCATGCCAATTGTCTCTAAAGAGTGTCCGACGAAACTGTGTATTGCCGTTTTATTATCAGGTATGATATTTTCAAGATAATGTGGACGTATAATTGTAAAACGGCCATGTCGCGTCTTGCACACCACGCCACGCCAATTATAGTGTTTTGAATTGTTATCAGGACGGCCGGGCGTTGACAAGATAATCGTTCTTCGGATCTCGATGTTAGACGTCGACCAACCGATCACAACTTTCAGATGAAGTTATTTTTCATGCTTTTAGAATAACTACACGTCCATGTAGATTTTACCTCTACGGGACGATGTCTACAGCTTGTCAGAATATCTTTGTAATGGGACATCCATCGCATGACCACTGGCACCGTCCAACCAACAGCTGGTCAGAATCAAATTATTGTAATGAGTTTCCAGACCGCATCGAAAGTCGACTAAGACAAGTATTTTTCGTTGCATGGTATCGTTGAGAGTGTGCTAGAAAAATTTACTAGACAGCTGCTATTACGAATATCAATCTGTCGATAGATTTGTTCTACCGGTCGAGGTCTGGATAAATAAGAATAGTTGCATTGTTTTGAAAGTGTGTATATTAACGGCCAATGCGAGTATTGAATGCATCTGAGAAATGGTGTGGACTGTTATGTTAGCTTACCCTGCCCAATGTAGAGAGTAAATACGTGATAGCCCGGGAGGTATCGCATATGAAACGAAATCGCTGACATCGCCTAGATGAAACGAGGTAGCGGTTGTATCGGCGCCAATCACCTCATGTACCAGTAATTTGTGTTTAGAACGACGGGATTCGTACGCTATACATGTAAATATTATATTAACTTCTCATTGAAGGCGTGCTTTATTTCACGCAAATGTAAGTAAACAAACATCATAGAGAAAATGTATGTCGGTCATATTGACCCAATGTAAATTTACTAGAGAAAATGTATGTTGTTTAAATTGGCCCAATGTAAATTGAATAGGGAAAATGTATGAAGGTCAGAATCACCTAATGTAAATTTAATAGAGAGAAAGTATGTCGGTCGCATTGACTCAATGTAAAATTAATTGGAAACCTTGTGGTATTTATTTGTTGATTAACCTGTGAAATGCTTATGAGGGAAAGAGATTATCATAGGAGAAAGCGAACCCAGTCAAACGAGGTGCTGTCGACGGCATCGTTTGACAGTTCAAAGTAGTCAACTGGCGAAAATAAAGCTCATAGTATTTGTCACCGTCGATAGTTCCCCTTTACTATACTTATTCTGCATGTAAGCATCGATGTATCGAGTAAACAAAACTTGGCCTGTGATAAAATAAAAGAAACAGAACTGAACAAAGTAATAAAGTTGGAATAATTTGTTATACCTCTATTGGTCGAGCAACGTAGTACTTCGAAGAAAAACAAATTTCATTACAAAGAGGAAGAAGAAAAAATAGGAAAGCGTGATTTGTACGTATCTCAATTTAAAAAACTGTAATACTAACAACCCAAAAAAAAATTATATTAGTGGGATAAAAAGAAAATGTGAAAGGATTATCTGTTGTTCGCATTTGTTGTGCCGCAAATTAATTTTTTGCATATTATTTCGCCATTGTTTCGTCTTCGCGTGTGGCCACTCACCGAAGTAGAAAAAATGTGCAAACGTAAGCAACGAGCTGCGAACAATGACTGCTACGAGCTCGAGCTACGACGTGCTGGAATTCGCAAGCAAAGATTATTGTGAAATTCATTCATTTCGACACTCGATTTCGGTCAAAGGGGCGAATAACTGCTTTGCCGAAATCATTCTATTAGTAGATTCAAACGCGAGAGGTTGGTTCCTCATACGGGCTCGAAACCACAATTTATTGTAATATACTTTTATTGACTTTTAAATCGACAACGGAAAGTTACCGTTGCCTATAATAAATACTTCCATTTTACATAAATTCTCGTTTACACAAATTACTCGAGATCCATCTCCTAATCGGCAAACGATCCCAAAATAACAAATTTTTTATATTATACCGATTACCGAGTTATCCAATTACGCGGTACCGGCATAACATTTGGTGGCAGCGGTGGGATCTACTGAAGTGATAAGTGATACGTAATTTATTTGGACAAAAAGTGTTTTGGACGAAGTAAATAAGAGTGACTCTGAAGTGACGACTACGACTCGTGCAAAAGACGCCAGTATAGCTCGTGAAAACCCGAATAAGCTAACGCGAAGGCGCGAAGTGTACGTCGGTGCAGTGTGACATATCGGTCAACCGTTTAAAATCCCGATTGACGGTGTCACGTCAAGTCGCGGAAAAACGCACAAAGTGTGCAACCAAGTACCCGATGCAGCTACTTCAGACGAAGCCGTCGCGCAATCATTGGAGACGCATTAAGGACGAGCCCAGGAACCATCAAGCAACGGATCAACGGTGCCAGGGAGGACATCCGGACCAACCTTCGAGGGGAGCTACAAGACAGCAGGTCAACAGCACCGAAGGAACAGCACTCGAAGTACCGCCATGACGAGGACTATCTACAAGATCCTCCTGTAAGTGGCTGTTACATTATACATATACATAAGACTCCTAGAATCAAGGCCAGTCAAATCCGTAGTTTGGGGAAAATATTCCGCTAGAAATATATATCTCTCTTGAGATTTTTGGAAGTATTTATAAAGTAAGGTCTAGCGCGAAATTAGTAACATGCCGGAATGAAGGGGTGCCCGACCAAAGCGTAGGGGCAACTCGTTAGACACGACGTTGTCTGGCACAGGGGCAGACTCCACAGCCGGATTAGCTGTGGCTGTAGGGGACATCGTGTACGAGGCGCGCAGGGCGTTATCAGAGCTCTCGCCGTCGGGACGAATCCCCGCAGCCAGACAGTAGGCCCTTGCCGGCCGTCTGATAGTGCAGTTTGGCGTGAACCCACTTAGGGGTGCGTCATTCGGAGATCACGTCAATATCGATTGCGACGACATATTCAACATGGCTACTGGCGAACGAACGCTTGAGCGCATCACAGAGGATATGGTCGAGCGAGAAATCGAAAATATGTGAAGAATAGATCGCGTAAGTTTCCCATCCGCCCGGTCGGTATCCGCGAGAGTACGAGATCGGTTAGAGGCGGTCGACCGGAGCCACCGTGATATGGGAAGAGCTCGACGCCAGTACGAAAGGCTGCAGAGAGAGCATAAACGAGGCCAACGCGAACTCGATCGCGAACTCAGGGAGGCTGAAGCACCGTCCGCAAGACGAAACTTGGCCGATACGTTAAACGAGATAAGTGCGGACGAGTACGAGCTCATCCACTCTTTAAGAAAGCAAATCGCTGAGCTCCAGCAACGGTTAGGAAGAGCAGGGATGGAGGACTGTCCTCCCCCCTCACCGCCCTAGAGACGTACGCGATTCGAGGAGACCCGGATGCCCTCAAACATGCTCAGCCTCAGTCTGGGTATAAAAATGGTGAAAACATTCGACGGCAAAGACGCAAAGGCATTGCCGCTCATTTTAAAGTCCTGCGAGACGATTTTTCGCAGGGTAGCCGAGGAGGAGCATGACACCTTCCTGGAATTAATAGTCATGAGTAAGCTAGAGGGTGCGGCAGAAAGACAACTGCAGTACAAAACCATCACTACCATGGCGCAACTCAGGAGCGAGCTGGAAGCATTATACGGACAACGGAAGTCCCTGGCCGCGTTGCAGATGGAGTTTAGCTCCCTCCGGCAGGGACAGAATGAGGACATCGCCGCCTACGCGGCAAGAACGGAGAGAATTACGGTAGACATCACCGAAATACTTTGTGAACCGTTGAGAACTGAAGATCAGAAGATTACCGTCGAGAGTGTCACCCGACGAAGCACACAGGCCAACTTCGAAAACGGTTCGCACGGCCAGGTGCAAGTGCTGGTACGTGCGAGAAACTACCAAACGCTGTACAACTCTGTGGCAGGGGCCATAGAGATCACCAACATGGTCCAGCCAAAGGGAGGGGTAGGTGGAGTACTAAGCCACCCCAGAAGGTCCCAAAGCGCACCATCCTGGCGGGAAGAAAATTGCTTCACATGCAGAGCACCAGGGCACGTGACTCGAGACTGCACCCGCAGATCGGGAAGAGTGAGCGTACCGATGCCCAGTGAGGATAAATCCATACACCACGTCGACGTTGAGTGCAATTATTGCCAAAAGAAGGGCCACTCGTGGGAAGACTGCAGGAAGAGATTGTCGCTAAACAAGAACGAGCCTACACAGTCCTCACAGCATCCCCGACATCCAAGGGACTCAGGGGGCCTGAGTGAAAAGTCCACAGTGAATGCAGGTACAAGTCAATCAAATACCGATGCCATCCCGCTGGATACGATGAGATTAAACACACTCACGGCCCAGCAGAGACCCGCGCGCAGGAAGAGGAAGACAACGCAGCAGATACTGCAAGTAACGCTACCAGCGTCCAGCGCCACGGCCAGTGACTTTGACATCGCTGTACCATTGGCCACGACCGGAGTACTCACCCTCAAGGTAGACATCGGGGCGCAGTGCAGCATAATCAAGGAAGGCTGTCTCAAACCGGAGACCATGGTAAAAGACTGCACCGTAGAGCTGCAGGGGGTGGCGGGCAAAAAATTCACCCCCCTCGGGATAGCTAAAATTGTGCTCGAGACACCGGCTTTAAATATAGAGCATTGGTTCTGCATCGTTCCGAACAATGTGCCGTTGAAGGTCAACGGACTACTTGACATGGACTTTATCAAGCAGCATAAAGCAGACATCTTGCATGGTGAGATGCTCAAGTTGTATGGGCACTGCATGCCGCTACGGGACGGCGCGACGAGGATATATTTGTCACCACGGAGTAGAACACCCGCCACATGCAAATACATAGGCCTGCTTACAAAGCTTCCATCCGGAAACGGGTCTAACATCGATGCCGCCACGGAGAATAAATTTGTCGGACTACCTATAAGGAGCGGAACCAGCCGAGGCAAAGTAGCGAGATCCCGTGTGTAACGTGCGAAAATTTAAAGTTGATGTAATGAGGAGAGTGGGAGAATTAGGAAACCCAGGCCTGGCGAGAGCAGAGTCCGTCGAGAACATCGACAGTTATCGGTTAGACACTATCAAGACTACATCATGTATAACGCTAAATACATGTAGAAGGAATAGTCTAAAACCATCGGCTTGAGTTTGACTTTATTTTCTGACCTATAACTCCTACAGCATCAGAAGTGGGATTAAAAGGAATGTTCTGTGTGGACGTGTATTCCTTCCATGCCGAAACGGTTGTGTGAAAATTCTCGATGTAATTGTAGTGACGAGGTTTGCGTTCGGGACAATATGAACACCCTCTGATACATCGAAGATAAGAAATTAAGTGTGAGAGCGCTGATGAAAACGCTGTGTGCTATCATCGCGTGTAGAGAACTGTGTATTCTCGTAGCATAGGAACCGTGTGTTCTGCTGTGTCGAAAGACTGTGTGCCGGATTGACGCGAATGCTAGATTTTGCGTAGTGCAGAATTCGCTGTGTGCTAGCGTGTCGTGAAAATCCATGCAACCGTTGCAGGTTGTGTAATTTACGTTTTGGGATACGCCTCACCGTAAGACTTTATAGAAATACCCGTCGCGGTTAATAATGGTTCGAATCGACATTATTGTGATATGTACGTATTCAGACGTTATACACGTTATTGGTGGAAACGAGTAAGAACGGTCTGTTATTGTTATACGTCGACGCTGTATTAGTGTGAGTACATCCGTCGAGTATAGATACGATCTTGTTTATAAGTTCACGGACGGTTGAGACTTGGTGAGCAAGAGAGACGGTGTCTCAATCAGCATTTCGTTCGTATCGATTCTAGTTGGCCGAGAGCATCGTTTCGTGTGTGTGATTTCAAGTTCGAAGAAATCATGTCGGTGAATATGAATACATTCCCAATGCGTGTGCTGAAAGATGTATTGCTCCAAAACAATTTGAAAACTACTGGTTCAAAGGCCGAATTATTGTCTCGATTGTCCGAATTCGATCCTGAAAATTCTTGGGCGAAGCAATTGGAAGCGGATATAACCAATATTAATCCGAGTAATATCGAAAACGATGATTCAATTGACGATGAGCGGACGTACGTACGTGTACGAAAGGAGAAAGAAGCGACAGTGGACGAGCTAGAGATTTTGCGTAAACAATTGGAACTTGCACGAAGGGAAGCAGAGATCACGAAGCGAGAGGCTGATATTATCAGGCGAGAGAATGTGCTATTGAGAAATTCATTAGCTTCAAGCGCTCGTCATGTCGAGCCTTTAGATATTATCACAGCTGATGTTTCTCCTCCTGCTCCATATGCTACGAATACTGTGCAAGAGCGCCAACGCGAATTCAGCGTGTCCAAAGTTCGTGATTTGGTTTCGGACTTTGATGGAACAACAGGAACCTTTTTAAATTGGGAAAAACAAATTGAGCTTCTTCAGAGAACGTATTCTTTGGACGATAATGCAACAAGAATTCTCATTGCTTCGAAGCTCAAGGGAAAGGTTCAACGTTGGTTTCAGTCACAGCCTGAACATATAGACATGAGTGTTGGTGATTTGTTTCGAGAACTTGAGGCTATGTTCGATGTTCCTATCGATCGAGTTACTCGCCGGAGACAGTTCGAGGCAAGGTTGTGGAGACTGAACGAAACGTTCACCGACTATGTGCATAACAAAATCATTCTCGCCAATAGAATACCGATCGATGACGAGGAGATGGTTGAACACCTGATCGAGGGTATACCTAATGTAAATATGCGGAACCAAGCGCGTATGCAGACTTTCGATACGAAGGAATCACTCTTAAGGGCATTTGAGAAGATCTCCTTATGCGTGGAGTCCAAGAGTGTTTTAACACGACGAGATAGACGTGACACAGAGGACAGCGTCATCAAAACCCGAAAAGGATCCGGTGAAGTCGAAGGTGCGTTGCTACAACTGTCAAAAGGAGGGCCACGTTGCTACCGATTGCAAGATACCCTTACGACCAAAGGGATCATGTTTCAAGTGTGACCAAATGGGCCATTTTTCGAAGAATTGTTCGTCAAAGGCCAAAACAACCGAAGCAGCGGTATACGAAATTCATAATGTTGATGAAAAACGAGAAGAAGACGGGTTTTGGAAGACTGTCACTTACGAATTCGACTGCACACCTACTGGATCTGGTATAAGTGTAGAGACATTATTTGATACCGGCAGTCCGATTAGTTTTATAAAGAAATCGTTGGTCCCAAGATCGGTAATGTATAACACCCCTCGAAAGACTAACAAATATTACGGCATAAATAATACGAAGTTGAATGTGTTAGGCGTTGTAACGGTCGTAGCGTCAGTCGAGATGTCCACGGTGGGTGATTTAGAGCTTTACGTCGTGTCAGAAGACACGATGCAGAGTTCTGCCGTTCTCGGTCGAGACGCTTTGAGAAAGTTCGGGTTTAAACTCACAGCACCGGTGTTAAGGCTTGCAGAGGACGAGGCAATTCATGAAATTTTAAATATTGAGGACATTAGAGCAAATGACGAAATGTTAAATACGTTGAATGTAAATTCAGATTTGCCCGATGACACGCGTAAGGCTCTGAAGGATCTATTCGAGAAAAGTTATTTTCGACCTAACCGACCGGAAGTTCCAAACATTAAAGCCGAATTAACCTTGACGTTAAAAGAGACGAATCCTTTTCACTATGCGCCACGACGTTTGTCCTACGAAGAAAAGGAACAATTACGGTTAATTCTTGACAGGCTACTCGCGAAAGGTGTCATTCGCGTTAGTGACTCCGAGTACGCATCACCAATCGTACTAGTTAGGAAGAAAAATCGAGACTTTAGAATGTGTGTTGATTATCGCACGTTAAATAAGTTGATATTACGTGATAATTATCCATTACCACTAATCGAGGATCTAATAGATGCCTTGGGTGGCAAACAATATTTCACCTTGTTAGACCTGAAAGACGGTTTTCATCACGTTAATATGGCGGAAGATTCGATAAAGTTCACCGCGTTCATAACGCCTTTTGGTCAGTTTGAGTTTTGTAAAATGCCGTTTGGTCTAAAAACTGCCCCGTCTAGATTTCAGAGACACGTTAACGATGTGTTAAAGGAACCAATTCGATCGGGACAAGTCGTGGCATACATGGACGATTTTCTGGTCGCAACAAAATCAATTGACAGTCATTTAAAGGCTCTTGAAATAATTTTTCGGGTATTAGTCGAAAATAAGCTGGAACTTCGGGTCGATAAATGCAGCTTTTTGCAAACACAGATTAATTATCTTGGGTATCACGTTTCGGAAAGAGGGGTGAGTCCAACGGCCGAAGGGGTAGAAGCTATCGCGAGATTTCCGGTAGCGCAGAGTGTGCGCAGTGTGCAAGCGTTTATTGGAATGTGCTCGTATTTCCGTAAATTTGTACCGTGTTTCTTTGTAATCGCTGTACCCCTATATAACCTATTAAAAAAGGGAGTTGAATTTAAGTTTGGCCAAAATGAACTTGAGGCCTTTGAAAGGTTGAAATCCAAGTTAATAGAAACTCCAGTAATTGCCATTTATAATCCGAAGGATGAAACCGAGCTCCATACGGACGCGAACTCTTTAGGATTTGGGGCAATCCTGCTCCAACGAAAAGCTGATAAATTGTTACACCCTGTCTTCTATCAGGGGTACAAATTGAAAATGCGGGTTTGATAACAGATGGCGTTACTAACGCTATACGCATCAGGCAGTACTGTGACTATGTTCATGTCAAAGCTACGTCTTATAGCTTTAATTTTCAGTATGTGTCAATTTGTCGCAGTGTCAAATTCATAGTTTTTTTGAGCTCTCAATATGTCGAGTTTCGTGCCAACAAAACAGCATTTGCGGGAAGTTTTAATTTACTTCTTTAATTTGAAGAAAAGTGCTGCTGAAGCACATCGATTGGTCTCCGAGGCTTATCCGAGTAATGTTCCATCGGTTTCAACGTGCGAGAGATGGTTTGTGCGGTTTAGAAGTGGTGATTTTGACGTTGAGGACAAAGAGCGGCCGGGCCAAGTGAAAAAGTTTGAGAATGCTGAATTGGAGGCAATACTCAATGAAGACTCGTGTCAAACTCAACAAGAGCTCGCAGATTCATTGGGAGTGACACAACAAGCCATTTCCCATCGTATAAAAGCCCTCGGAATGATCCAAAAGCAAGGACATTGGGTGCCGTATGAGCTGAAGCCGAGAGACGTCGAGCGCCGTTTTTTTGCATGCGAACTGCTGCTCGAACGGCAAAAACGGAAGGGTTTTTTGCATCGCATTGTCACTGGTGATGAAAAGTGGATCCATTACGATAACCCGAAGCGCAAAAAATCATATGGTTACCCCGGCCATGCATCATCATCGACGGCCAAACCAAATATTCACGGCGCCAAGCTCATGCTCTGTATTTGGTGGGACCAGCTGGGTGTGGTGTATTATGAGCTATTGAAATCGAACGAAACCATCACAGGAGCACTATACCGAACTCAATTGATGCGTTTGAGCCGCGCACTCAAAGAAAAACGGCCACAATACGAGCAAAGACACGACAAAGTAATTTTGCAACATGACAACGCTCGGCCACATGTTGCAGCGCCGGTCAAAACATACCTACAAACGCTGAAATGGGAAGTCTTACCCCACCCGCCGTATAGCCCAGATATTGCTCCTTCCGATTACCACCTTTTCCGATCGATGACACATGGCCTAGCTGACCAGCGCTTCCATTCTTACGAAGAAGCCCAAAAATGGGTCGATGACTGGATAGCAGCCAAGCCGGCCGAATTTTTTCGCGACGGTATCCGTAAATTGCCAGAAAGATGGGAAAAAGTTGTGGCTAGCGATGGACAATACTTTGAATAATTCATTTGTTACCATTTTTTCAGAATAAACGTTCAAAAATAGAAAAAAATCCCGCATTTTCAATTTGTACTCCTGATACTTTTCTAAACGAACCACCGAAACAAAAGCTAAGTATCATAGTTTTGAGCTAGAAACGCTAGCCATTGTGTACGCTTTGCGTCGCTTCAGAATTTATCTTCAGGGTATAAAGTTTTAAATAGTCACAGATTGTAATTCCATCACGATGACGCTTAAGAAAAAAGATATCAACCCGCGAATAGCGAGGTGGGCGTTGGAAATCGAAGATTTTGATTACCAAATCGAGCATAGGAATGGTGACCGAATGAAACATGTGGACGCGCTCAGTCGAGAGCACAATCTGATCCACGTCGTCGAAGATAATTCGTTGGAATTGAATCTTGCGCTTAGTCAGGGTCGAGATGCAAAACTTAAACAATTAAAAAATGATCTTGAAAGCACCGAAAGTGCCTTTTTCGAAATGAGAAACGGAATCATCTATCGCAAAAAGGGTAACAGAATATTGTTTTATGTACCGAGGTCAATGCAAGACCATGTTATTCGACGTTATCATAATGATATGGGGTATCTGGGGCCTGAGAAGGTGTGCGAAACTATGAAGCGAAATTACTGGTTCCCAAAAATGAAGGACATCGTGAAAACGTATATCCGTAATTGTTTGAAGTGCATAGCTTTCTCGCCTTCAACGGGAAAGGTCGAAGGCACGCTTCATATTATTCCAAAGGGTGACGCACCCTTTCTCACGCTGCATGTGGACCATTGCGGCCCTATTGAGAGACATCGATTCAAGCAGCATGTCTTGGTAGTCGTCGATGCATTCACAAAGTTCACGAAGCTATATGGAACAGAGTCAACATCGAGCGGTGAAGCAATAGGCTGCTTGGAACGATATTTCTCAGATTATAGTAGACCTCGCGTAATGGTCTCCGACAGAGGTAGTTGTTTCACCTCAAACGAGTTCCGGGAGTTTGTGCAGAATTATAATATACAACACATTCTTGTAGCGACTGGATCACCGAAGGCCAATGGTCAGGTTGAACGGGTGAACCGTGTTCTGGGACCTATGTTAGGTAAGCTTACAGATAACTCTTCGGGAAAACATTGGTATCGAACACTCGGTGAGATAGAGTACGCGCTTAATAATACCGTTCATAAAAGTACGGGCGAGACTCCCAGCACTCTGTTATTCGGCGTGAGACAACGAGGTCAAATAATTGACAGTATCGAGGAATTTTTAGATGAGAGTTTGTTACAAGAAGAGAACCGAGATTTAGAGACTGTAAGAGCAAAGGCAGCGAATAAGATAGCGACCAATCAAGAAAGCGATAAAATAAGATACGATAAAAAACACAAAGTGCCACAAAAATACGAGGTGGGTGATTACGTTATGATAAGAAATTTTGAGAATGCACCGAACGTGTCGAAAAAACTGATTTCGCGGTTTAAAGGGCCTTACGAGGTAAAGAAAGTCCTTAGGTACGATAGATACGTGCTGCGAGATGTAGAAAATTGTCAGTTAACGCAACGACCGTATGAGGGTGTATGGGAGGCTGCGAACATGAAGCCATGGCGCTCGTTCGACTCACACGACTACGCTATAGATAATCCCGTCGACCGCATTTAGTTCCGGAAGCCTAATTTAAGAAGAGACTAGTTCATAATAAGTTGATGATTTCTGCAGAAAGAAAAAGGCTAATGTGTTGTTCTAGCTATTAAGTATGCGTTATTCGAGGGCGAACAACTCGTCAGGGCTGGCCGAGCTGTAACGTGCGAAAATTTAAAGTTGATGTAATGGGGAGAGTGGGAGAATTAGGAAGCCCAGGCCCGGCGAGAGCAGAGTCCGTCGAGAACATCGACAGTTATCGGTTAGACACTATCAAGACTACATCATGTATAACGCTAAATACATGGAGAAGGAATAGTCTAAAGCCATCGGCTTGAGTTTGACTTTATTTTCTGACCTATAACTCCTACACGTGTCACACCGTCAAAAACCAATAGAGTGAGTTTACAAGTTTCTAAACACGACGGGAATAGCAACAGCCGACGGCGACACTCGAGCCGTCGGAGATAGCGAAGGTCGCACGTAGCCGACAGGTCAACCCTGCGAGTAAGCTCAGAGAGCACGGAGAAGAAGGCCAAACGTTTTGCGCAGCGACAACAGAAACCCGACTAGGTGCCCCCCCCCCCCAGCAGTGAAAAGCAAGCAGCTCACGCAGGAATATTGTGCGAATACAAGGATGTATTCCAACTACGAGAGAAGAAGCGACAGTGCACGCACGAGGCGCAGCATCGCGCACCCTTTAAGGTCGGATCGAAGGACCTAGGATCGCAACCCTTGCCTGGGAAGAACGTAAGATCGGGGCATGGGTTCGGTAAAATGCATACTAATGCAGACGCTCCTAGGAGCATATACGCGACCACACGAGCCCAATTGGGACAGGAAAGAAAGTCCCACAAAAAAGAGAAAGATAGCGCAATCGGGTATACGAACGGCCGCACAAAGCGGAGAGTCGAAGATACCCAAGGCAACCACGATAACTCATGGAAGCGAGAGGCTAAACTCGCCCATGAGAAAGAGAAGTGGAGAGGCCGACAGACACAATGCTGGCAGAAGGAATAGTCCAGCCCAGCAGGAGTCAAAGGAACGCGCCACCGACTTTCCAGCGACTAATAAACGCCGCGTTAGCAAGACTACAGGGCGTCAAATGCTATGTGTACCTCGACGACATAGTAACACACGGAATAAGGAAGTACTCGTGATAGTTTGGGCTCTCGCTCAATTCCGGCCATATATTTATGGTACTCGTTTCACGGTAGTGACGGACCACCAACCGCTCACCTGGCTGTTCGGAGTAAAGGACCTAGGTTCGAGACTAATGCGTTAGAAAATAAAATTGGCAGAATATGAGTTTAATGTCGAATATAAGGCCGAAAAACGCAACACAAATGCCTATACGCTAAGTCGAATATTCGTCACAACAAGGGCCCAAGCGGGAGACAAGAACAAAGTCTGTGAATCGGTAAAGAACAGCACTACGGGGCAAGTAGGCACAACGAATGACCGCACAAAGCGGAGGGCAATTGAGCTATGGTGCTCACATCAACAACATTCCGGCGTTAACGAGATAAGCTTCGACGCTCTCTTATATTGCATTTATACTTGTTATTGTAAATATTTCATGTACGACGAGTACGAGGTTATTTGGGAGAATTTATAGATTTATATTAACTGTGAATGCCTGTATGAATTGCTACTAAATGAGAACGTTGTTCATCGCGTCTAGCCCGTGTGTTAGAATATTATTGTATCCATATGGTGCTAATGGAATTAATGGGTCATTTTACATGGTGTAATAATAAAGTTTATAAACGTCTCGTGTGATAAAATATTTTTTGACGAATCTTTTTTATTGTCCTCTAATGTATGATTTGTGATATTGATTGAATATTTTTTAATCGAATTTCGAGATCGATAATATTGTTGCTTATTCTCATTCAATAATTAAATATATCATTGCCAGTCCAAAGTTCGACTCCGTTCGTGTTCAGTATTTTCCTGTTGAACCCCAGATTAAATAAAAACATACAAATATAATAAGAAATTTTAGAAGCGAAATTTATTACAATTGGCGCCCGAACGGGGACTCGAGTCGTTTAGAAGAACACCTATTATTGTTATTATTGGACTCGAACCCTGGAATAAAAATAGAAATTTTGTAGGTTGAATATATTGTTAATTGTTTTTGTTTTAGCCGTTGGTAGGGTCGTGAGTGAAGACTTCAATGCCTTTACCACGTACACCTCCTCATACACGTTCTCGTAAAAGTGCGTCTTTTGTCGACACCCCGATAGTGAAGACCACTAACAAGGAAAGGTACTTTAGTGTCCCCCTCCGATTTTAATGCAACTCACGTATGTTGTAGAGCATCGAAAACTAAAAGACACGTATTTTTTTTTATCGGCGGAAAAACATTTTTAAGGGGTGAAATCGCCCTTCAAAAATAGGGGTGATTATGCAGTTTAACCCCTAAAAATGAATTTTTTTCTTCAACTCCAGGTGGAATTTTTATTGTCTTCAATGAGGAGTATTTTGGTTTTTGTTTCATTAAAATCGGTTGACGCCTTCTGGGTGAAACTGCAAAATCACCCCTCGACATGCTATTTTTGAAGGGCGATTTCACCCCTTAAAAATGTTTTTCCGCCGATAAAAAAAAATACGTGTCTTTTAGATTTCGATGCTCTACAACATACGTAGGTTGCATTAAAATCGGAGGGGGACACCAAAGTACCTTTCCTTGTAAGTCAAAGATAACTACAATTTGTAGCAACCCTAACTCGGCTAGTATTCGTAATCTCGAACAAATTCAAGGTATCGAGGAGGATCGGGAGAGATTACGACAGGAGCGTGAGGCTTTTGAAGCGGAGCGAGCGGCCTTTAAGCGACAACGTGACGACATGGTGAAGCTATTGTGGAACAAATTCGTCAAATGCATGGGCTTCTCGAAAGGCAGCAGAGACAACTTGATAATTTTCAAAACGGAGTACCATATCTTCCTGCAGAGGGTGAGAACGTAGACACGCTTAATAGGCTTATTCATGATTTAAGAATGGTAAAGTAGATGTAAAAATGCCTAAATTCGAGAACGAACTTAGTCTTGACCCCTGCGAATTCCTAAAACAGACGGATAGATATTTTCTGGTAAAGAGGGTCATTCCTGAATACGAAATATTGGTAATAGAGGGGGCTTTTAATGGGCGTGCTAGAGTTTGGTACTGCGCGAATCGGTTATTACTTCCCACATATGAAACTTTCAAGGTCGCCTTTTTAATCGAATTTTATTCCGGTGCGAGTCCGCATCAAAAGCCAATGGTTGTCGAGGCGATACGTAGCTCAAATAGGTTCGTATCAGACCTATTTCTATAAACAAATCACTAAGACACGGTATTTTACGCCGGAAATGGATCAATACGAGATCAATTACACCACTATACAACAATTTCCAGTTCGTGTACGGGAAGCCCTCATTACCATTGATTATACGAATGTTAATGCTTTAGCATCAGCGCTCTCGCAACTAGATATGGCTCACGCAGAGCAAGATCGCATGAAACGCAATGGTCCCATCGATAATAGTCATAACTATGGCGTCAATGCTCCTAGTCCGAGCAATAATCGTCAAAGCCCCAATTATAATAATTCGTTTGCTGCGAACAATACGTTTTCCCGTCGTTCTCCTTTGGTTGGTCCTGCATCGAATCAAACAGTCGCAGTACCACCTGCTTGTTCGAATATCGGAATCGTTTCAGAGTCGCTACTTCCCCATATTGCACTGGATGCGGCTCGATCATCCTATTCGGCTATCTGACTTTAGGGGAATGGCTGGGAAGAAAATAATTTGCTCCAAGCCACGCGATTTACGATGCCACCTCCTCCCTTTGTTCCAATGGCAAACTCGGCGAATGACGACAATGTTGAATTAAATGGCTAATTGGCACGTTGACCAGAGTTCCCGCAGTGTGTCAAAATCCCTTCGATGTATTTGAGGATCTCACCAAAGACCTATTAAATGAGCCGACAATCAGCTCAGATCCCGCTTTTTTTCTCAGGTGTTTTCACCTTACGGTCAATATCTCGAATATTCCCGTATTAGCGCTTATCGATTCGGATAGTCAGGTTAGTTGTGTGTCTGAGGCGTATTACTCTTATATGAACACTCATTTTTAATTAGTTGAACTGCCCGTCACCAATCTGGTGATTAGTACTGCAGTAGGGAAAAAACCGACGAAGATGAATAAGCATGTATTCTTTGACCTCGTATTTGGTGAATGCACACTCTACTCTTCTTTCCTCATCATTCCTTATCTCACGTCGAATATGATATTAGGAAACGATTGGTTGAGAAAACGTAAAGCAGTTCTTAATTACAACCAATTGACATTCAACGTTAACGACTATCGAGTTCCATCGGAATTAGTATTATTTGATCAGGTTTGTTCTAAGAGGTTGCTATCCTCCCAAGAGCAGCATATAACCTATATTCAGGTCCTGGCAATGGACACTATTCGTAGTTATTTTGAATCCAATCGTCCAACGTATCCTGCGTTAGTCGGATCTTCGCACGGTTTACAGAACACATCTGAGACTGTCTTTATAACACCGGACGCTACAAATCCCCGTATAAACCAAGTCCATATAGGGTCGGTAAGAGAAGATTCCGAGGTCGATATTCCAATCGAATCGGGCGAGGTCCTTGTTGTTGATGTGAATCGGACATCAACAATAACTCCCATGGAAGAAGTGATCACACCCCACAATGAAGCTCTTAATTCTAATAACGATAATGTCATTTTTGTCGACGACGAAGAATCTTTACTGGCCGTTACCACACTGTATAAGCCAAATTTCGATATTCGATTTGATTCATCGACTCTCGGGGACAATCCATTGTCGGATCACCGGAAGTTCGACTTCCGCGTATGTGATAATGACGCGATCTTCAAGGCCGCCGTGATCAAATCAGACGACTTTGAGGATGATCTCGAGGCATGTTGGTCTTGTAGGTTGTATACAAAGGGGAGGATGAAAATTTCTTTGACGACATCAGGAAGGTGTCAGCAGGACATAGTCCGAGACATGCTATTCAAATACCAGCGGTTATTTTCATTAAAACATACGGGAGCTCTTATGAACACGAGATACGGCTTACCCACCCTAAGACGGTTGTTCGCCGGTCATATCCGGTTCCATATAACCTTCGTCCATTGGTTGAGAAGGAATTAGAAATGTTGACAAATGGGATTATCGAACGTTCCGTCAGTCTCTATTGGGGATAATCCGCTGCGAATTGTTTTGAAAAATGACGGTCGTCTTCGGATTTGTCTGTATGCACGATTCATTAATCAAATTACTGAATCCGATTATGAGTCTCCTCCGTGAATAAATGAACTGGTTCAAAAGTACCTTGGCGTCAATTTCATGTCGATTTCCGACTTGGCTAACGGATATTGGCAGATACCACTTGCAAAGTCGTCGCGACCATATACTGCTTTTCTTTATGGCACGACACTTTACCAGTTTTGTCGGATTCCCTTTGGCCTGAAAACGGCTGGCAGTGGCTCTATTCGCGCCTTAGGCCAAATTTTTGAGAGACGGTTTGAGGATTGTTTAACTATGTATATAGACGATATTCTTATTACATCCACCTCGTTTGAACAACATCTTGACCATATTAATCGAGTGTTTTCTCAGTTGCAAGTTAATAACTTCACTCTAAGATTAGAAAAGTCTTACTTTTATCG
Organism: Cylloceria caligata; assembly: GCA_963942595.1. Classification (NCBI taxonomy): domain Eukaryota; kingdom Metazoa; phylum Arthropoda; class Insecta; order Hymenoptera; family Ichneumonidae; genus Cylloceria; species Cylloceria caligata. The sequence continues at coordinate 55,863,827 of OZ012703.1, read as the reverse complement.
AATTTCAGTCCGATTTCTCGGTTTTATTTTGTCCATAGTCGGAGTCAGTCCCGCACCCGATCATTTAGAAACTATTGAGAATTTCGCTGAGCCCACAGATCGTAAGCAACTCCAATCGTTTATTGGGGTATGTACTTATTACCGCTAATTTACCGTTCGTCATTCCAACTACATTGAACCCTTCCGCCCGCTCCTCAAAAGTAAGGGCGAATGGAAATGGACTTCAGTTCATAGTCAGGCTTTTCAGGAACTAAAGCGAAATTTTACAAACCGTGCGTTGGATAGAGACGTTAGTGGAGTGCTCTATCAAATTAACGGTGAGGGTGACCAATGTATCATTACCATAGTAAGTCGATGTCTAAATTCTGCCGAAAAGCATTATGGGACGACTGAAACGAATTGCTGGCGACTGTTTACTCGGTAACGAAGTGTCGAGCATGCTTAATCGGGGCGTGTTTAGACATTCTCATTGATCACAAGGGGCTCAGTTTCCTGAACTTCACGCAATATCATACCGGTAGATTGATCCGATAGTGTATTATTCTTCAACAATACATTATACATTAATGTACAATATTGTATGGGTCAGGATAACGTGGTGGCCGATTTTTTCAGCCGTAATCCGTTCCGACAATTTGAACAAACATTACCATCAACGCTCTCGATAGCCGCGATACTCAATCTCTGTCCCTTTATGCTCGACGATCAAGCCTTATATCACTATTGTCTCTTCAAAATGGTCAGTGACCTACCGCGTTTGCCCCTTGAGTTGAGGAAGGACTTCAGCTCCATTGGCCGACAGCAAAGGGAGGATTATCATTTCTGTAAGGTTCGCAATCAGGTCCAAGGCGGAAATCTAGGAACGCGTTATGTCCTTCAGAACGATATTCTCTTTCAACGTTACTCCTCTACGGGGCGCTGGTTGCTGATTATCCCAGAGTTGCTTTCCCGCAGAGTGATCGAGTTTTTTTCATGAGAAATTGGGTCATACGGGTACCACGAAGACCTTATTTTATCTTCGCCGGTACTTCTATTGAGACTGCATGGCGATTCATGTTAAGTGATATGTCCATTCCTGTAATTTATGTCAACGCGTCAAAAATCTGACATATACCATGCAAGGGGGATATCACCGAGTCAGAGCGGAATGCCCTGGTGAACTCCTAACTGTCAACTTTTATGGACCTCTACCTCGGTCGGTTGGAGGTGTCCAAAACATTTTCGTTATCCTGGACGCATTCTCGAAGTATGTTAAACTATACCCGATCAGAAGAGCAACTACACAAATAGTTCTGAAAAAGATTTTTGATATATATATTCCTAAATATGGTAAACCCCAGACCATTCTCGCTGATAATGGAACTCAATTTGTCTCACGAAAATGGTCAGATCGCCTCGTGCAAAATACGTGCGGTTCTGTTCCGTCCGTCACCCCCAGAGTAATCCGACTGAACGCTTTATTAAAGAATTAGGTTGCATCTTTCGCACGTTCTGTGCAACTACTCATACAAGCTGGGCAAGGTACCTCCTTCGTATTGAAACGTTACTTAATGTTACTACCCATTCTAGTACGGGATATACCCCTCATGAGCTTCAATTTGGGAAAAATCCCCGAGAAGAAATCGAGAGTCTCATCACGTACCCTGACAGTTACGAACCTTCTCTGGATCAAAAAAGGATTCTCGCCAATGAACGCCTACGCAATAGTTTGCAAAAGAGATGCCAGTAACAAAGAAGAATCTGAACGGTGGTATTAGAAAAAGGAGATCTGGTAATTCTACGTGTCCCACACTTATCAAACGCAAGTGATCAAGTTACCTCGAAATTCTTCCATCTGTTCTATGGTCCATATCGTATTTTAGAAGTATACGATAATGCCTTTCTCTTAGTTGATCCGGATAATCCCGAGTTACAAAAGGGAACTCATCCCTAGCGGGTTGTGCGATTTTGCAAGCTGGTAAAGTCGAAAAAATCGTCTCCAATTTTGATTGGTAGCGACTTTTCATGTAAAGTCCAACCAAAATCTCTTCAGTCCAATACTGGAAAAATTGGTTACCAGTCAATACTTGAGACGAATTTTTCGACTTTACCAGTTTAGAATTATCAATCAAATTTTGGCTCGCACAACCCGCTAGGGATAACCGAAGTAATTTACGCAAATATCATGAGCCCATTTAGTGTCAAAGCGTCCTGATCTTTCTGCGTTCGAGGCTCGTCACAGAAGTGATGTATAACGTATGGGTTATAATATTGTAATGACATATCAAATTAAGGGGGATATTGTAACGAATTGGTTTGACGAGCCGTACATCTCGCTTTCGCCCTTCCCTTCGTAGCTCGTACGCACACACGATGACTTCACTATCACATCTTGGAGTCCTCGTAACTGAGTTCGCGTCACTTACTACGATAGTTGCGCGTGCTATTATAATCACGTTGTGCGCGTAGTCTAGTTATCATAACTGAGGTAATGGGTTTTGCGTTGACCGGTCATAGTTAGTCGCTGCGAAGCAGTCGAGCGTAACACCTGCTCCAATATGTCGTAACCGGAGTCGCATATATACTCCAAATAAAAATTGCCGAATACCTTTGTTTCATTGTAAACCTCTATCTGTATATATATATATCTCCTGCGGAGGTGCTTCATAGAAAACGGCTCATTCAATTACTCCGAAGAAAACATCAGCGGTTCAGTGGCTGAGGGATTATATATATACTAAATCTGTTGCATTCAAATTTATTGGAATCATTTACCGGAATCAATATCAATTCCACCCGGTAAAGAATTGCATCGACGCTTGTTCATCTGCAAATTCAACGTTACACTTAAACGCAATGGGAATTCAGTCGTCCATCATCTCGAGGACTTGAGAACGAGCAAAGTCCGAAGGAAGCGACGCATCGTCCAGACATGGACACCATTATATATGGTGTAATGATAAAGTTTATAAACGTCTCGTGTGATAAAATATTTGTTGACAATTTTTTTCTATTGTCCTCTAATGTATGTATTGGATAATCAGCTGGCGCACGGCGATCGATATTTGCCGTGCGTCGACCTGTTGCTGTGCTCTAGCACGCTGCGTTCGGTTGGGCCGGACATAGCCGAGGCAGGGGTTCGCGGAGCCGAGGCTGTGCCTCGTAGGCACGCCGCGTTGAGCGAGAAGATGTCTCTCTCGCTTGACTTCGGCTTCGCTCACCGGCTATCTCCCTCAATTGACTTCAGCGCCCAACGACGCTTTCATATCTCGCAGCCATATTAGAAATTTTGACACTTTTTCGGAACAACCACGGGAACAGCACACGCATCAAAGGACTCTCGGACCGTTTCTCTGTCGCAATTCACCGGACTCGCTCAACTTCTCGCTCACCAGGACTCAGAACTCAAGGTAAGTGTACACTGATATAATGCAGAGCAATTCCTTGTCAGTGAGGAGAAAAATAGCGGTACATCAACATTTTTGTCTCACTTTGTGGCGTGCGCTGCAGCACGTGCTGCACCACGTTTTCCTCACTCTATTTTGCCGGCTTAATTAATATAATTACGCGTGTGCTTTATATTCACTGTAGTTTCCCCCAGAAAATCTGCTAGGAAAATACAGTGACTATACTCTGCTCATTTGTGCATCCTCAGTCTACGTTGTATTTTGCTACGCAGTGCTGACTGCGTAGCTGTTCTCACATTCAGTCACAGCATTCAAGCAATTCAATTGCAAGTGCTCTCACCTATTCGCTGCAACTTCTCTCAGATAAATCTGCTGAGAGCTTGCAGTGAATAATTGACACATTTTAAGCACTCATTTATCTCATAGCGTGGCGTGCTCTGCAGCACTGGCTGCAGCACGCACACCGCTCTCAGTACCTACAGCACACAATTATATTAATTGTCCATGTCTTCCACAATTAGCACACAATTATATTAATTGTGTGCTGGTTCTCAGTCCAGATATTCAGCTCGATTTATTTGTTCATACAGTTCAATTCTTTGACTTTTTGGTGCAATTATTTTATATCACTTGTGTTGTTTTTCAAATTTAACTTATTTTGATATTTAACATTTTTTCCAAATTATAACCAAAATTGTATTTTGTATGAGAGCTGACGGAACGTGGAATAAACCGCTTTCTCAAGATAACAACAATGTGTCTGGTTTATTTATCACCCTGTATCGAGTGATGCTTCATTACTTTTAATATCTCCACAGATCAGTCGAGCAACATCGGACGGATTCTCAACAGTATGATTTGTGATATTCATTGAATATTTTTAAATCGAATTTCGAGATCGATAATATTGTTGCTTATTCTCATTCAATAAGTAAATATATCATCGGGAGTCCAAGGTTCAACTCCGTTCGTGTTCAGTCTTTTCCTCTCGAGCCCTAGATTAAATAAAAACAAACAAATATAATAAGAAATTTTAGAAACAAAATTTATTACAAGCTAAATAAATTTTTTTAAAACTTTATTTCAGCTCCGCCGCCAGAATGGCATCTGGTAAAAAGAAGAGACGAACTGAAGAAGAAAATCGAGAATTCAATCAGGATTAGACGGAGTCGTTTCCGTTCATATCCCACACAGATGGCCTTTCAACTTGTCTCATTTGCCAAGAAAAACTTGCACACAATAAGAAGTCGAATTTGGAGAGACACTTCACTACAAAACATACCCGATTCGCTGCTATATATCCAACCACGGAAATATGACGCACGGAAAAATCTGTTAAAGAGCTTCAAAAACAAAAGTCGAATTCTATGCTAAGTAACTGGGTGCAATCTTCAAATAATGTAAATCTGGCAAGCTTTGCAATATCACTACAAACTGCAAAAAGAGGGCAACCATTCACAGGTGGTGAGTACGTCAAAGATTGTTTCATACGTGGAACTGAAAAACTGTTTCGTGATTTCAAAAACAAAACAGAAATCATGAAGAAAATCAAAGATTTGCCATTATCTGCTAAAACAGTACAAGATAGAACTGTGAATAGTCTTCAAATGTAACACATATGCAAATGGAAGACATTCAACTGGCTTCTGCTTTATCACTTGCTATGGTTGAATCTTGCGACATAAAAGACACGGTACAAGTTACCCTTTTCGTCAGGTATATGTCCTCCCAAGGTCCAAAAGAAGAACTGCTAGGATTGCTGCCGCTCCCAGGGCAAACTCGTGGAGAAGATATAGCAAATTCTGTGCAAAAATACCTGGAAGACTATAAAATAAATATAAATAAAATCGTGTCCATAGCAACTGATGGAGCCAGAAGTATGACAGGAATACATAAAGAGGTAACAACGATTCTTCGGCAAAAAATAAACCATGAAATTTTAACGTTTCACTGCATAATTCATCGAGAGGCGCTTTGTGCCCAAACATTTCCGGCCAAAATAGTTGAGGTCATGAACTTGGTAATCAAGATTATTAACAGCATTTTGGCAAAAGCACTCTACCATCGCCAGGTTAAGAAATTTCTTGAAGAAGTAGAAAGCCAGTATTCTGATCTACTTCTGCACAATAAAGTGCGATGGGGTAATGTATTGAAACGTTTTGCTTCTTGGTTGAGTGAAATAAAAATATTCTTCAACGAAAGAGCATTGTCCATCCCGAATTGAAAGAAGACAAATGGCTGCAAAAATTCAACTTTATAGTGGATATCACAAAGAAACTAAATCAGCTCAATGTAAAACTCCAAGCAAAGGGAAACCCAGCATATGCCTTGCTTGAAGAAGTGGTTTGTTTCGAAAATAAATTACTTCTTTTTGTCGAAGACATGGAGAGCGGTAAATTACTTCATTTCGAAAATCTGAAGCAATATCGCGATGAAACCAATGCAACTATTGACACGAATTACTTCAGCATGGCTATAAACAAAATGAAGGATGGATTCGCTGAGAGATTTGAGCAATTCAAAATAAACGCAAGTACTCTGGCGTTCATAGTAAATCCTCTCAACACAAATACAATTGAGATCAACATTGAGCCATTTGGAATTGATGCTGGTTCGCTTCAAATGCAATTGCTGGATTTGAAAACCAAACACTTGTGGAGTGGCAAGTTCACAGAACTCAAGAGCAAGTTAGAAGAGTTGGAGGTCCAGAAAAGTATGCACGTCACGCTGCACAAGTGGACAGCTTTAAAAGAAATGCCGCGAGTTGAGGCACTCATATTTGACGCATGGAATAGTCTTCCAGAATGCTACAGTGAGGTGTAGAAGTTGGCATTTGGAGTTCTCACGATCTTCGGGTCAACATATTCGTGCGAGCAAGCGTTCTCTTGCATGAATATAATAAAAAGTAATGTAAGAAACCGACTAACAAATAAAAATCTAGAGGCGTGCTTGAATCTGAAAACAACAAGTTATGAGCCAGATTTAACCAAACTTTCAAAAGGCATGCAAGGCCAATGCTCCCATTGATGTAACTATCTATTATTCAATAATTATAGTTATATTATTTGATTACTAATTTTATTATAGCTAAAATACTTTAATATGTTGTGTGCGAAACATTGGTATGTTTTTATATGAATAAATATTATTTCATATTTAAAGCTATTTATTTTAAATCAAAAATCAAATTTATATACCTTATCCTAATCAAATACCATAATATTGAAACAAAAATGTTAGTGGCTCTTTAAAAACTGGGAAATTTTGTAAATTGTAACTTTTGGCTCTTCCGTCTCAAAAGGTTGCCGACCCCTGACCTATGCGAATGCACTCCGAGTACATCTCGCTGACGCCGAACTGCAGCGGCGGTCAAGCAAGCGAGCGGATAGGCCGCCACGAGAATCTCAGGCGGGAGCTCCACTCCCACCACAGGTCCCATGACGTAGGAAGCGTATATCGATCGGCGAAATAAAGATCTGAGGATAGTAAAAGTTTCACGAGCAGGTACCGGCAACTTATCGACAGTATGCGTGCTCGGATAAATTATCTAGCGAACACGGCAGGTTATACGAATTATCGACCAACACTAATAATTTCACTTTAAAGCAAATCATATCATAATGCATTTTTTAACTCTTCATCTCTGCGTACACGATTATAGAGGCATGCAAGAGCCCGGGAATAACCATTTGCAAGGCACGTGGTAGCCAGAAATACCAGAAAGAGGTATCGAAGTAGTACAACTGAATTCCATATTCTTTTTCTCTCATGTATTTCATGTTTAACAATTAACATTATGTTTTCTTGAATAAACCCTACTTCTACCTACTATTGCAGCCTACATTAATTTCCTCCCTGCTCGAGTCCGAACTAAACGAGAAATACCGTTACAATATATTAAAAAAAAAGTGGCACGTGGGCTCGAACCGCTCAAACCGAAAATAATGGGAGCATGATCTGAGAGCATAGCCACTGTTACGTCCAGGTAACAAACACTTATTAAATTGCCCTGTTTTTGACCTTACCTACGGCTAATTGGTCAGGGATCCGGGTTAACGATTTGATGAATAAATTTACTTCTTAAGTTGTTCTAATTTTGAATAAAATCGCGGATCTGTTGTTGGAATGAATTTAATCTGGAGTTTTCTCAACGCAGCTTTGCGCCCTCCACGCTTCTGCTTTCCCATGAGATGGTCAGATACCACGGAAAGGAATATAAACGTAGAGTCCGCAGTGGTCTACGTTACTCCCCGAGGTGAGGGATTTGAGGGTAACCACTAAAAATATACAAGGATTTCTCCTTACTCACTATTACCTTTACACTGGCTAGAACAGTTTTAATGGTCTTTGAAGATCGGAGAGAACTGACTAAAAGGGCCACATTTCGGTACTTTTATACTATGTCGATGCTCCTTCCAGTGCTATTCCCAGGGGTTGGAGAAGGCGAGTTCCTCTGGCCCAATTGGCTAGGAACTCCCGTCTCCCACACTCCTGGTGCCTTACAAGGAGTCTGCCCTTACAATATTTCTTATCTAATGTGGTGATAGGGGTTGGAGAGGGCAAGATTCTGGTGCTGGTTGGCTAGGTCTTGCCATCTCCCACGCAAACGATGTACTAGAGGGATTTTTACCCCTTATCTCAAACGACTGAGGGGCCCGTTTCCCCGTTTTCTTATCTTAAGCCCCCACTACAGCGGCTCTGGCTGAGCCACGCAGTGACGTCAAGAGTGTTGCATATTTGGGGGCGTAACACCACTACGCCACATTCGACACATTATTATGTTGTCTCAAAATTTTTTATGTTTATCGTACCCGTTTGGATTAGTGAGGTTTAGGACTCACTTTGGATAAACAAAAACCTCTTCTTAACGTAGCAAAAGCATTTACACTTTGCTGCGTGTTATAATGGTCTGAAATAATATAAGCAATATACATTGATGTCGTGAATCTGCTTTTCTTCGACTTGTCTCGGCGTGCCTTACCATGCACGTATTCGGTGAGGTATGTATGTATTCGTCCAGGATGCTACGCTTTTAGATTCCGAACGCAATGGTGAGAGAGAGAAACAATACTTAACGTGGTCTTTATTTAACGCGCAACACAGCGCAATGGTATATTTATTTAACGGCGTACACAACGCAACAATAACTCTAACAGGCGTACACAACGCAATATCTTTATCAAGGCGCACACAACGCAATATCTTTATCAAGGCGCACACAGCGCAACAACTTTTCCAAATGCGTACACAACGCTATATCTTTATCAAGGCGCACACAGCGCAACAACTTTTACAAACGCGTACACAACGCTACGTAACTTTTCAAATGCGTACAATAACGCGCCTCGAGAGTCAGGTATACGCCTTTGTTATTTTATTATACGCGGTCATATGTTTCTTAAGAGTGATAAATCTAAGCGACAATGATTTGACCAAATTTTTTATGGAAAATTTCTGGCAGTTCGCAACCCGGTTAGAGTCAGCGCCACCTAAGATCCCTGTGTTATCGATCTCAGAAAGATCTTTAACAATCGAATCATTAATTATTTTTGTCAACTCTGATTATTGAAATCAGAGAAATTAGAGTTGACAAAAATAATTAATGATTCGATTGTTAAAGATCTTTCTGAGATCGATAACACAGGGATCTTAGGTGGCGCTGACTCTAACCGGGTTGCGAACTGCCAGAAATTTTCCATAAAAAATTTGGTCAAATCATTGTCGCTTAGATTTATCACTCTTAAGAAACATATGACCGCGTATAATAAAATAACAAAGGTGTATTAATTGACATTAAAATAGAGATCGTGAATTGATGTTGCTAGAGCCGCGGTGGCGTAATTGGTAACGTACCAGGCTAGAATTCTGGAGTTCCCGGTTCGAACCCGGGCTGTGGCAGTATTTTTTCATGATTTCTTTAAAAAGTAAAAAATCGTCAGTTCTGGTTGCCTCATTAATTCTTAATGAATGAGTGAGGCAATCAGAGTTGACAAAAATAATTAATGATTCGATTGTTAAAGATCTTTCTGAGATCGATAACACAGGGATCTTAGGTGGCGCTGACTCTAACCGGGTTGCGAACTGCCAGAAATTTTCCATCAAAAATTTGGTCAAATCATTGTCGCTTAGATTTATCACTCTTAAGTCAGGTATACGGTTAGACATCTGAGCGCGCCTCGGGGGTCAGGTGTACGTTTAGACCCCTCGTAGCTCACTATCTCCCCGGGGAGCCTCGGCTGCCTCGCCGGGCTCGCGTCGCGCGGGTTGGCGCATGCGCCCATCGTTCGCGCCTCGTCGTGGTTCTTCGGCTGTTGTCGTCGTAATTGGTCTACGTGCCAAAATACCGTGGTTCACGACATTGAGATGTGTTGCGGATACAATAGAATTTCGGGACTGGTCGTGCTATCTGCACTACGCTCGGATAGTATCCGCGGCTAAAGCACGATCAGGCCTCGCTTTGGATATGGAAAGCACGTTTTATATCATTTGACGGCTACATAAACTGTTTGGGTTATATCAAGGCAGTGGTTTAATCACAAATTGTTTACGGCGTTATCAGCGGTTTTGCTCACGAATTTATTATCGGTTATTGTGTTTACGTCCCATATTTATTAATTTATGTATTGTGACCCGGAAAGAAATAAACCAAGGGTTTTGTCAACGATAGCGGTTTATTTGCGAGTTAGCAGAGATGATTTCTTTCACGTTTGAACACTCGCACCTTCTAATCAAATCGCTTGCCAGTTTCATATTTCTTATAAGTATCCTCACTGCAAATCAAGGTTTAACTTAAACAGAGACTCAGACAGGTTAAAAAGCCCGTGCTGTCTCTGTCTCAGCCCCGTGCGTCGTGGTGTTAACTGGTGTCGCGAAAGTTGAAAAAGGCCGCGGCGTGGCGCTAGTAGTAACTTTGGCCTAATTATTTCGATGCAGTCTCGTGGTTTACATAGCTTCGGTCATTCGGTGGGCTTCGCCGGCTTTGTCCGACCGAAATGTTGACTGGTTTAAGGAAACAAGGGATATTGTGATTTAATATCTCTACTACAGTTTGGAACGGCTCGGTAAAAATGTCTTATATTCTTCCCAATCTTTGTGATCCCCGTAATGACATTCAAGCATGGTGGATTACAACAGTAATCCTACAGGAAAGAACAATAAAATACACTTTTTCGCCGTTCCTAAGGATGAAAATTCCATAAAAGTATGGCAAAACGCGATAAGAAGGAAAAATTTCACGGTGAAAGCAGGAGAATGTGTGAAAAACATTTTCATACGGAAGATATTCTTCATGAGAAAGTTTTAAGAGGACACGATAAAACCGTTTTAGGAACAATAAGTAATTGTTTTTAAATTCATATACTTCTATAATTTTTTTTCAAATGAAAACTAAGAATGTACATTTTTTGACTTTGAAAACTACCTGTGCCTATTATATTACTTTAGTTTTGTTGTTTGTCGTTCCTTGTTTGCTGATATGGTTGAAATATGTCAAATAAAGTTTGTGTATGAGCCTTTTATGAAGATGTTTATGTTTTTCTATTGTTTTAAATGTCAAATAATCAGGTAAGTTTCTTTATTTCACAGTCCTTACAAATGTGCTCGATTGAGGAAAGGGGCTTTTTCCGTCATGTTTCCTCAATGCCCTTTTTGTTGATCAAAGCCTGCTGCAATATCGAGAAAATCGCCAACAAAACGAGGATCAGAAAGTAATTCTAATCAAAGTGCAACATCAAAAAAAAATATAAATAATTCATAAACCTGAAAGCAGAAATTTCGAAGATAGGGATGGCACGTGTAGCTCTGCGAATAATTTCACTCACAATCAGCACAATCCAAAATCTGTGTTCGCATCAATTTTTTACTCCAAATCCAAGATCTCTGCTCCGATTTTCTGGTCCCAACATAACATTTGTTCTCACTAAATCCGTGCAATTCGGTTTACAGAATGGAAGGCTAAACAGAAAGGTATCGATATTGAGTCGATTTGTACCAAGAAAGTTCTTGTTGAGGAGAATATGACCTTTCGGATAATTTTAATTGGCAGACGAATGAAAGTGGAGGATTTTGGTTTCCATAGCAATATAGCTTTCACAGTTCAGGATCTTGAAAATATAATTCAAACGGTAGATAATCATCGGATCTGCACAAGATGTGCCGAAATCAGTTTAGAACAAAATGTCAGAACATCCTTCACTTGTAGAGATTAAGAAGGCTGCTTGCGTCACAATCTGTGTCTCATTCTTTTGCCAAAAGAAAATAAAGGTAGATCGAATATCTGAACTAAAGATAAATGCAAATTTTTTTTGTGTGCGAAGCACACTAAACAAAAAACTTCTATGTATTCACAAAATACGAGAACATAAAATAAAATATCTCAAGATCCATAATCTTAGTCCTCATAGAAAAAAGAAAATTCAAAGTCTACACAATCACTTGAGGGCAGAAGCAAGAACAAAATTAAGAGCTCAGCAGAGAGTTCATATATTGAAGACAATGGTAATGTCTTGTAAAAAAAAAATTGCTGAAACAAGTGCTGATTCTTTAAGTCAAGTATAAGAATCTTTTGTCACTTACAGCGAGCACAGTGGTGTTTTTGACTTAATCGTAAATGAAGTAAGAAGAAATTTCATTTCACTTGTGCCAAACATGGTACAGAAGTTTCGGCGTACATTATTCATTTATATTTACAATATAGAATGCAACAATTTGCTAAAATCTCTGGCTGATTCAAAGAAAACTAATTTTCAAAAGAAAAAAGAAACTAAATTAGCTGCATCTTAACTATTACACCTAATAAAACTTCAAATATTTGTTTTTTTGTTTTCTTAGTAGTTTATAATCTATTAAAACATTATATTGTATTGCTACTGTATATTGGTAATGTATTGCTATATTGTATTTTGTATTATAAAAATTTTATAATAAACCACCTTCATGTATCATATGAATAAAAACCAATTTCTATTTATACTGAAACCATTGTAATTGATTGAAGTGTTGAAATATGCTACTTTTTCTACATTTTTGGAAAAATGATTTCAAACGATTATTTCTTGTTACTTTAGTATTTTCCATATTTTCCCCGAATATTTCCTATACATCAGATGCTTTTTTGGGACAGTTATTACTAGCGTCGCGTCGCGATCGTTTTCAACTTTCATGACATACGTGGGAGAGATAGGCCGATGCATCCCCATGCTCTGTCTCACCCCCACCTGTCATTGCCCCGCCGGAGCTTAGATCGCAGCGATCATAGTGAAAATTAGGTGAACTACACGTCTGGCAACGATCTGCAAACTATCCCCACTACGGGAGGTTTCAGGCCTGCATGTAAGACTGGTATCAGCCCAAATCCCAAATCAATATCTATTTATCTACTCTAGTTTTCATGGCTCTGCGATAAGAATTATTAGAGGTAGGTCCGGACGAGCTTGCATAAATTTTGTTCCTGCAGTCGCTTTGTTAGAAAACGCTGACTTGACACGATTGTCGTAGCTCTATTTGGATGTCAATCGATGATTGTACATATACACTAGTGAGTAGAATGTAATGCGCGTTAAAACCGAAGGAGATACCCGTGCTATATAACAAATATCGCATGGGAGTGAAAAGAATTAAAGTTCGTGGAGAATAAAGAGTACGTACCATCGAGGGTGGAGTGTTGTTCGGTTCAGGCTTAACTGCGAGAATGAGAAATGGGTGTAATGGAAAGATCGTGTCTCTAGCGCAAAAGGTGCATGATTTTTTGTTTTCAAAACCGTCACGCCCGTCAGTAACCAATAATCTGGTTCACCACGTTACTATACTCGAATTCACCAAAACGGATTAACGAAAATTCGCAAGGTTTCGCACCAAGATGAGTCTTAGCATATCAAAATTGTTCTCAAAAAAGAGCAAAACGACGATGGATAGTGTAGGTGAGATTGGTCTGCCAACAAATGTCTCACACCAATTTCACGTTAGCAAGAATGAAGAGACAGGACAATTAGAGGGTCTACCTGACCCATGGATACGACTGCTCAACACTCAGATCACAAAATCTGAGCAAAATTCACATCCTCATGCTGCTCTCCAGGCGATAAAGTTTTACAACTATTCAATAAAGCGCAAACCACAGGAGGAGGTTTTCAAGCCCTTTGTCACTGAGGATTTGATAGAAGAGGAGTCGCAGGAGATAGACAAGATTCTGACAAAGAAGAAGTACCTATCGAGGCACAGTGAAGGTTCAGCTAGTTCTAAGGACTGTCAGGTACAGAGGATACCAAAGCTACCACCCAAGATTGGAAAACCACCAACGCCCACACCGAGGAAGTACGTGGAACACATGGAGAAGACCTTGACTGAGATCCTAGAAGATCTTAATGCTTGCCAATTGGATGAAGAGCATTTGCCCAGAGTTGGTTGTCCAGACAATTGTGTCGAAGAGGAGAGTCCTGTTCTCAGAAGAAAAATGGAGATGACTTTAGGCAGATTAAATGACGAGGAAATCTTTGAGGAACTGAGACATATATGTCAATGTGGAGATCCCAACAGAAGATTCGAAAGAAGCAAGGAAGTAGGTGCTGGAGCGTCAGGTACTGTTTTTATTGCCACAGACTTGATAAATAATGAGAAAGTAGCAATAAAGGATATAGACCTTTCTAAACAACCAAAGAAAGAATTAATCCTCACAGAGATCAAGGTACTCAAGGAATTTCACCATCCCAATCTAGTTAATTTTTTGGATGCTTATCTGGTGCACGAGCATCTTTGGGTTGTGATGGAGTTATTGCAGGGTGGTCCGCTTACAGATGTTGTTACCGAGACCGTTATGAAGGAGGCACAGATAGCGGCAGTTTGTCGCGAAGTTCTTAAAGCTATAAACTTTCTTCACACCAAAGGAATTATTCACAGAGACATTAAGTCTGATAATGTTCTACTTGGCATGAACGGCGCTGTGAAGGTTACAGATTTTGGGTTCTGCGCGAATATTGACGGCGATGAGAAACGACAAACTATGGTAGGAACACCGTACTGGATGGCACCTGAGGTTGTGACGAGAAAGCGATATGGGAAAAAGGTAGATATTTGGTCGCTGGGAATAATGGCGATAGAGATGATTGAGGGCGAACCCCCTTATCTAAAAGAAACTCCTCTGAGAGCTCTGTATCTTATCGCCGCTATTGGAAAACCATCAATTCCAAGATGGGACAATCTCAGCGAGAACATTCGCAATTTCTTAGAGCGGTGTCTCGCCGTCGAGGTTGATGAGAGAGCCATGGCTGAGGAATTACTATCACATCCGTTTCTCCAAAATTGCGCAGAACTCTCCACATTAACACCGCTTATACGAGCTGCACAAAAAATTTTACGCAAGGCTTTTTAACCATTGTTGTGATTCCGTATTTCATACAAATTATATGAATTTAAGAATGGTGTAGTGTAACCATTCTTATTCTAACCCATCAGTCGAACGATTAGGATATTGAAGGAAGTTTAATAAATCCAGATAGCCAAAGTTGCAAAATCTAATTCTAGTGCTCAATGAAATTATTGTGTTAAGCAGGTCTAGTGAAATCTGAAATAAATACACATTCAATATACTTTTTGATTCAAAGAACTATGAGCAATTATTCTAGTGTTATAGAATGAAATTTGTTGAATGAAGGAAAGCAATTTGAGATCAATTTTTTTCATTATGGTATTGCTTGTTTTTAAGAATAGTTCATCATACTTGCCTGATCTGAAAGGTATTTGAATACATTTTTCTTCAAAGTACAGAAGTACTTGAATACCATAATTCAAAATTAATGAATAAAAAGTTTGACAGACTATTATATAACGAAATTATTTCTGAACTATGCCTGAGAATGGTACATCTTGATAATAAACTATTGACAATCTATGAATGCTTGAAAAAATATCAATATTTTTTCTTTATACTTGGGAATATTTTGGGGCTTCCTCTTGTTTTAGAAATGTAATTATTCGTTTTAGAAAAAAAAATCACTACTGTCAATAGTATTGATAACAGCTTTTCGTTCTGTTTTTGTTAGAACACAAAGATGCACGATTATCTAAACTGAATATTGGTGCAATTAGTTTTACACAAATAGTCATCATTAACAATAATTAATTCTGCATACTAAATAATGTGCCAAATTTTATACAATAGTTTCTGATCCAGAAGGTGACCAATAATCTTGGAAATTGAGGTGTTTATGAAAAACTGAATGTATGTCAATTATAAACTATAGTAGTCATCCTCTCACTTAACTCCTTTGGCAATGGAATTATGAAAGATGCTTTATTTTGTGTCATCCGACACCTGGTGTCAGGTTGACATGAGTTTCACCTTGCCTCAACAAGAACGAAATGTATTATGGTTGAGTATTATAAATTAAAGGACAAAGTGCAACATCGAGATATACTATTAATAATTTTTGAGGGAATCCAGCCAGTTTCTTTTATACACCTTTACAGAAATTTGTAAATTATATATAAAATATTCATACAACTATTTTAAATACAATTATATGTAATAAATAATTTAAGAAATTTGTATTAAAATAGAATATAAATTTGACGAAATGACATGCACTAAAGGTTCATCTTTTTTATTGCAAGGTTCATTTCCTTGTGTGACATCTTACTGGTAAAGGATAGTAACATGACACTACATGCTCTACCTAGGGTTTCTGTGCATTTAAGGATTCCAGAAGTATCATCTAGCCTGACAACTCTTTCGTATTTCAGAATCCTGTTGGAACACTATTTAAATTCGTTATCGCATGTGCATCATGTGTCGTAATTGCAGAATTCAATATAATCGTTTGAGGGCTCGTTTGGTTCCGAACGCAATGATAACAAGAGTGGGAGATGGTTATAATCTGTATGTTAGTATTTATTTATTCGCGCATACAGCGCTTACAATGTATTTGCAGGGTTACTGAAACAAAACTTTATTCAAAACGCGCACACAGCGCTTACAATTGTCCGACGTTCGCACACAGCGGGATTCGGTTATCAAAATCGTTTAACACAATACGTTACTTAAGAGGCTAAGTCCCGGACTTAGTTTGCACATGTGGTCGCGTGTTTTACGCGGTCTTTCTTATTCGGGTTGACACCTGGACTCTCTTCACGAGCGGTTGCTACCCGACTCCCGACTCGGCGTTCAGCGTTCGTCTTCTCGGTCGTCGCAAGCGCGGGCTCGCGCATGCGCTCCTTGCTTGGCTCCCGCGTCTGGGTTCGAGGCTCCCGGCGTCTGGGTTCGAGGTTCTCAACATCGGCCATCCTGAGTCGGTCCTCGTCCTCGAGGACCATCATGACGTAGTCATCCATGTGAGTGGGCGGGCGACGTACCCTGGTCGATTTTGGGCGTTGGCCCGTGTCGTTGGTTTCTTGCTGCTCTTCTGTATTTCCTCTCGTGTGATTTTTTTGTTGATCCCTCTCGCGTTCCCGTTGGTCGAGGTCGTCTTTCTTTTCCTGGAGGTGTTGGTTTCCTGGGTTTTCGTATTGATGGAAGTCTGGCGGGTTTGACTCGGATTCCGATTCGCTGGGATCGTCTTGCGTTTGTTGATTTTCTATATTGTCCGGTTTCCATAGTTTCAACTGTGTGGTGTGTGTCGTCGTGGAGTACCTCCTCCCGGGTTGGTGATGTAGTTCCGCTACTAGGTATGTGTTGGCCCCGCATTGTCTAATGATTGCCATTGGACCTCTCCATTTCGTTTCCAACTTCGTGCTGTCCCTTGTTGCTTGTGGTACCGTTGTCATGAAGACGATGTCTCCGGATTTGTAGGGGTACCCTGGTGTACTGTGTTTGTTGTGGTATTCACACCACGCTTTTTGACGCTCGGCCATCCTGTTCTTTATTCGTGTCTGCACTTCGGCGGGGTCCTCGTAATCGTTGTTGTCCTTGGTGAGGATGCGTTCGTTTCCGGGTGTTCGGTCTGGCTCATAACCGAATAAGGCTTTGAAAGCGGACTCCTTACTCGTCGTGTTGATTGATTCGTTGAGGTGTTGTTGTACGTCTTTCAGATGTCGGTCCCAGCTCTGGCCATTCTCTTCGCCCAGTGAGCGTTTTAGCATTGGTACTAATAATCCGTTCACGCGCTCTACCTGTCCATTTGCTCGCGGATGCCTGGGGGAATTTAGCGTGTGGTGGATCCCGTGTAGCGCGCACCAGTCTTCAAATTTTCGGCTTGTAAATCCGGTCCCTCTGTCGGATATTAAGCGTATTGGCGGTCCGTGGGTCCGTAGTATTTCTTGCAGGGCCGCCAGTATTGGTGCCGTGCTTGTGTCCTTGACCGCGAATAACGTTACATATTTTGTAAGGTTGTCTACTACCACGAGGATATGTTTCCGTCCTCGTTTTGTTGTGACGAACGGTCCAACGTGGTCCAAATGTATTGTAGCGAACGGCCGTTCCCCCGGAGGGATGGGATTTAACGTCCCGTTTGGCTTTCCCGTCTTGGGTTTGGTTACCGCACAGGCGAAGCATGCTGTTATATGAGCCTGTAGGTAACGTCTTGCGCCTGGAAAGTATATTTTTCTTGTTAATTTTTCGTAAGTCCGACTTACCCCCGGGTGTCCTTGTAAATCGTGGTATCTGACTGCCAACGATTTCCTCATTGCCCTCGTTGCCACGAATAATAATTGGTTTCTGAGACGCTTGTATACAATTCCGTCGTGTAGTTCATATTCGTTGATTTCGCTTCGTTCGTTTCCATTGAGATCCTTGGCGTCCTTCTGCAACAGTTGTTTCTTTCGCAGAAGCATTTCGTCTGTCGCCTGGTATGCGGCCACTTCCTCAATTAATGTCGTTATCTGGAGTATTCGTGCTTCTTCTCCGCTTGATGCTGGTTCTCGATGGTTCTCGGGAGGTGGTCGGCTGAGCGCGTCCACGTGCGCCATTCTTTCTCTATGTTTATGTATGATGTTGAAGTCGTACTCACTTAGTGTGTTGGTCCACCGGATCATTTGTGGATCTTGTGTTTTCTGCTTGCAGATGTATAAGAGGGCCTGGCAATCTGTAACTAGAGTGAAATTTACATTTGCTATCATTGGGCGCAGTCTCGTTATTGCCCAAACCATTGCTAGTAGCTCCAGTTTGCTACTATGGTAGTGCTGCTCCACGCTACTAGTCCGCCGACTGATCGCGTACACTAGTTGCCTTGGTAATTCTTTTGCAGTAGCATCGCTCCCATTCCGTTTGCGCTTGCGTCGGTGTGCAATTCGGTTTCTTTATTTGGATCGAACGTTTGCAGCACTGGCTGCTTCATCAGGGCATCCTTCAGATCCTGGAAGGCATGTTGCTCCTTCTCGGTCCATTTGAACGATCCTCCTTGTTTCAATAGCTCGCATAGTGGCGCCGCCCGGTGTGCGAATTTCGTTACGAACCGGCGGAAGAATCCCGCCATCCCTAAGAACCTTCTGACTTCGGTTAAGTTGGTTGGCACCGGGTACTTAGCGATTGCTCTGGTTTTCGCCTCTCCGGGTCGAATCCCGTCACGTCCGATCTCAAGACCTAGATAAGTAACTTGTGAAAACAGAAAGCGACATTTATTTAAATTCAGTGTGAGCCCAGCTCCCCTCAAGGCCTCGAGTACTAGTATCATTTTCGGCTTCATCTCGTTCCAATTCTTCGCCGGTATTAGAATGTCATCAAGGTAGTAAAGTACTACGCTGTCTCTCAGAGGTCCGAGTGCCTTGTACATGACCTTGGAAAAATATGCCGGGCCATTCATGAGGCCGAATATCATGCGTGTGAACTGTACGGTTTCGTCAGGTGTGATTATGGCCGTTTTCGGGCGTGCCTCCTTGGTTAGTGGAATCTGTAAATATCCGTGCGCTAGGTCGAGCACTGTGAATACTGTTGCTCCACGGATTTGCGCAAGGTGGTCGTCGACGTGGGGCAGCGGAAAGTGCACCCGCTCTGTCTGCATATTTAGTTTCCGAAAGTCCACCACCAATCGGGCTTCGCCATTTTTCTTTTTCACTAGTAGTACCGGGCTCGCGTAAGGTGATTCGGTTTCTTCTACGATGCCCGCTTTTCTCCATTCGCTGATGATTCTTCGCATGTCGTCTCGCTCTTGTGGTGTCGCGCGGTATGGTTTCGCCTGTACCGGCTTGCTCCCGGGCAGCTCGATTATGTCCATCTTGATTCCGTTGGCTCTTCCTAGTTCTTACAGCGAGAGCGCCACGCAGTCCCGGTATTCGTTCAATAAGTGCAACAGATCGTCCTTGGTTTCTTCCTCGTCCTCGGAGTTCGGTGACCGTTGGTTCATACGTGAATCGTTCTCTGATCACAGCCGACGCCCGAATTGTGCACACGGCGCTTCCCATGTCTATCATTGCCTTGAGTGGTCGGTCATTGGCGTAGATAGTTTTCACGTATTTATTTATATCGTTGTTTTCCTTAGTCTTAATCTGGTGTATGGGTCTCGTGGTGTGTTGAAAATCCTTCCGACACTCGTTACCTCGGTGACCCGTCTCGTTACATTTTCGACAACGTAGTTCTCTTCTCGGTTCGGGACATTCTCGTGCCAAATGACCGGTTTGATTGCAATTGTAGCATTTCCAACGGTCGTCGATGCTCCTATTTGGCCGATTAGTGTTCTCGCGTCTTATCATCTGATCGATTCTTGGTTCGATGGTGTTGGTATTTGTCCTTGCCGGTGCTCGTTCGCTATACGGCCCATTTTCTCGCCTTCCTTGTGGAAAGTTTTTCTCGCGAACTTGTCGTGACTTCACAGATTCCACCAGAGCGGCATAAAATTCTCCCATGGTCCTGTGTGGTATCGCAGCGAGGCCCACTCCGTCGTGTGGATGTCGTAGTCCCTCGAGGATTTCTTGTTTCACATTTTTCGTAGTCATCTGCAGATCCGTGCATAATCCCAATTTCGCGTGAAAGTAATCTTGGACCGTTTCCATTGGTCCCTGTTGGCGCCTCGTCATAATTTTCCAACGGTCGCCGTATGTGTCCGATGACGCGTACATTTCGGTGAATTTTTCTTGGAAGTCCGCCCAAGTAACGATTCCAGCTGCTTCAAATCGCAGCCATTGTTTCGCCGGTCCGATTAATTTTATTCTGGCGATCTCCAGTTGGTAGTGGTCACTCCATCGTTGGGTTCTCGCCATCTGTGCGATTCCGCGAAGCCATTCTTTTGGTGATAACGCGTCGTCTCGGCCCGAAAATGTTTCTAAATTTTTTATTAAATCGGGTGTCATATGATACATGCCATAATTGTCGTACCGGTTGTCGGTAATTTGTCGACGGTCGGGTTCTTCATCGCCTGGCGCTGCACGTTGCGCCCGTCGCGGAGTTTCGTGGTCGTGGCAGAAGTATGGTCTGTCTTCGCCGTGAATCGCATCTCTTACGTTTTGTAAGTGTCTCGGCAAACCATACTCTCCCTCCTCGCCATCGTAGTCGTCCCGCCATTGGACGTGTCGCGGCACTTCGCGTACGTATCGTGCGCTCGGTCCTTCGTAGTCGCGGTTTGTCGAATAATGTCGCGGCGTCTGACGCGGTCGTGTGTACTCGCCGTAGTGTCCTTCCGTTACTATATCGCGTTCGCACGTATAGCGCACATAACGCGGTGTGTCGTCCTCGATGACGTTGTCGCGTCGATTACTATTTTTATTGTCTCTTACTTCGCGATAATAATACTGTCTGCTTTCGTTTCTTGACTCTGGCCACAATGCCAACCTGTCAAAAATTTCGCTCACTCTGTCTATTTTTCCCGGTTCAGTTTTTCCCGTCGTTCGCCACTCGCGTTCCCTTGCTTCGATATTTTGTCCGCGGGCGTATTCACGTTCATAATATATCGGCCTATTTTCGCTATATTCTATTCGCGCGCGTTCTCTTTTATTTCCTCCCTCTCTCTCGAATTCCCGTCGCGTCTCGCACTCCACGTACATCGATTGTTCGTTCGGGACGTCGTGCCATGCACGCGTCTCTCTCGGTTTGCCCGCGTTCGCGTGATTGTGTTGTCGCGTCGTGTCGCTCCCGGGCTCGTCGACGGCGCGCACTACCGGCCTTCCACTCGAGGGGTCTCGAACCCCACCTAACGCGTTTTCTAATAGTCCTTCTGCGTGAGGAGGCGGGGCCTGCCACAGTCCGCCTCTCTCTATTTCGCATCGTTTGTCATGGTTGATTGGTGTGCTACTTACTCGAGTCTCCAGGCGTCGCGTTCTCGTTCCTTGTTCCGCACGACCGTCGTTAAGCGCTCGCAACTGCGAGTTGTCTCTCGCTGTTGGGCGGTCCCCGCTCTGCACTTTCTTCACCGTGTTGTCGCCTTCTTCGGATGTCTCGCCTTCGGATTGGCTCCCAGACGGTGGCGTTCGATACTCCTCCATGTTTTGCTGCTGGAATTTGTCGAACTCTTCCACGTTCGCCATGCTGTGTCTTCGTCGCACCGTTTTCTCGCTCACGCGGCTTTCGTTCTCGACTTGACGACAGCGTGTTTGTTGTTTTTCGTGACCGTTGCCCGATCTCACGACCTCGCTGTTCGCGAGTGTCACCTTTACACTTTGTAACCGTCTTTTCTTACGTCTTTTATTATATTTCACTTATACTTTGCTGTGTCTTGCACTTTTATATTTAATGTGTCTTTTCACTTTTGTTTTTAGCGTGTCTTTTGCGCTTGTATTATTTTTAACGTGTCTTTTCACTTTTATTTTTATCACTTATACTTTTCACACTTCCCTTACGCGACGCTATTTTCGCGATACTCTCTCTCTTGTGTCAAGCGTTCGAATCCCACTTCTGATTATGTCGTAATTGCAGAATTCAATATAATTGTTTGAGGGCTCGTTTGGTTCCGAACGCAATGATAACAAGAGTGGGAGATGGTTATAATCTGTATGTTAGTATTTATTTATTCGCGCACACAGCGCTTACAATGTATTTGCAGGGTTACTGAAACAAAACTTTATTCAAAACGCGCACACAGCGCTTACAATTGTCCGACGTTCGCACACAGCGGGATTCGGTTATCAAAATCGTTTAACACAATACGTTACTTAAGGGGCTAAGTCCCGGACTTAGTTTGCACATGTGGTCGCGTGTTTTACGCGGTCTTTCTTATTCGGGTTGACACCTGGACTCTCTTCACGAGCGGTTGCTACCCGACTCCCGACTCGGCGTTTAGCGTTCGTCTTCTCGGTCGTCGCAAGCGCGGGCTCGCGCATGCGCTCCTTGCTTGGCTCCCTCGTCTGGGTTCGAGGCTCCCGGCGTCTGGGTTCGAGGTTCTCAACACATGTAGTTCTTTATTATAATGAAGAATACATCACAAATAAAAGTGCTAACTACGATTTCGAGCTGATGTTAAGTACACGATGTATAATACAATACAAATAGAATTGGCTGTACAAAAATCAAGACTTAACAGCTTATACCAACTTAGTCAGGCTTACGTAGGAGCGTAGTTACTATTCTTTGCAATAAGCTACACATTTCTGTCGGTCTTTCGATTCACCGCAGTTACCAATTATTCTATGTTAGTCGCTCCAACGTCTTCAGGCGTAGCAGCAGTAGATATATTCGGGGCTGGCTCAGCACGTCGCGTCAGCGATTTGTGCATACGGCCACGTCAAAACTTGAAACGGAAGAAAAAGGAAAACACCGCCAACCGGAAGGCGGGACTGGCTCCCCCGAACTTGGTGCGGAAGGCAGCAGCACGCGAATGGCCGCATGTCTCCAAGAGAAAGTTAAGCGGATCGATTAGAAACGTTGATGGACATAAAGGTGAAAATGAAATGAGAAGTTGGAGAAGCTATGAGAGATTCAATATTATAGGGAGGAAATATACGTTAGGAAAAGAGGAAGCGAACAAGAGTTTGCGAGCTGAGTCAAACCGGGGGCAAGCCCAGACGACATGATTTAAATCCTCTAGTTCGGTGCCACACGAGCAGGCCGGGGAGTCAACGATGTTTTTGCGATAAAGAATGGCTGCTACGCTATAATAGAGCGGTTAGGTTATTAATGGAACGAAACCATGGATAGTGGACGGGCAGAACGAAATTTTTTATATGTAGCTTACCCTTCCATTTTCGTTCTCTTGGTGAGGCAGCATTGCAAGACTTTAAGCATTTTTTGCGAAGAAAATGGTGAATTCTGAAGGTGGAAGTTTAACAGCGAATGGAGTGCCCTCGTTGATAGCAGATTTGACTAAGCTGTCAACTATTTCATTGCCGGTGATATTGGTATGAGCCGGGATCCAGGTTAGCATGATGTTGAAATGCAATAAATGGCAAAGGCCATTTCCTTTGATCTTTCGAAGTCCCTTTTCGATCTTTGATGCATCCGTATAGAAAGCAGTGGAGTGCAATAGTTGAAGGTGAAAGAGCGCAAGAAATGCGATATTCGGCTTTCCCAACGTTTGTAAGCGTTTGCCTGACTTAATATCGATGGACGAGGAAAGAAAAAAAAAATGGATTGAGATTAAAAATAGCAGGGGAAGAAAGGAGTTCGTAAGATGTTTGAGGTCAAATAATTTCAAAAAATATTTTGTTAACGACTCGGATACATTGCATCAGTCAACGCCAGGGTCACTATGCGTTCGCGCTACTAGCTCTGTCAGGGGAGCTCAGGCGAGGCGACCGAAGAGTGCAATGGCCGCGGCAAGTCAACGCGTGGCGTGAATCGACCTGGGAAGTGTAGTGAGATATCAGTAAAAAACACGAACTCGCATTCGAAGCTAACAAAATAGAATATACATTTAATGCCTACAATACACAATTTATCGGTAAATGGTTTGAATGTGGGCACTCCCGTTCGTCGCGTATATCTCAAGGGCCGTCGTGCGCACGTCGCGCGGCACCCGCTTAAAATAGCCGTCTCCACCTTGTATACCGTTAGTACCACGTAGTGACTTGCTCGTCGAGCGCGTCCGGCTCGATCAACCGTTGCCGGTTCAGTGCCGTATTTCCCTAGCGACGGCGTCTTCTCCGTCCGGGCCGCATGCGTAGTGGGGTCATCTCTCATCGTTGGTAGCCGGCCCGCTCGGGTGCGTTGCAGCGCGAGTCCGGCTGCGCATAGGCCGCGTTGGGTAACAATTTAGTAAGGGGAAGGTCAAAGAGATGTGATTAAATTTGCGCGGAATTTAATATTTGTATTAACGTTGGAATTGAAGATAGGAGGGTGCCAGGAAGCGGAAAAAATGTTTAGAAGGTATCTGTTAGCCAGAAATTGTATCCGAAGGTGAAGCAAAGGTTCTTTACTTTCTGCGTGGACGGTATTGTTCGGGGTTCACTCGCGAAAGCCGAGAGATAATCTCAGGGCCCTGCGCTAAAGTGAGATTTGAAGGCGGTTGCTGTGGAGCCCTATTCAATCGAGATGCGGATGAGCGCTCTGTATATAGTGAAAAAGCAAGCCGGGTTTGCGCTTCACCAAGTGTAGCGAAAGCACTTAATAATATTTAGTAGTTTCTTGCATTTGCACAGTAAATTAATGAAATGAGATATCCAGTTGAGTCGATAATCAAAAGTCAATCCCAGAAAGCAAGCTTCTTGGCAACCTGGTACTCTGGTGGAGTCTATGAGAACATGCGGAGAAAAAAGTTAAAGGTTTTCTGAGTAAAAACCACGTGTTTAGATTTTGAAGTATCGATGGAAACGTCCTTAGAAAATAGATAACTAGACACATTATTTAGCCTGGATTGGATGGAGGAAATGCAACGATCCAAGTTATCTGAAGAAGCGGAGATTGCAACGGCGTCAGAAACTGCAGACAACAACTGAGAGGGTGTAGTTTTTTTTCTAGGTGGGCTGGTGTATAATATGTAAAGAAGAGGACTGAAGCATCCCTGAGGGACGACTTTGTAGGCGTAGAAAGAACGGTGGATTTGGCCAGCGATTTTGCAAGAATTACATCGAAATTATGTGAGATTGTAAATAAGTTTGCATATGAAGCAAGCTAGGCCAATGTCTCGTAAGTAGGTGATCAAACTTCCAGGGTCAGCATTGCCAAAAGCGCTTGGTATGTCAAGAAAAAGACGAGTGGTGAATTGATTTTTAAGAAAACTGGTATGAATTTCTGTAGAGTGAATCGAGATATGATCGGTACAAGATCGCGACTTATGGAAACCAAATTGAGAAGGTGAGAGTAGAAGGTTGCTCTGAAACCAGTGGATTAGTCTAGAGTGGCATAGCCTTTCCATAAGTTTCAAGAAACAGGAAGTAAGAGAGGTCGGACGAAATTACCTGGGGTAGATTTTGGGATACAGAAAACGAGAAATTCCTTCCAAGAGCTTGGGAAGAAACCTCCTTTCAGAAGGCCGTTGAAAACTATCGAGAATAAGATAGCGGATAGAATTTGGAATTTGAGATATTATGGTGAAGTCAATTTTGTTTAGACTTGGGGCAGAATTGCGTTTAGATTGGAGAATTGCTGTTTGGCGTTCGTCCGGGGTGAAGGGAATCTCGAGCTAGGGATTGGCGAAGAAGGAGGAAGGAAAAATTGGTAAGAAGCAAGAGGGGGGTCAGATGGAAGGGATAAGTTGTTGCATGCGATCGATGGCATTAGTATTGGAGACGGAGGAAGGTTTACGAAGGTTTCTGTTGCGAAAGCGTTTCGTTTCAGACCAAATGCGGTTGAGGGAAGTACGGAAATCTGTAGACTTTGTGAAGTTAATCCAAGAATCTTTTTTAGCTTTTTAGAAGGTTTTTTGCGGAAGTATCCATTTTCTTAACGAGACAAAGGTTTTCTAGATTTGAGACACGACTGAAGTTGGCCCATGCTCTTCTTCGAGCTTCATTAGCCACATAACTTTTTTAGTTTCAGTAAAATATCGTGATGAGGCACGATTATTATTTATTGTTAACCCCGTGTAAATAATAATAAATTTCACTTTAGACGATACTACAACTGTCATATTATTATACCATGTAACATATTCCTTAAACTTTTCGCACACGTCAGATCGCAGCCCTCGCCAGTTTGTAGCTGCTTTCGTCCAAATCGCTAACGGGTGTGCCATTCTATGGTAATATGAATTTTTCGAAAAAGGGTGAGATCTCTTCAACTTTCGTAAATTTAGAGCTATCAAGCTAAAACTGTCTACAAGTATATGCGAGAGGCAAGATTGCTCGATATTGAGTTTGGCAATAATCGGTAAAGACGTTCAGAATTCATAAAATTATGGGTTTTTATGATTTTCCGAAAAAAAATATTTATTTTCGCTCTAACACCAAGAATACATGGTTTCGAATTTGGTAAGAATAAACGAGGAGCTTGAATGTTATTAAAAGTGCAACGTTACTACATTTGTTACTTTTTTCCCAAATTGTTTGTCACCTTGATAAAGCTTTCTTTATTAGAAAGTCAAAGTCAATCAAAGGTGGAAAATAATGCGGAAGCAACGTGCAAAGTTCTAGTTTGTACCGTTGTAATCTGCTCTCTAAATCGGAAAGAAATTTTTTTTTTCGACTGCAAGGGAAAAAAATTAACAGCCCGGGCATTGAACTGGGATTGCTTAGTTCGCGGTAAAAGAAACCGCGCCTTAGCCCGCTTCACTATTAATCCATTGTATCAGAGTACCTGAAAAATTACGAGTCCGCTTGGTTTAAACGCCGCGTGAGTTTATCGATTATTTCATTTTTTATTATACTACCATTAAACAATAGTCCCATTGATAACTGATCCACGATTATTTGATGAAACACGATAACCGCAAATATTAGCATTACGGATGCATGAGTGTGAAAGAGAACGGTAGCCTATCGCACAAGATTCAACATTTTGTAGGTAGCCTGTTAGGCATAAGTACGAGAGAGACAACAGAAAAGGGGCGCGCCATGAGATTCGTTCTGAGTGTGCTACATCAATACATCGTCACGCAGTCTTCAGGCGGAAATCGCAACTACTTTTTCTCTGTCAAATCTTAACACGGGCCCTGTGCTTCCATGTGTTATGCCGTTAAACGCGTATTATCAGATAATACGATTGTAGGTATAATATTGAATAAAATAGTTAGTAATTAAGATCGATTGCCGTTAAGGAGTTAGCACTCGCGTGAACGAGAGTAAAACACAGAGATAAAGTTAAACAAATGAATAGAACTTTATTATAATTTACGGTCAAAAGCCGTCAAATTATCATTAGTGTAAATGTGATACAATAACGGTTTGACAATTTATAACAATTTCTCGAGCCCCTGACGAGGAACTAACCATTCAGTTTCAGACTGATTTCGTGAATGTAGTTGCTCAAGATTCCATCTGGAGGGAAGATCTAACGTGAAATAGTGCTGTGATTTTCCAACTTATCCAATATGTGGGCTAGCTTGAGCCCGAGCTGGAGCTCAGGCTCCAGGGCGATGAAGCGCCGTCAGCAAGAAGGAATCTGCCCGTTACGCTGAGAGAGGTGGGGGCGGATGACTATGAACTTATCGGGTCCCTCAGGGAGCGCAACGCAGAGCTGGAGCAGTGACTGGGAAAGGGGGGTTAAGCGACCTTGCGCCATGCCAGGAACAGCAGAGGCGTACACGGTTTGAAGAGGTGCGGACGCCTTTAAACATGCGCAGTCTCAGCTTGGGTATAAAGATAGTTAAAACATTCGACGGCAAGAAATCGAAGGCCCTGCCGTTATTTTTGAACTTCTGCGAAACGATATTCCGCAGAGTGGCAGAGGAAGAACACGAGACCCTTTTGGAGTTGATCGTAATGAGCAAGTTGGAAGGTGCGGCAGCTAGGCAGCTGCAGCACAAGACCATCAGTTCAATGGCACAACTAAGGATCGAGTTAGAGGCAATGTACGGACAACGGAAATCCCTGGCCGCTCTACGGGTGGAGTTAAGTTTTCTCCGGCAGGACCGGGATGAAGACATCGCCGCGTACGCGGCAAGAACAAAGCGTATCACAGTAGACATAACTGAGATACTCTGCGAGCTGTTGGCGACGAAAGATCAAAAGATAACCATCGAAAACGTCATCCGCCGGAGTGCGCAGGCGAACTTTGAGAACGAGCTGCACGGACAGGTGCAGGTGCTGGTATGTGTGAGGATCTATCCGACACAACACGACTCGGCGGCGTGGGCGATCGAAATCGCCAACATGGTGCAGCCAAAGGGAGGTGCAGGTGGAAAACCAAGCCACACCAGGAGGTCCCAGGGCGTGCCGACACGACAACAGGAAAATTGCTTCACCTGCGTAAAAGCTGGGTACATGGCTCGAAACTGCACCTGGAGATCGGGACGAGTAAGCCAACCAGTGCCCAGTGAGAACAGGACGATCCACAACATGGACATCATCTAAAATTTTTGCCAGAAAAAGGGGCACGGGTGGGAAGGACTGCCGGAATAGGTTATCGTAGAGCGAAAGCGGGCCGACGCAGTCAGTTCAGCAGCCCCGATAGGCGAAAGACGTAGGAAACAAGAATGTAGAAGGTACGTTAACCACGGCGCCAGTCAGCCCGACCGCAGTGTGGCAAACGCTGGGCGTGCTGAGGTTGAACATGCTCTCTACCCAGCAGAGGCCTGCGAACAAAAAAAAGAAAGCAGCAGCCAAGGCAACGCTGCCAATACTGTAGGTAACCCTGCCGGCGCCGAGCGCCACCGTATGGTGAAAGAAGACTGCGTGAATGCTACGGTGGTAAGTAGCCAGGTAGAACTGCAAGGGATGGCAGGGGAAAAATTTACTCGACTAGCTGGGGAGCTTGACACGGTGAACCTCAATAAGGAAAAGCGCAACGCGTTGTAAGAAATCACGAGTGAATACGAAGACGTATTTCACCTGTCTGGGGACAAGTTGCCGTGTACACATACGGTGGAGCACCAGATACCTCTTAGGGAAGAGGTGCAGCCTATAAAGGTGCATCTCTACAGATTGCCAGAGACACACGAAAGAGAGGTGGAAAGGCAGACACACGAAATGCTGGCTGAAGGAATTATCCAGCCTAGCAGAAGTCAGTGGAACAAACCTTTATTTGTCGTGGTCAAAAAACCCGATGCAGCAGGAATACGGAAAATGCGAGTTGTAGTTGATTTTCGGAAATTAAATGAAGTCACGATCGGTGACTTTTATCCACTGCTCAACATTACCGAAATATTGTACCAGTTGGGAAGAGCTCGATATTATTCAACCTTCGATGTTGCCTCAGGGTTTCACAAAATCCCGATTGCGCAAGAGGATAAAAAAAAACAGCATTTTCCACTCCGCAGCGGCATTTTGAATACATTCGAATGCCAATCGGGTTGAAGAATGCGCCGCCAACCTTTCAACGTTTGATAAATTCCGCCCTGCCGGGCTACAAGGAGTAAAGTGCTATGTACGAGGGTCGATCAATAAATAGCTGGCCTTGCGTTATCTGTTGGTCGCGGAAAGAAATCAATAGCGACGTTTAGTAGTGCCATCCTTCACATGACTGTTGTCAAAGTTTCAGCTCGCTGCGATGTTTAGGTTGCATTTGACAGCGTCGAAAGATAAACAACTTTTGTGTTTTTACAAAAATGGAAAAAATTGAGTATCGTGTAGTGTAAGATGCACTCTTGATGGTAGTTGAAGGATTTTAATAGAAACATTGCACACAGAATGTTATCGAAATACGAGTAGTCCCTTATTTTAAGAAAAGTGGTCACATTGTACAGCTAATCGACTCGCGTGAATGTTAAGGACTGACTGCCGGATTCTCTCTCTTGTTCCTTCTTCTCGTTTCATTACTACTACGTCACGTCCGGCTTCGAGAATATTCGGTCGATCGCAGCGCCGAAAATCTTCACAACTTGTATAAGCGAAACTACATACTTATATATAGGCATACATACGAATCTATGTATAGAGAACTTACAGTAGTGATTCGATTTTTGTTTTTGAAAAAGAAAACGAACAATGAAATAAAAGCGGAGCTAGACGAAGTTTATATGGACCTTGCACCTTCGTTATCAACCATTAAATATTGGACAGCTGAATTTAAACGCGGTCGTACGAGCATTGTTGACAATGAACGTCCAGGTCGTCCAAATGAGGTCGTCATACCAGAAACAATTGAAAAAGTCCACGATATGGTGTTAAATGATCGGAGACTAAAAGTGCGTGAGATTGCTGAGGCCACAGGCATATCATATGGCTCAGTGATTTCAATCCTGAGTGATCAGTTGGGTATGAAAAAGTTATCCGCAAGATGGGTGCCGCATTTGCTCACTGTCGACCATAAAAGAGAACGTGTAGCTGATGGCCAAAATTCATGAATTTAAATACGAATTGCTTTCGCATCCACCGTATTCTCCAGATTTGGCCCCCTCCGACTACTTTCTGTTTCCAAACCTGAAAAATTGGCTTGTGGGAAAGAGATTTGGTTTCAAAGATGACCTCATCGCCGAAACAGAGACCTATTTTGAGGACCTTCCGAAATGGTATTATTCGGAGGGCATCAAAAATTTGGAAAATCGTTGGAATAAGTGTATCGCGCTAAAACGAGATTATGTTGAGAAATAAAAAGATTTTTGTCCAAAAAAATGCGGTTTAGTTTACCAAACCGACTATTTATTGATCGACCCTCGTATATCTCGACGATATCGTAATACATTGCAAAACATTCGAGGAGCGTTATGACAATCTGCGGGAAGTATTGCGGCGACTGAGGGAAACCAGATTAGCAATGCAACCTGGCAATAGCGAATTCCTGCACCAGGAGATGCAGTGCCTCGGTCATATTATCTCCGAGGAAGGACAGTGTGCAGATTCCAAGAAGCTTCAAGTGGTTAAGGATTTGCCAATACCCAAGGACATAAAAGGTGTTCAATTCTTCCTTGGATTGGCAGGATATTACAGGAAATTCATAAAAGATTTTTCGAAGACCGCCAAACCACTTACGGATTGCACACGGAAAGGAGTTAAATTCAAGTGGACAGCAGTTAGGGGCGCCGCCTTCGAGGAGCTGAAGACAGCATTAAATACAGCGCCAACATTACAATATCCAGAGTTTGATAAACCATTCGTAGTCACTACCGACGCTTCTGACAGAGCCATAAGAGCGATATTATCACAGGGCAAGATCGGGGACGATCTGCCCATATGCTACGCGAGTCGCACGATGTCAAAAGCAAAGTTAAACTATGCAACGACAGAAAAAGAACTACTTGTAATAGTGTCAGCCCTCGCGCAGATACGGCCTTACATATATGGGATACAGTTCAAGGTGGTAACCGACCATCAGCCTCTCATTTGGCTGTTCGGAGTAAACGATCTCGGACCGAGACTCAAGCGCTGAAAAGTTAAATTGTTCGAGCACGCGTTCGACGTCGAGTGTAAAGCCAACAAAAGGAATACGAATGCAGACGCACTGAGTCGTATATATGTGACCCCACGAGCACAAGTGAGACGGGAAGGAAAGTCCAATGAGCAAGAAAAGAACAGCGTGCATCAACGCGCCATCCAAAGTAGCCACAGCAACGGGTCAGAGAGAAAGGCTAAACTCATTAATGCGAAGGAAAATGACAGCGGAACATGTGGCGTGCATGTAAGTCCCTCTACTGAACCCAATTACCCCGCCGCGAAGCCCGGCAGATTGGGTAGGAGATGCGCATGCGCTCGAGGCCCGCAAAGGCAAGGAGAGACAGAAAGCCCCGCAAAGAAGGACGACAAGCTCGTAGCGCAGCATGGTCAACCCGCGAGGTGAGGAAGGCCGAAGAAAGAGCGACCGCAGCAAGCGGTGGACACCGCGCAGCAAGAGACCCCGGATAGCTCGCTGCACAACAGGGCTGCGGAAGCGAGGCACGCAGGGGACTGCGGCCCGCCCTTCCCCATAAACCTAAAGAAAGACAGCAGCACAACTGAAACAAGCGACTGCAGCAGTAGCGTAGCCCGCCCAACTGCCGAAAACCGGCTGAAAATGATAAAAGAATACCATGACACTCCCATAGGAGGGCATCAGGGTATAAAGCGAACGCTGCAACGGATTCGGACCAAGTATAACCGCCCGGCATGGGGACGAACTGGAACGGTACATTACGGTTTGTGAACTCCGCCAAAAGAACAAATTACGGAGAAGCGATACAGCACCAATGGTCTTTATAGACACGCCAACACAATCATTCGAGAAGGTGGCGGTAGACATCGTGGGACCACTACCAGAAATGACAGCAGGAAACACGAAAAATCGAAAGCAACGTACGGCCACGAAGCCACCGATCACGAATACCACGTGAGCGACCCAGTGCTCTTATAAGTAGTATGTGGACGCCCTTGCTCCATCCTACTCGTATCCCCACTCCTTCACCAACTATGCGGCTACCCCCACAACCCCACTTTTTCACTGGTGTTCTACCCACTCTAGTTAACCAGTGTGGGTAACGTGGAAATCGTAAAGTGAGGTGGTGTGGGTACTCTAGTGAACAAGGAAGAGTAGAGATAAAACCAGGATGGAGCAAACGCGTCCACATACTTGGAAAAATGAATAAAATTAGGTACTCAACTCTGTTGTTGTTGGCGTCCACCTTCCTTCGACGGCGATTATAAACTCCTATCTCTCACTATCTCATTGACACAAACATACACGCGCGCGCGCGCGTGGACACTTTCATAACCGAACATCGTCTGCTTCAGGAAGCTCGGGGTCCTCGACGCCCTCGTCCACGTCGCCGCCATCGTACCCGATGTTTATATCGGCACCGACGACTCCGAACGCCCGCTAGCGTCGTAATGAGGATACATTATTTTAAAATACGTTTTTGACTGCGCGATCACGAAGTTAAAGACAGACTGAATGCTCAGGATGCTGCTGGTTGGTAATCACAGGGTTTGAAGATAACAAACCCCGCTCTGAATCATAGCTAGGTGTCCAGGGCTCTGAATGCAGCGACAGCGATTCTGCACGTGCGTACCGCTTTGTGCTGTGCTCCTCGCGAAGCGCTTGCTCTGCAGTAAAAGGCGCAGAATATGATACCGTACCACGAGGGACCTCGATTATAATTTATATATATGATAATTATAAAATCAGAGACACAGTAAGCCGATGTATTTGTTTTTAATTAAACAATATTTTATTTAAATCACTTTACACACATTTACCGTCGCATGCAACATCCCTGCAAACACGATAATCTTCGCTCGAAGATCCCTTCATAGTTTTATTTATTTTTATCACTGTCCGATCGTCGAGAGGTAATAGCATTGTAATATTCACGTACTACTGTATCGTTTTTCATTACATTATCGCTAAAGAGATGATTAAATCGCGACATGGTGAATTCGCACGACATAAGATGCAGGAATACGATACAAAATTGTCCACACACAACCCATGTATTACTCTGTAGCTGCTTGAGGCCGTACCGATAGAACTTGAAGTTTCTTCGTAGCCGTGCGAGATGTTGCGGTATAATCGGTGGTAGCCCGTAGTTATCAAAGTACATTCCTTTTTCATGATGGTCAACGTTCATGGCGATCCAATGCTCTCTAGGTCTGTCGTGGTTATCCGTGTTAACTACGAGTCCGGCCGGTAACGACCATACACGAGGAATTCTGTCAGCTGGGTATACTCCAACGGTTGAAAGTGGTAGATACTGCAGCGCTCGTAGATTTGTCTAGTGTTCATGCTGTACACATAGGCAATGATTAAATGATGACATATACGCTTCGATAGACGTATGTTATATATGCAAAATTTATTTAACAGCTTCGTCGATCGTGTCACGACTACATGATGAAGATTTCTCCTCTTTCTTATTTTCTTCCTCTTCGTCTGCCGACCAAACATACATGTATAATTCTCCTTTAAACGGGTGCTCGCGAAGCCAATTTTTTATTTGGAAAGCCTTGCGCATTGCACAATGCGCAGACGCTGTATTGTTTATCATAGCGTGTCTGAAGCATTTTTGCAAAGATTTCGGCATAAATGTGTACAATGGAGCGCCCTCCTCATCCTCCAAGTTGGAAATTTCACGACTCGCGATATCGCAAAGAAGTATAGCCTTCTCGTGACCGCGTGTATAGATACGTCTGGATTTTCGTGAAATTTCACCCAAGTTTGCACATGCTTGTTTACAGGTTACATCGCCCTCATACCATTCAAGACCGTGAAAATATTTCGAAAGAAAATTATTCTGGCTACTCGAATGCTGTGGTAATTCGGCAAAGTGACACGGTGGTGCGATGATCCAATGAGCAGAGTATGGTCTATCCACTGCTACCACGGCAATTTCTTTCGGAATAAATTCCGAGTCTTCACCACGCATTCCCTGTATATCCACGACGATATCCATTTTCAAGTCTAATCTGTACAGATGCTTAAGTTCGACTGATTAGTTATTCACAAAGACACTTCTACGTCTCTTAACACGAAACAATTTTATTCCGACATCGGCACATTTTTCGCTTATCCGGTAAAATCCACCATTACCTGCCGAGAGGCATCGATTTCAAGGACATTATCATATTCTGTGTAGACTACACAATTTACCGTTGAAGCAAGTGCATCGTCAAATCGTATCTCTATTCGATCGAATTACTATCGTACAAGAAATGTATTCCAGTTCCCAAAAACAACGTTTGAAAAGCATCCACATACAGATGATTTTTCGTGAAATCAGATTGTAACGGTTTCGAAGGTATTTGAGCACCATCTACATACAACGAGAGATAATTTATCTTGTCATTTTAGAAATTGAATGGATCCATACTGAAGTCTTCGTTAAACGCTTTCTTATCGACAAAACCGATTATACGCTTCGGCAATTGACCTAGCATGATATTATCGATAGTCTCTCCATGAACACCAGAGTGTATTGAAATGGCCTTTACCTCGACTCTCGTAAGAGGATATTTAGCGGTAGATCTTGCCAGAGTTCTAGCATGCGAGAGCAGCATACCAGAAGGTATTTTTGTTCTACGAACGAGAAGCGATGCCTCGAGAATCTTTAAACCGTATTGACCATTCTTTGTATCGCCCACAAGACAAAATGAATCTCTAGAGCGCACCAGCCGTAGTCTCATCAAGTCTACAGTTT
The DNA here is from genome assembly GCA_963942595.1 of Cylloceria caligata. Taxonomy (NCBI): domain Eukaryota; kingdom Metazoa; phylum Arthropoda; class Insecta; order Hymenoptera; family Ichneumonidae; genus Cylloceria; species Cylloceria caligata. Next base: position 55,828,516 of record OZ012703.1, on the reverse strand, counting down.
TTCCGACATTAAAAAAAATTTTCTCTTTACAAGACCCGCATTCCTCGATATAATATCATCTATTTTTCCAGGGGTATCATCGAACCAGAGAACGCTCGTGATATGCGAATTTTTGGCAACTGGGCTGTAATTCAAAAGTGTTTCTATGTATGCTCGATAAGCGTAGGCATTATTTAGAGATGAAACTAGTTTTTGATTCAGGTATACATCCACCTGATTAAACATAGAATGCAAGAGATTATTTATAGGGCCGGTACTTACTTTCGGCGCTGCACCCGCGGCAATTTCCGTAGAAAGAGATGTTATTTTCACTCTCAAACTAAGTATAGTATGCGCGAGATCGACATACTCATCACCCTGTCCAGGAATAACAAATTCAATAGGTGAATCATCCGCTGGCGAAGAAATTGGTTTATAATACACCCAATTGGAGCCTTCGATAGTAGTTTGCATCGGTGGGAGGGAAAAAAATTCAAGTTCCGATTTAAGCCACTCGCACGAGTGCGCATATAGAAAAGCCATCTTGTTTCAGCTATCCAAAAATATCTGCAATCGTTCGTTGACGAGTCTTCCTCTTCTTATTGTTCTTATTATTCTTCTTCTTCTTTATTACACTTTTCTTTTTACGGGAGATACGTCGTGGTTTACGTTCGTTCGATGAATGAGGAGTTCGCGAAATTTTGCGCTTTTTACAATCCGACCCCCGCATGAGAGTGTAAATTTTTTCAGACGCTTTGCGTTTGAGATTAAATCAATAGAAAATTACTTCAAACTTAAGATTATAATTTATTTGAAATAATTTAAATATATTGTAACGGTATTTGTCGTTAACATTACCCTTAAAGGGTTCTAGTTCGGACTCGAGCAGGGAGGAAAGTAATATAGGCTTCAGTAGTAGGTAAAAGTAGGGTTTATTCGAGAAAACATGATGTAATTATGCGGTACATAAGTGAGAAAATAAATATAAAGTTCAATTGTACGACTTTGATTCCTTTTCCTGGTATTCTGGCTACCACGCGCCTTACAATTAGTTATTCCCGGGCTCTTGGATGCCTCTATAATCGTGTACGCTGAGATGGAGAATTTAAAGAATGTTTTATGATATGAAATTATAAGTGTCGGTCGATAATTCTTTTTACCCGCTGGTTTCGCTATGTAATTTATCTGAGCACGCGTACTGTTGATAAGTGTCCTGCTGGGATGAGAGTTTATCGTAATCGTATCTCCCTCGCCTGCGAGCGCCGGTAAAAGGAAAGGGAGAGGCGTTGGTGCGACTGCGTCGCGGCCAAGCGAAAAACTTAAGCGAAGTCGCGTCAAGCTCTCTTACTTCCGGCAAGAGAGTTTCAGTCAGAACACACGTTTTTATTCTTCCTTTATAATAAAAGTTTATTTCTGTTTTCTAATCGACATTAATCCGTGTCTCGTATTAATCATTGGTTTTTTAAAATGTATTCCTATATTCCCTGAAAAAATCTACAGATTATGGGCCCAGTAGTTTTGAGTGGAAAGGAAATCTAAGCGATAAATTCCTTGAGTTGTTCGGCAACAGGTCGGTCGTATCGCGTGGCACACGGCAGCCATTCTGTGTTTTCTTCGTGGACAAGAACCGGGTTGTGCGGTTTATCGGAAATAGCGTGCGCGGTCGAGACAGTTAAAAATGTCGGACAATATTTCGGTGAGACATATCGAGAAACTAGACGGAACAAATTTTCTGACATGGAAATTCGAGATGGTGTCTTTGTTCAGGACAGCGGGCGTGCACAATATCATGAATGTCACGGATGTGTTAGCGGCGGATGCTACGGCAGCGGTAAAGAACACGTGGGAAGAAAAAGACGCGAAGGCAAGAGTGCTAATTTCAACGACTCTCGAGAGATCGCAGTTAATATCTTCGATCACCTGTGAAACCGCGAAAGCAATGTGGGACGCACTGTGCAGCCAATACGAACAAAAGTCGGCCTCGAGCAAATTGTCTGTGTTAAATAAAGTTCACGCGTATCGGATGGAATCGGGTGATACGGTAGTGCAGCATGTGTCGAAAGTTAATAATATGTTGCTGCAGTTAAAGAATGTCGGTGAAAAAATGTCTGACGCGACCGTGATGGCGAAAATTCTTTCCGGGCTGCCACCGAGATATAGTAGTTTCCAAATGGCATGGGATAATGTCGACGAAGTGAAACAAATGATCGAAAATTTTACAGAAAGACTTGTGCGCGAGGAACAGAGACACGGGTCGAACGGTGACACGATCGAAGTGTTAGCGGTTGTTAAAAACAGTGTCGCGAAGAAAAAAACGGTGGATTCGAAAGAAAAAGGCAAAAAGCACCCTAAAAAGTTCAAATGTTTCAAGTGTCATGAAAAGGGACACTTCGCGAGCCAATGTCCGCTAAAGAAACAAAGTGGTGGAGATAAAGACAAAGACTCAAGTTAGTCGGAAAAATATGTGTTTATTGCCGCGGTAAAAGAGAGTGAATCGACAACGCGAGAGAAGTGTATCGGTATCTCGGCGAAAAAAGTGAGACGACTACTCGAGATCGTTAAAGCAGATGCCTGGATTGGCGATAGTGGTGCCTCTCGGCACATTTCTCATCGGCGCGATTGGTTCGAGACTCTCCGTACGGGCTTCGGCGGCACTGTGGTGCTTGGCAACGATGTTGTGTGCAAGATAGAAGGAGAGGGAAATATCAACCTCGAAGCGTTTGTTGACGGTCGTTGGAATAGCGTAGGAATCGAAGGTATTCTATATGTTCCGGAGATCAAGAAAAATTTACTTTCAATGGGTACGTGTGCCGAAAAAGGCTGGTTTATCGGGATTCACAATGAACACGTAACAATATCGCTGAAGGATGAAGTGGTTATGGCCGGCGTAAATCAAGGTAACGCGGTTTATCGAATGCTCATCCACGTGGTGCCACCGAAAGAAACGATGGAAATCAGCGTTTATTGGCCGATTTAAAAATATGGCACGATCGTGAAGTTGAAGTTGAAAGTTGAAAAACGTCGATAAGTTTTTTTGCGAGCCTTGTCAGCTGGGCAAGGCGCACCTAAAACCGTTTCCGGAAAAGTTAATTTCGCGTGAAATTAAGCCGGGTCAGTGCGTGCATACTGATGTCGTCGGACCGATTCAGGTAAGATATTAGGGAGGCGCGAGTTACTTCGTAACATTCATAGATGAAGTCTCGAGTTTTTGCCATGCTTATTTTTTGAAATACAAGGACGAAGTATTTGAAAAACTTAAGATTTACGATCAGTTGGTCGAAAACAAGTTCAGGTCGAGGCTGAAGACAGTAAGATCCGACAACGGCGGCGAGTATAAGAATAAAAGGATGACAGCGTATCTTGAAGCACGAGGAATAAACATGGAAAATTCGGCGCCACACACACCACAACAAAACGGGAAGGCGGAAAGGGCGAAGTGAACGATATTCGAAAGCGCTAGAACGATGATCCGTGCGAAAGATCTTCCGAAGACGTTGTGGGCTGAAGCTGTTAGTACAGCTGTGTAAATGCTTAACAGGACAACGCATTCAAGCAGAAAAGGCATCAAGACAGCGTACGAAGAGTGGACCGGAAGGAAACCGGAGCTAAGTCACGTGAGAGTTTTCGGATCGACGGCGTACGCTCATGTTCCCAAACAGTTTCGAAAGAAACTCGAAGAAAAATCAAAGAAGTTGATACTGGTGGGATACCAGGACGAGTCATCGAATTATCGGTTGTATGACCCATCAAATAAAACGATTATTGTGTCCCGCGATGTCGTGTTTAACGAAACTGGAGCTGGAGAGAGTACGAGTGTGAGTAACTCCGAAAAAGAGGCACTGAGAATATCACAAGAAGTCGAAGCGGTTGAGGTTTCAGACGAATCGGACGACGAAGGTGTACAGAACGAAGACGTTGTACCGGATGAAGAAGCTGTACAGGACGACGTGGGATCACAGCAGCAAGTGCTTGGACGAGAACTCCGAGATCGAACCAAACTTGAACGACCGGGTTGGTTGCTTCGTTACGAGCTTGATTTCGCAGAATACAAGGCGCCGGCAACGTTCAAGGAAGCGGTGAGTGGACCTGATGGGCCAAAATGGTCAGAAGCTATTGATCAGGAACTGCAGGCTCACGAGAGGAACGAAACCTGGACGATAGTCAGAAAGAAATCCGAGGACAAGCTGATAGACTCAAAATGGGTCTTTAAGGTCATTCAGGGGTCATCAACGGGTGAGTGTCATTACAAAGCACGTTTATGTGCATGAGGTTTTCTGCATTTCTGCACAGGGTGTGGATTATAACGAAACGTTCGCACCTGTTATTCGTTACGATTCGCTCTGGGCATTCCTGGCAAAGACAACATAAGAAAATTACTTCTGCGAATTGAACAAGTCGCTCTATGGCTTAAAACAGTCACCCAGATGCTGGAATCGCAAGTTTAGTGAGTTTCTAAAAAAATTTAACTTCACTCAAGGTGATGCGGATCAGTGTATATTTAAAGGGTGTGTCGATGGCATGAATATCTTCCTAACGTCGTTCGTCGATGATGGCATTGTGGCCTCCGGATTGAGTGGAGTGCTGATTGCAGTGGTAGATTGTCTGAAAAGCGCGTTCAAGATAACGATAGGAGACGCATCGCGATTTGTAGGTATGCAGATTGAACGGAATCGTGCCAAGGAAATGATGTTTGTTCATCAATCCGAGTACGCTGAAAAAATCTTGAAAAAGTTTGGTATGTTGGATGCGAAATCTGTATGTGTGCCTGCTGATCCGAACGTTGTATTGTATCCAGTAGAAGACGAAGATGAATGTACGAATGTACCATACCGTGAAGCGGTCGGTGTGTTAATGTTCTTGGCGGTTGTGTCGCGTCCGGACCTGGCATATGCGGTGAATGCAGTATCGAAGTTTCTGAATAGCACAGTCGTGCGCATTGGATGGCTGTAAAGCGTATTATCGCGTAATTGGTCGCAACGATAGATCGCGGAATACTCTACAAAAGTGAAGGAAACGAATCGGACCTTATCGGCTATTGCGATGCCGATTTTGCGGGCGATATGGTCACGCGTCGGTCGACCACCGGATACGCTTTTATGTTTGCGAACGAGTTGATTTCTTGGTGAAGTCAACGACAGAAAATTGTAACGCTGAGCACTACAGAATTATCAGGAGTACAAATTGAAAATGCGGGATTTTTTTCTATTTTTGAACGTTTATTCTGAAAAAATGGTAACAAATGAATTATTCAAAGTATTGTCCATCGCTAGCCACAACTTTTTCCCATCTTTCTGGCAATTTACGGATACCGTTGCGAAAAAATTCGGCCGGCTTGGCTGCTATCCAGTCATCGACCCATTTTTGGGCTTCTTCGTAAGAATGGAAGCGCTGGTCAGCTAGGCCATGTGTCATCGATCGGAAAAGGTGGTAATCGGAAGGAGCAATATCTGGGCTATACGGCGGGTGGGGTAAGACTTCCCATTTCAGCGTTTGTAGGTATGTTTTGACCGGCGCTGCAACATGTGGCCGAGCGTTGTCATGTTGCAAAATTACTTTGTCGTGTCTTTGCTCGTATTGTGGCCGTTTTTCTTTGAGTGCGCGGCTCAAACGCATCAATTGAGTTCGGTATAGTGCTCCTGTGATGGTTTCGTTCGATTTCAATAGCTCATAATACACCACACCCAGCTGGTCCCACCAAATACAGAGCATGAGCTTGGCGCCGTGAATATTTGGTTTGGCCGTCGATGATGATGCATGGCCGGGGTAACCATATGATTTTTTGCGCTTCGGGTTATCGTAATGGATCCACTTTTCATCACCAGTGACAATGCGATGCAAAAAACCCTTCCGTTTTTGCCGTTCGAGCAGCAGTTCGCATGCAAAAAAACGGCGCTCGACGTCTCTCGGCTTCAGCTCATACGGCACCCAATGTCCTTGCTTTTGGATCATTCCGAGGGCTTTTATACGATGGGAAATGGCTTGTTGTGTCACTCCCAATGAATCTGCGAGCTCTTGTTGAGTTTGACACGAGTCTTCATTGAGTATTGCCTCCAATTCAGCATTCTCAAACTTTTTCACTTGGCCCGGCCGCTCTTTGTCCTCAACGTCAAAATCACCACTTCTAAACCGCACAAACCATCTCTCGCACGTTGAAACCGATGGAACATGACTCGGATAAGCCTCGGAGACCAATCGATGTGCTTCAGCAGCACTTTTCTTCAAATTGAAGAAGTAAATTAAAACTTCCCGCAAATGCTGTTTTGTTGGCACGAAACTCGACATATTGAGAGCTCAAAAAAACTATGAATTTGACACTGCGACAAATTGACACATACTGAAAATTAAAGCTATAAGACGTAGCTTTGACATGAACATAGTCACAGTACTGCCTGATGCGTATAGCGTTAGTAACGCCATCTGTTATCAAACCCGCATTTTCAATTTGTACCCCTGATAAAATATGTGGCTGCTACAGCTGCGGCACGAGAAGCTGTTTGGTTGCGAAAATTACTCGAAGAAATCGGTTTGCGTTGTGATAAATCCACTGTGATTTGCGTCAACAATCAAAGCGCTATAAAGCTTGCAAAAACCCAGAATTCCATAAGCGTACTAAACACATAGAGGTTAAGTTTCACTACGTGCGCGAGAAAGTAGCGAGTCGTGATATCGAGGTAAAATATGTACCTACTAAATACCAAAGAGCGGATATATTTACGAAAGCATTGTCGAGGGTACAGTTTAACTTGCTGTGTGAGTTGTTGTCGATAACGAGTACTCAAACGGTGAGTATGTTGGGATGAGAGTTTATCGTAATCGTATCTCCCTCGCCTGCGAGCGCCGGTAAAACAAAAGGGAGAGGCGGTGGTGCGACTGCGTCGCGGCCAAGCGAAAAACTTAAGCGAAGTCGCGTCGAGCTCTCTTACTTCCGGCAAGAGAGTTTCAGTGAGAACACATGTTTTTATTTTTCCTTTATAATAAACGTTTATTTCTGTTTTCTAATCGATATTAATCCGTGTATTCCTATATTCCCTGAAAAATTCTACATGTCCTTCCATCTTTACTCCGTCGCTCGATGCTCGCTCTCTACGTCACGGGACTGTTGGTGGGAGTGGAGGCCTACTAGCTCGCCCACCTGACCGCCACTGCAATCCGGCGTCAGCGAGATGCACTCAGAGTGCATGCGCAGATGTTCGACATATTAGGGCCGGACCTTGTTAAATCAAATCCTATATTTTCCCTGAGATATTGTAATTTATCTCCGAATTATTTTCCTTTGTTCCTACACTATCGTGGTATATTTTAGGTTGGTCATTTAAATGTATGATTTGCTGTAGGCTTTCGATTCTGTGGGATATAATACCCTGCTGGATCGTCTATCCTCGGATGCCAGAGTGAGTCCGCTTTGTTGTTGTTTTGATGGCTCTGCAGGACGTTGAACTCGAGCGCAGCATAGGCTCAGCTGCTACCCGTCTAGTGTGGGTCTGACGTTTACAGCTGGGCTCTGTGTGTACCAGTGTGACTGCATCTAGCGATGGCTCATTTGGTCTTCCATCCTGGTAGCTGGACTTCTGCGTTGGCGGGATCTGCGAACAAAAGTGTTCCCCGAATGCCAAATTTCTGGTTTTTTTATACCAGTATCTCCTCTGTTGGACCTATGTTTTTGATATTACTATAGCTGGTGGCGGTCCTGTAGCCCATCTCCTGTAGTCCACCGATAGCCTTGGTGTTTTAAAATTCGTCGTTGGTCTTTAACGTTGGTTACTCGTACTTTTTCAAACGAATAACGGGACTTTGCCTCCAACGTGCCGGCCGACATGGTGTGAGTGACGCGCGGTAGCGGTGCTTCGTTCTGTGCACTACGCGTTATTACACGACCAGTACGTTACAATATGTTTTTGGAGAAAATAATAAATAAATAGAAAATTATTTTTAATTAAACATTCTAATTTATTTGAAATAATTTAAATATTTATTTATTGGAGAAGATAATAAATCAATGGAATATTACTTTAAACTTAAAATTGTATCTTATTTAAGATAATTTAAATATAGATTTATTCGAGAAGGTAATAAATCAATAGAAACTGACTTTAAACTTAATATTCTAAATTATCGAAATAAGTTAAATATATCTTTTCGGAGAATATAATATATCAATTGAAAATCACTTTAAACTAAATATTCTAACTTATTCGAAATAATTTGAATATATATTTTTGCGGAGGAAATAATACATCAACAGAAAATCTCTTTAAACTTAAAATTCTAACTTATTCGAAATAATTTAAATCTCGATTTATTGGTGAAGATAATAAATCAATAGAAAATAACTTTAAACTCAAAATTCCAACTTATTTAAAATATTTAAAATATAGATTTATTGGAGAAGATACTATATTAGTAGGAAATCACTTCAAATAAAAAATTCTAACTTATTTAAAATAATTTAAGTATAGATTTTTTAGAATAGATAATAAATCAATAGAAAATCATTTTTCATTAAAAACTCTAACTTAGTCCAAATAATTTAAATATAAATTTATTGGAGAAGATAATAAATCAATATAAAATCACTTTATACTTAAAATTTTTACTTATATGAAATATTTTTATTAATGTTTATAAAAATTAATAAATTGATTAAAATAAAAAAAATTCATTCATTAAAAATAATTCAAATATAGATTTATTGGAGAAGATAATAAATCAATAGAAACTGACTTTAAAGTAAAAATTCTAACTTATTTGAAATAATTTTAATCTAGATTTATTGGAGAAGATGATAAATCAATAGATAATAACTTTAAACTTAAAATTCCAACTTTTTAAAAATAATTTAAATATAGATTTATTGGAGAAAATAATAAATATGTAGAAAATCACTTCAAATTAAAAATTCTAACTTATTTAAAATAATGAAATATAGATTTATCGGAGAATATAGTTAATCAACAGAAAATTATTTTAAACTTAAAATTCTTATTTATTTGAAATAATTTTAATATATAGATCTATCGGAGAAGATAATAAATCAATAGAAAATCACTTTAAAGTAAAAATTCTGATTGACTTGAAATAATTTAAATGTAGGATTATCGGAGAAGATAATAAATCAATAGAAAATTACTTCGACTGAAAATTTTAACTTATTTAAGATAATTTGAATATAGGTTTATTGGAGAAGATAATAAATCAATATAAACTTAAAATTCTAACTTATTTTAAATCATTTCAAAATAGATTTATCGCAGAGGATCATAAATCAATAGAAAATTACTTTGTTATGCCGGTACAGGGTAATTGGATTATTCGGTATTCGGTATAATATTAGAAAGTTATTATTTTTGGGATCGTTTGCCGATAAGGAGATGGATCTCGAGTTATCGATGAAAACGCGAATTTATATAAATAGAAATATTTATTATAGGCAACGGTCACTTTCCGTTGTCTATTTAAAAGTCAATAAAGGAACGTACAATAATTCGTAGTTTCGAGCATTTGACGAGGAACCAACCGTTCTCTGTTGGGTCTAATTTAATTCTGATCTTAGTAAAGCAGTTAGCAACTGTGTTTGCTAAAATCCCTTAGTTTTAGACGTCAGCGCCTACCTCGCATCCTGTCGTGTACGAGTTCTATCTTTTAGAATTCTATATCTAGCCGTGTCAGCTAAGGAATGTTCCTAAGAATACGTGAAGTGGAATAGTCCGCGACACAACATCCCTCCCCCCTTAAAAGGAAAAATTTTTCTAAAAAATTTTTTCTTCAGTTGGTTTCCCGTACCTTTACAATTATATACGATTTTACAGATATTTGTTATGTAATAGTACATAAAATGTTTCATTTTCGTTTGTTAATGTCATTCGGGCCGAGCGAGTCGTTCTCGGTTGGGGGGACGATTGCATATCCTGGCCAGCTCGGTTCGCAGTCGTTCCACTGGCTGTTGTCGTCCGAGTGGCTCGAGGTTGATGGTTACCTCTGCGGCTGCCGGGGTTGTTGCCTCGCTCGTTCTCGTTGGTGTTCTGTTTCTTTGGTACCTGTAACATTTAAACAGAACGTAGCCAACCAGGGCTATCGGTGCTATAGCACCCAAGGAGTAGAAGTTCAGGTTGTGGATGTGCTGCATCCCGTCTTCGGCGGTATTGAGCGTTTCCATGATGTGATCGGCTCGAGCTCCGAGCTTCCGAAGCTCTTCGGGGTCTCGCAGCACGCTCTGTAGTAGGACGGTCCTCTCGGTCTGCGTTGGAGGCGCCTGAGCTTCGATCTCCGTTAATGTCAAATTAAACGACGGGAGGTAGTTTTCCCGTATGATATGCGACGTTTGCCCGATGGTTCTGATACTGAAATCTCGGGCGGTTACTAAACATATGCCTACCAATGCTAGTATTCCCGTATTATTTAACATTTCATGCTGAGTGGGATTTTTCCCACAATTTATTCCTACGGGAACCAGGGTTGGTGCGACGTATAGCCATCGTCCTTGCTGTTGCATTGGAACGATTAGGGGACGGGTGATTTTGATAACCCTTTTTGCGCATTTTTCGCCGTTACCGGTGTCCATTTTCGCATAGATTAGGACTTTGCAGGGTGCGTAGTTTGTAACCGGAATAGTAGGGTGTGTTGGTGGGCAAATGTATGATTTGCCCAGTACCTTGCCAATTTTTACGTCATCGGATGTCATCCTTAGGCACTTGCGATTCTCTATATCTATTACCAAGTGGTTCTCGATCGCGTCTATGTAGTAGTGCCTGCCGTTGTCAGCTCGCATGGGTATAGGATATACTTTTTGTATACTATACCATTGCTGCCCGATCAGCGGTTTATCCAGCACGAGTACTACTGCGTTGCCTTCGCTGTAGGCCCTGGTATCTGCCAGTCACATACTCGTAAGTGTTGACACTTGGTCGTGTGCTATTGCGACTGGGAAGCTACTGCCCGATGGTAGGTGTGGTAGTGCTTCGACAAGAAGCCTGGCGATTGTGCGTGGCAACAGGGACGTTGCTCTGGCCTTACCGCTGGCTATATCGTCCACCAGCCACACTAGCTCCTGTGCGTCGCTGAGTAATGCGTCGACCGCAATACTTATCGCGTTGCGCGTCTCGTCCAAGTGTTGGCGTCTCTTTATGTAGTATATGTCGCCGTTGAGCGTACGGTTGATATCCTGCATCAGGGCCAGCAGGGTCTGTTCGTTAGCCTGTATGTGATGCGCGCTTTCGTTAAATAGGCTGAGCGTGGATTTTATGACTTGGATTTGATTTTTTAGCCCGTCCTTCAGGGTCTAGTGGGAAGCCCTACGTTGCGTTATCTCTTCATGGAGCTCCCGTGCGTCGGCGGTGTCCATGTTTCTCGTGATGGCCTTGATTATGCTTCCAAGGCCGTCTACCAATCCTCTGCGCTCTCTGACGGGGCGCGTCCCGAGGAGGTTGAATATGGTCAATACCCCCATCTCTATCCTTCTCTTCATTCTTAGAACTGAGTCCCTTATGACGGGGCATATATCGTTGATGCGGGTTTCGCCTTTGCACAGCTCCGTCAGACGTTGTAGGCTTTTGCTTATCTCCGCTTCTCGGTGCAGTAGAGCAGCGAGGTCCAGCCTGATAATCAACCCCCACGTTGATTGCATTATCGTGAGGCTCCCTATGTTTTCGTAGTAGATGCCCGCAGTGCTGGTAAAAGCGCTGACGATGCAGTCGGGCGGTTGCAGTGTGGCTATGGTTAGTCCACCTTTTGCTGCGGTTAATCCGCAATCAGATGAGGGGAGTAGATCGTGAGAATGGTTATTGCGTTAGTTCTCTTTCTTTTCTCTAGCGGTCTCTCGGGTTCTGTTGGGCGAGGGCTCTTTGGCTCATTCTTATTCTAATCTTCTGCTCGACCGTTTCGTTTGTTTCGCTATCACTTGTTTCGTGCAAGACGCAGTTAATGAGGTGTTAATCTGCCGTGGGGGCGACCTTACGCCTGGACTGCTGCGAAGGGGGGTAAGCATATTATCTTGGCCGGGAAAAGAGTTGTTCCCTTCTTTTCTTTTTCCCTCTTTTGATAGCGGGTACTATTTTGGTTCCAGGAAGCGTATTTCCCCATCGTTCCAGCTCAGCGTCGCCCGGATTGGGAGAAAAGCTTCATCACTCGGGCTCTAGGGGTCCGTCGCCGTCGGGAAGCCGGCCGCCAACGAGTGGACTCCTTATGGAGCGATGGCCACTACGCCGGCGAGGGTTTCCCTGAAGATATGCTCGGGGTAGAGCGCCTCTTCCGGCAGGACGCACCGATTAGTCGTCATCCCTGCCCGTTCTGCCGACGGGTTTTTTAAATTACCGAATTTCTACGAATTGACTTTCCTTTGATCTATGTATGTCTTGTGGTAATTCACAATTTTCCTTCGTGCTTTATAAATTGAACAAGTTTTTATTTTTATACCTCGTTGATTATTGGAGTTCCTTACCTTGTGCTTCGTGGAGCTCCCTACCCGCATTTACTTGATTTTACTTAGTTTTAATGCTCTATAAAGAGCTTTAAGCGGTTAGCATGCACCGCCTGAGTTTTCCGTCCCTTCTGGACGACGTAGTTGACGGGAGGCCTCTTTTCCACTATCTCGTGGGGTCCCGTCCACTTAGGGGTCAGCTTTGCAGACCGCCCCCTGCGTATCGTCTCATCTTGGAGGAGAACGCGTTCGCCGAGGCGGTACTCTTGTTCCTGCGCGCTGTGGTCATAGGCATTCTTCGACCGTTTTTTCGCGACTTCTAGGTTGTCGCGCGCTATAGTCCATGCGGCGCGTAATCGCTCCCGTAGTTCTTGGACGTAGTCGTCGTATGCATAGGTGCCGCGCGGCTCCTGCCTTACGGACGTCCGTAATTCAGCTTCGCTACCGTACACTAGCACGTGGGGAGATAGTCCGGTCCCCGTTTTCGGAGTGGTGTTGTACGTAAATATAGCGTATGGCAGCCACTCGTCCCAGTCTCCTTGATTCTCTCTTATGAAATTTTTTAGATATTCTGCGAGGGTGCGGTGTGACCTTTCCAGGGCGCCGTTCGATTCCGGATGGTAGGCCGTTGTCTGTATTTTCTTATTTTGCAGCAGTCGACACATTTCTTTGAAGGTCGCACTGAGGAAGTTGGTTCCCTGGTCTGACAGTATCGTTTCCGGCGTTCCGTGCCGGCAAATTAATTCTTCAACGGGCGCCCTTGCTACTGTCGAAGCCTCTTGGTTCGGCAGGGGGATCGCTGCACTGTATTTGGTAAGGGCGTCCTGAAACGTAAGTATGTATTTCTTTCCAGATGCGCTTTCTGGTAGCGGTCCTACGATGTCGACTGCTAGTTTTTCGAATGCCCTCGATGGGGTGTCCGTGACCACCATCGGGACTCGTTCCCTTTTTCGGATTTTGTTCTTTTGGCAAGACTCGCATGACGAAATATATTCCTCCAAATCTCTTCTAATGCCAGGCCAGTCGTACTTGGTTTGGATCCGACGTAACGTACGCTTGATACCCTGATGCCCTCCTATGGGGGTGTCGTGGTATTCTATTATTATCTTCAGGCGGTCGTCGGTTAAGGGGGTGGCTACGCCACTGCGGCAGTTGCTGCGCTCTTCCATAATGCTGTCTTCTTCTGTGCTGCTGGAGGTTTGCGAGCTGCGGCCCCCGCCTTGCCTCCCTTCTACAGCAGGCTTGTGCGGTGCTCGACCCGCAGTTTCTTTGCTCGGTGTGCCCACTGGTAGCTCTGCCGTTGCTACGCTCGCTCTGTCCCTTTCAGCGATGCTCGCAGTCTTACTCGTGCCTGTCTGCACTAGCTTGCGTGGTCTGCCCCTTCCACGACCGCTCGGCTTCGCGGCGGGGCTGTGGGGATCAGTATAGCAACCTGCATCCACGCTGCGGATCTCTCCATCTTCTTCTGGCGCATTGGCCGGCGTGGCCTCTCTCTCTCTGCCGCGTTGCTGTGTTGGCCCGCTATATTCTCGGCTCTCCGCTTTGTAAGGCTGTCCGTACTCAGGCGCTTGCTGTTCTCTTTTATCTCGCGGGCGAGCTCGACCTCTCGCTGCAGCGAGCTACCATGGCTATACGGGGTATCTTCGGCCCTCCGCTTTGTGCAGTCATTCGTTGTGCCTATTTGCCTCGTCGTGCTGTCCTCTACCGACTCACGGACTTCGTTTTTTGCTCTCGCTTGGGCCCTCGTAGTAAGGAATATTCGGCTTAGCGCATCTGCATTCGTGTTGCGCTTTTCTGCTTTGTACTCTACGTTAAACTCATGTTCTGCCAATTTTATTTTCCAACGCATCAATCTCGAACCCGGGTCCTTCACTTCGAACAGCCAGGTGAGCGGTTGGTGGTCCGTCACTACGGTGAAACGGGTACCATAAATATATGGCAGGAATTGAGCTAGGGCCCATACTATCGCGAGTAGTTCCTTTTCAGTAGTCGTATAATTCAGCTCGGCTTTAGTCATGGTGCGGCTTGCATAGCATATGGGCAAATCGACCCCGATCTTGCCTTGCGAAAGTATCGCGCCGAGCGCCCGATCTGATGCGTCTGTTGTCACGACGAACGGCTTTTCTAAGTCCGGATACTACAATATTGGTGCCGTGCTAAGTGCCGTCTTCAGTTCTTCGAATGCCGCATCCCTTACTGCTGTCCACTCGAATTTAATCCCTTTCTGGGTTAATTTTGTGAGTGGCTTAGCGGTTTTCGAGAAATCTTTGATGAATTTCCGGTAATAACCGGCTAGTCCGAGGAAGGATCGAACTCCTTTTACGTCTCTTGGCACCGGGAATTCCCTTACCGCTTCTAGTTTCTGGGAATCCCCACTTACTCCCTCTTCGGAAATAATGTGGCCGAGGTACTGCGTTTCCTTTCGCAGGAATTGGCACTTGCTAGGTTGCACGCCCAATTTTGCCTGTCTCAGCCGCTGTAGCACCTCCCGCAGCCTGTCGTTATTCTCCTTGAAGGGGTTTTCATGTACCACGATGTCATTGAGGTACACGTAGCACTTGACTCCTTGGAGTCCGGCCAGCGCCGAGTTCATCAGTCTCTAGAAAGTCGGTGGTGCGTTTTTTAGTCCGAAAGGCATTCGGTTATACTCAAAATGGCCCTGCGGAGTGGAAAATGCAGTTTTCTCCTTATCTTGCTGCGCCATTGGAATTTGGTGAAATCCCGAGGCGAGGTCCAGAGTCGTATAATATCGGGCCCGTCCCAACTGGTTCAATATTTCGGTGATATTGGGCAGTGGGTATGAATCCCCGATTGTGGCTTCGTTTAGTTTTCGGAAATCCACTACTACTCTCATTTTCCTTACTCCGGCGGCGTCGGGTTTCTTCGCCACAACCAACAGTGGCGCGTTCTACTGGCTTCTGCTTGACTGGACGATGCCTTCTGTCAGCATTTCACTGGTCTGCCTTTCCACTTCCTTTTTGTGGATTTCCGGCAGCCTATATGGGTGCACCTTAAGGGGAATCACGTGCTTCACCATTGGCGTACAAGGCAGCTTGTTCCTTGGCAGGTGGAATACATCTTCGTATTCCCTAGTAATCTCATCGAGCGCTTCGCGCTCTTCTTTATTGAGATTTTCCGAGTCTAGCTCTTGAGCTAGTGGCGCGAGGCGGTCGGCTCCTTGCTCTGCGCCGATGGTGCATATTTCGGGCATCGCGGCCTCGAGTCCGTGACCCACTGCCGTTATCTCCAGCGGCTCGAGTTCCACCACGGGGCGTTGTACCTCCGCAGCCTGCTCTGTGGTGTTTATCAGACTTACTGCACAGCTACTACCGTGCGGCGGCATGATGCAGGCTCCATAATAACTCCGTTTTCGAGTTCCATTTTCGAGAGTAGTCCGATAAATTTACTCTTGGTTGCGGCATACGCGACGGTATCGCTGCGTGGCGGCAGGGTCATCTTGACTGATCCATCCAAGAGCGGCATGCAATGTCCGTACAGTTTAAGCATTTCGCCGTGCATATCTGCCTTATGACGTTTAATGAAGTCCATTCCGGGCAGTCCGTTGACCCTCAGTGGCACGGTGTTCGGAACGATGTAGAACCAATGCTCTACATTTAGAGCCGGTGTCTTGAGCACGATTTTGGCGATTCCTAGTGGAGTAAATTTTTCGCCCGCCACCCCTTGCAGTTCTACTGTGCAGTCTTTCACCATGGTCTCCGGTTTGAGACAGTCTTCTTTGATGATGCTGCATTGTGCTCCGGTGTCTGCCTTGAGGGTGAGTACCCCGGTCACAGCCAACGGTGCGACGATATCGTAGTCGCTAGTAGTGGCACTTGACGCCGGCAACGTTACCTGTAGCAGTTGTAGAGTCGTTTTCTTTAGCTGGGGTGCAGGTCTTTGCTGGGCTGTTTGAGTATTCAGTCTTATCGTTCCCAGTGGGCGGGTGTCTGTATTCGCTCGACTAGTTCCTGCTGTTACAGTTGTTTTTTTTGTCTTGTCCCCTTAGTCCTTCTGACATTGGGGCTGCTGTGACATCTGAGCTGGCTCGCTCTGGTTTTGCGACAATCTCTTTCTGCAGTCCTTCCACACGTGGCCCTTCTTCTAACAGTAATTGCACACGATATCTACGTAGTGTATGGACTTGTTTTCGCTAGGCATTGGCAAGCTCACTCTTCCCGATTTCCGGGTGCAGTCTCGAGCCATGTGTCCAGCTTTGCCGCAGGTGTAACAGTTTTCTCCCAGCCGGGATGGCGCGCCTTGGGATCTTCTGGGGTGGCTTAATACTCCACCTGCCCCTCCCTTTGGCTGCACCATATTCGTAATCTCGATGGCTCCCGTTACGGACTCGTAGAGGGTGGCGTAATTGCGTGATCTCACTAGGATCTGGACCTGCCCATGCAGTCCATTCTCGAAGTTAGCCTGGGCGCTCTTCCGCGTTATCTTTTCGATGATGCGCATCTCCAGCATCGTGGCGGCTTCCTCGCAAAGCTTTTCTATAATATCGACGGTAATACGCTCTGTCCTGGCGGCGTATACCGCAATGTCCTCGCCCTGGCCCTGCCGGAGGGAGTTGAATTCTACCTGTAACGCAGGCAACGACTTCCGCTTCCCGTACAGGGCCTCCAGCTCGGTCTTAAGCTGCGCTACTGAAAGGATAACTTTATGCTTTATCCCTCTGGACGCCCTAGCCTCGAGCTTGCTGCTGAGTACTAATTCTAGCAGGATGATATTTTCCTCTGCCCAGGTTTCTAAGTCCTTTAGAATACTTTTTAACCCACTTGCCGTCTCTGCAATTGCCCCCACATCATCTGCATATTTTATTGCAAAGACTTTTTCCATTCCTATTACAACTCCACCTTCATTTTTCCTTTCCTACATATCTTCCAAATCATCTAAATATAAATTAAACAACACAGCGCTCAACGCACATCCCTGCCTTACTCCTTTCTTTGTTCTAAAGTTATCCGAAATTTTTCCTCCTGCTTGCACCTCCGCTCTTGTTTTCTTATATATTGCCTTTATCATTTCCAACATTCTACCCCCGATTCCTTTTTGTTTTAGTTTCGTAATCATTCTTTCTCTGTTTACCCTATCCAAAGCAGCCTTAAAATCTATAAACGCCACATATAGTCTTCCACCTTTCCCCTGCAATTTCTTATTTATCACAGGATTTAACGTAAATATTTGGTCCCTCGTACCTCTTCCTCTCCTAAAACCAGCCTGACTTTCCTTCAATTTACCATTCTTTTCAATCCACTTACTCAATCTTATCGTCATCATTTTTGTCATAATTTTATATCCCACATTCAATAGTGATACCCCCCTATAATTTTCCGCTTTTTCCCTATTCCCTTCCTTGTAAATTGGCACGATCTTCGCCGTTTCCCATCCTTTTGCTACAATTCCTTCCCTCCAAATACTATTCATCGCCTCTCTCAGTTCTTCCCACCGTTCTTTCGGTATCTCCTTTACAAATTCTACTACAATTCCATCCTCCCCAGCAGCTTTTCTCTCTTTCATGTCTCTCAATGCTGCCTCCAATTCTGTCATTGTAAACTCCTTATAAAATTCTTTTTCTGTCCCCCAATTTTCTTCATTAACATCCAGCCCCCCTTTATCCCAAACCTCTTTGTTTTCAGTCCCCTCTCTCCCCTGCTTTTTCTCTCCGTTCAGCAATTTCTCAAAATGCTCTTTCCATTCCTTCTTCGATATCTTTTCTCCAACTGTTCCTCTGCGCTTGTTTCTAAAATTACTAATGGCCTTCCACCATTTAGACATATTTTTGGCTTTTCCTACTTGTTCCCAAATACCATATCTCCATTTTTCTTTAGCCTCTTTTATCGTTAACTTCATTTTTCTTCTTTCTGTTACCAGTTCTCTCTTCATCTCCGCTTTTCTATACTTCGTAAATGCTTTCAATTTTTTCCAAACTTCCTCTCTTTGCTTTTTACAATCATCGTTGAACCATCTTGGTAATCTTCTCACCCTCTTACTCTTTCCGTATGTTTTCAACATCCCCACTTTTTTCGCGGCTTTTAATATTTTTTTCTTTAACCCCTCCCACCTCTCTTTGCCTTCTTCAATGCTTACATCCTTTTGCAATTCGCTAATATATTCCTCACCTTTTTCTTCATTCCATCTAAGTTTTTCCATTTTACACTCCTCATCCTCACCCCCTTCTACACATTCCTGCGCTTCTGTTTCCTTTCCCCACATATATAACATTAATGGCAGGTGATCAGATTCTATTCGGTTTATCACCTCCATCCTTTTAATTTCCTCCTGCCCCCCCCCCCTCCCCCGTCCAAGACAATTGCATAATCTATTACTGATCCACAACATTCTTCTCCGCCACCGACAAAAGTTACTTTACCCTCCCTATCCCCTTCCGTTCTCCCGTTCAACACTTTCAACCCCAAATCCTCACACATACTCAACATCTTTTTTCCTTCCGAATACAGCAACATGTCCTGCGATTTTCTTATTTCGTAGTCCTCGTCATCCATTTCCTCTATGACTATCGCTTGTTCATTTCCAATTCTCGCATTCATGTCTCCCAAGATCACAACTTTATCCCTTTTGCCAGCTTCCTCAAGTGTTACATCACGCAAGTCCTTTTTAATTTTTCCTATTCCAATGTTATTATATACTGTTATTATAGATATAGTTTCTCTTAACTTACAATTGCACAAAATTAACCCAAACTCCCACTCTTTTATATCCCAGCCTCCTTCCTATTCCTTCTTTACTTCTATTGCCTGCCCCCCTTTTGCTCTTCCTTTTTTTACCCCTTTTTCTTTAATCGCCGCTTTAAAATTCCAACTGAATTTTGAACTCATACTTTGCACTACTTTACACTCATCCTTTTTTTTCCACCCAAGTTTCTTGCAAGACTACTATGTCCGCCTTTTCTAAGAATTCCCACGCTTCTCCGATTTTAAATATTCCCGCAACATTCCACAATATTACTTTAAACTCTGTTTTTTCCACATCTTTCTCCCCTCTTCCTCCTATCAGCTTCCCAGTCGAATCTTCTCTCTTCTCTCTTCTTTCTTCCTCTTCCTTGCCTTCATTGCTCTCTCCCAATCCGAAAGGGCTGCTGCACATCCCGACCAGCTTGCCTCCCCTTCCTCTCGTACATTTGAAGCTCGATGTTCCCTCTTCGGTCGTTCCATCTCCACCATCCATCCCCGAATTTTATGCTCATGTAGCTTACTTCCGCCCTTCTACCAAGCCTCTTTTCCTTCTCCGCAACTTCTCGCAGCCATTTTTGAACGTCTTTTTCTCTTTTAGTCAGGTTATTTTTTTATCCAAATGTCCGTTCCCTTCAATTCCCTCTTTCTATTCATCATCTCCATTTTTTCGTTCCAATTTTTATATCTTGCTACCACCAGTCCCCCACTCTCAAATTTCTTCCTCGTTTTTCCTCTGATATCTTGCCCACATCTTTCAGCAACCTCGTCCAAAATCCTGTGCTTTGCAATTCCTTTCACCTCCGGAAAATAAATGCTTACGTTGTTTTTCCTGTACTCCCTTTTTCCTTTCTCTTCTTTTAATTCCCGCTCGTTTAGCGGTCTCGGGTTTCTCTCCATTATTTGCCTTAAATTTTTCTCCTCCCTCGATGCCTTTCCTCTGACACCCCTTACTTTCTCCGTCGAATACACCAAAGATGCCTTGCTGATTGAGTCATAGCTGCAGTTTCCATCCCTCACCCCACCTCTTATCGTTGTCTTCTCCGGTCCTTTTCTTTCTTGCTTCTTTTCCTTTCCGTTGATGCTGTCCGTAAGCATGCGACGATCCTCCTCCCACCGTTTTCTGTCACTCTCTCTCTCTCTGCACTCTCCCTAAATTCTTTCACCGTGCTTCTCAGCTCTCGTATCTCCTTTCGGCTCTTCTTACAATTCTCACAATACTCGTCACTCTCCACCATACATTCTTCTTTCATTTTATTTATCTCCTCCCTATACCAACGCTTCATATGCCCTTCGATCTCCTCGTAAATTTTTTTCATTTTCTCTTCCCACCACAATTTCGATCTTTTTTCGAAATCTTCAAAACGTTTCCTCATCTCTCCTCTCTGTCTTTCCTCTGCTTTCCGAACTTCGACAAACCAGTGCTTTCCCACGCCACTCTCCGCCCCCTCTCGCACGCTGCGATCGGAATAGCCGTCGTCCGAGCTTCCGTCTATATCCGCTCCTATCATATCCTCCTCCTCTCCCTCACTTGGGTCATCAACGCCTTCATCCACATTTTCCCGATACCCCCCATCATGACTTACATTCTTCAAATTCGGTCCGTCACCTCTCCGAATTGACGACACAAGTGCCTCTTTGGAGAGTACTATCGATGCACAAACAAACTACCTTTCTTTCGTGCCTCCAACAGTATTTCCAGCATCGCCGAGCTCACTGCTCTCACTTCCGACACTTTGCACAGCACCCTTCTCCTTAACGGTCTCTTCTTCCTCGATGACGCCGTCCTCTATATATTCTTCCGTTTCTTCACCCGTTTCTTTTTCCCCGTCTTTGCTGTGCCCCTTTTTGATCGGCGTGTGACGCAGATTGCTTTTTGTGACGAACCCTTCGGTTGTACATTCATTTACCACTGCCTCTTTGATCAGGTAGCGATCTATTTTGCTGACAGCTTTGGATGCACTTTTACCGACCGTCTCCTTCGTCGGCCTCCCTCTGCGCCTTTTTTCGTGTATGTCAGCATGCACATTACCTGTGGCTCCATCTGTCAACCGCGCGCTAACTTCTAGCACTTCATTGTTCTTCCCACTCTCTCCTTCCGCTTCCTCTGAGCCTTTCTCTCCTTTTTTCTCCTTTTCCGTATCTCCCATGCTTAACCTCTCAAACTTCGCGCCTCGGTTAGACACCCAACACCTCACTTAAACTTTCCCTTATCCAAAAACCTACTCTCGTACACAAAACACACCTTCTCCTTCAGCTCTCCTACCACTTTTCACTCTGAATTCTTCGCTTTTCCACTTTTCTCTCTACAATCCTTCGAGCTCTCCGAGAAACGCGTCCACTCGCCACGCTTTCTATCAACTCGACCCCAATTCTAAGATTCTAATTTATTTGAAACGATTTAAATATAGATTTATTGGCGAAGGTAATAAATCAGTAGAAAATTACTTTATACTTAAAATTCCAACTTATTGAAAATATTTTTAATATTTGAAATAATTTAATTATAGATTTATCGGAGAAGATAATAAATCAATAGAAAATAACTTTAAAGTAAAAATTCTAACATAAATGAAATAATTCAAATACAGGATTAACGGAGAAGATAAAAAATCAATAGAAAATTACTTTAATTTAATAATTTTAACTTATTTAAAATAATTTAAATATAGTTTTATCGGAGAAAATATTTAATCAATAGAAAATCACTTTATACATAACATTTTTACTTATTCGAAATATTTTTATTAATTTTTATAAAAGTTAATAAATTAATAAAAATTTAAAAAATTTTATTGATTAAAAATAATTCAAATAAAGATATATTGGAGAAGATGATGAATTAGTAGAAAAACACTTTAAACTTGAAATTCTAAATTATTTGAAATAATTTAAACGTAGATTTATTGGAGAAGATAATAAAACAATAAAAAATTACTTTAAACTTAAAATTCTACCTTATTTAAAATAATTAAAAAATAGATTTATCGCAGAAGATCATAAATCAATAGAAAAATACTTTAAACTTGAAATTTTTACTTATTTAAGATCATTTAAATCTAGATTTATAGGAGAAGATAATAAATCATTAGAAAATTACTTTAAACTGGAAATTCTGACTCATTCGAAATAATTTGAATATATGTTTTTGGAGAAAATAATAAATCATTATAAAATCGCTTAAAACTTAAATTCCTAACTTATTCGAAATAATTTAAATATAGATTTATTGGAGAAGAAAATAAATCAATAGAAAATCGCTTTAAACTTGAGTTTTTAATTTATTTAAAACAATTTAAATATAGATTTATTGAAGAAGATACTAAAACAATAGAAAATGACTTTAAACTTAAAATTTTTATTTATTTGAAATAATTTAAATATAGATTTATCGAAAAGATAATAAATCAATAGATAATCACTTTAAAGTAAAAATTCTAATTGACTTGAAATAATTGAAATATAGTATTATCGGAGAAGATAATAAATCAATAGAAAATTATTTTAAACTTCAAATTCTAACTTATTTAAAATCCTTTAAAAATAAATTTATCGCAGAAGATCATAAATTAATAGAAAATTACTTTAATTTAATAATTTTAACTTATTTAAAATACTTTAAATCTAGATTTATTCGAGAAGATGATAAATCAATAGATAATAACTTTAAACTTAAAATTCTAACTTTTTAAAAATAATTTAAGTATAGATTTATTGGAGAAGATAATAAATTAGTAGAAAACCACTTAAAATAAAAAATTCTAACTTATTTTAAATAATTTAAATATAGATTTATTGGAGAAGATAATAAAATAATAGAAAATTACTTTAAACTTAAAATTCTACCTTATTTAAAATAATTAAAAAATAGATTCATCGCAGAAGATCATCTATATATATAAAAAGAAAAGTCCTGACTGACTGACTGACTCACTGACTCACTCACTCACTCATCAACGCCCAGCCCAAACCCCTGCGCCTAGAAACTTGAAATTCTAGGGATATATTCCCTTCGTGTCGTAGACGCTCACTAAGAGGGGAATTTTCGAAATTTCACCCCTAAGGGGGTGTAAAAGGGTGAAATATGTTTTTACGTATTTCTCAATATCTCTTAGGCACGATGAGATATCGCCTTGGTTTCTGCTTGCAAATTTTACTCATACAAATGTTGAGAAACTAATTTCTGGATTTTTAGAAATTCCACCCCTAAGGGGGTGTAAAAGGGTTAAATATGTTTTTACGTATTTCTCCACATCTCTTAGGCACGATGAGATATCGCCTTGGTTTTTGTTTGCAAATGTTACTCATACAAATGTTCAAAAACAAATTTCAGGATTTTTAGAAATTCTACCCCTAAAGGGGTGTAAAAGGGTTAAATATGTTCTTACGTATTTCTCAATATCTCTTAGGCACAATGAGATATCGCCTTGGTTTTCGCTTGCAAATGTTACTCATACAAATGTTTAAAAACTAATTTCAGGATTTTTAGAAATTCCACCCCTAAGGGGGTGTAAAAGAGTTAAATATGTTTTTACGTATTTCTCTTAGGCACGATGAGATATCGCCTTGGTTTTTGCTTGCAAATGTTACTCATACAAATGTTTAGAAACCGATTTTAGGATTTTTAGAAATTCCACCCCTAAGGGGGTGTAAAAGGGATAAATATGTTTTTACGTGTTTCTCCATATCTCTTAGGCACGATGAGATATCGCCTTGGTTTTCGCTTGCAAATGTAACTCATACAAATGTTTAGAAACCGATTTTAGGATTTTTAGAAATTCCACCCCTAAGGGGGTGTAAAAGGGTTAAATATGTTTTTTACGTATTTCTCAATATCTCTTAGGCACGATGAGACATCACCTTGGTTTTTGCTTGCAAATGTTACTCGTACAAATGTTCAAAAACCAATTTCAGGATTTTTAGAAATTCCACGATTAAGGGGGTGAAAAAGGGTTAAATATATTTTTACGTATTTCTCTCAGGCACGATGAGATATCGCCTTGGTTTTTGCTTGCAAATGTTACTCATACAAATGTTTAGAAACCGATTTTAGGATTTTTAGAAATTCTACCCCTAAGGGGGTGTAAAAGGGTTAAATATATTTTTACGTATTTCTCTTAGGCACAATGAGATATCGCCTTGGTTTTTGCTTGCAAATGTTACTCATACAAATGTTTAAAAGGTGTAAAAGGGTTAAATATGATTTTACGTATTTGCAAACAGAATTCTGCAAAGCATAATTCAGCATTTTGCCCTCATCGGCCGTAAAGGGCCAAATCCATATTTAAAAAAATCAAATAAATATGCATAAGACTGTATAAATATATGAAAAAGAAAAACAAGAGATCTAACAGTCATTATATGACTGTTTATTTCGTAGAAATCGGCTTAAGGCGCACTATTGCCGAAATGCTGTCGTCTTCGATAAATATTTTATTTATTAACAAATGTCAACGCGTGTAGCTTTGTATAGCCGGACAGACAGACAAACATTCATCTTATATATAAAAAAAATGAATGTTTGTCTGTCTGTCTGTCCGGCCATACAAAGCTAAACGCGTTGACCGATTTCAACCAAACCTTACACGAATGTTGTTGAAGACCAAAGGAAGGCGACTGTACATATCGTACCCCTGAAAACCACCCCCTTCATCCCCTAAAAAAAGATTCTTAATAAAATCTACACGCCTTCACCGATTACAACCAAACCAAGCACAAATATTGCTAAGAGCTTAAGGAAGGTCACTGGATATATCTCACCCCTAAACCCCACCCTCTTCACCCCCTAAAAAAAGATTCTTCAAAAATATTCACGCGAATCAACTGATTTCAACCAAACCTTACACAAATATTGTTGAAGACCAAAGGAAGGCGACTGTATATATCTCGCCCCTGAAAACCGCCCTCTTCATCCCCTAAAAAAAATTCTTAATAAAATCCACACGCCTTCACCGATTACAACTAAACCAAGCACAAATATTGTTAAGAGCCTGAGGAAGGTCACTGAATATATCTCACTCTTGAGAACCACCCCCTTCAACCCCTAAAAAAAGATTCTTCAAAAATATTCACGCGAATCAACTGACTTCAACCAAACCTTACACAAATATTGTTGAAGACCAAAGGAAGGCGACTGTATATATCGTACCCCTGAAAACCACCCCCTTTATCCCCTAAAAAAAGATTCTTAATAAAATCTACACGCCTTCACCGATTACAACCAAACCAAGCACAAATATTGCTAAGAGCCTAAGGAAGGTCACTAAATATATCTTACCCCTGAAAACCACCCCCTCGATCTCCTAAAGAAAAATTCTTAATAAAATCCACACGCCTTCACCGATTACAACTGAACCAAGCACAAATATTGTTAAGAGCCTAAGGAAAGTCACTGGCAATATCTCACCCCTGAACACCACCCTCTTCACCCCCTAAAAAAAGATTCTTCAAAAATATTCACGCGAATCAACTGATTTCAACCAAACCTTACACAAATATTGTTGAAGACCAAAGGAAGGCGACTGTATATATCTCACCCCTGAAAACCACCCCCTTCATCCTCTGAAAAAAATTCGTTTCACATCGTATCATATCATATCATATCGTATCATATCGTATTTCGTTTTGTGTCGTTTTTACGAATGTTGATTGGACTTAAAGTTTTTTCAATAACACTGTTATTTTTACGATTTTTGATAAATGATTGTTGACTTTCCTTAACAAAATGTATTATATGCTATTGAAAATTTATGCGATATTTGAGAAATAATTTGTGAATTTTTTGCATATTGTATTTCTCTCTGTGCTGTCCCAGATAGCATTTTGACATGCAGTGTATATACATTGCATATATACATCCGCGGATATGACATATCCTATGTATGAATGCAACGCGCTGTATGTTCAGTGGATATTCATACAATATACATATGTATATTAGCCGAACATTATATGTATATGTTCATATACATATAGATAGTTTCGTCGTATACGACACTTCGTCGTTCCCAATATTTCATTGTAAACGCGTAAGTTGCAAGGGCGTATATTCTACGTATATTGAGGCTACTATCCGAAATGCATATGCATACTACATATGTTCACACGATATTCTTAGAATATTCGTAAATGTATCATATATTCATCTACGTGAGTCGTATGTACACGGATTTGATGTATATACATGGCGTATATTTTACGTATATTGAGTTTACTATCCGAAACGCATAACGGTATGGTTCCGGTTCCGGTACTATAAGCTTTGTAAAATTTCGGTTATTATTTGTTTCAACGTCAGATATGTGAGAGAGAGACGCGCGAGAGAGAGAGAGAGTAACGCGAGGGACACCAAGAACACGAGAAACGCAAGAGACGCGAGAGGGAGACGGAAGAGACGCAAGAGAAATCTATCTACATAAAAAGATAAGTCCTGACTGACTTACTGACTCACTAACTATAAGTTTTGTCCTTTCTCTTCATTGTTTTTTAGTATGTCAATTGAATTTTTAAATATTAATGGGGAGATGGTGCCTCACACTATTATCCCCATCACGGGAGACGGAGCTTGCCTGTTCCGGTCCCTCTCATATCTTATATATTATAATCAGTTATTGGCTAGGGAGGTGCGTGAGCTAATCGTCAGGCACGTGGTGGACACCTGAGAGGAGTTCTCCATCATGTCCCACAACAGCGAGGGGGATAACTACACCAGCTCCGCTGAGTACCTCGCTCACATGTCCCGACCCTCTACTTATGGTGGTTTATGCGAACTTGTGGCGGCTGGCCAATTGTTCGAGTTCGTCTTCGAAGTTTACCGCAATGGCGAGCTGTATGCGAGTGTCGGTGCTGAAGATCATCCCGTGAGGAGGTTACGTTTTTCGCAGGACCTTTCTAGTGGCCATTTCGATGCGTACCTGCCACGTGAACCTGAATAAGTGTTTATCTGACTACCTCTTTCCCAGTTCGAGTCCTATTTACATTTCTCATAGCCTTTACCTCTTTCCCCGCTTTTCCAGCTCGACTCCTATTCAGACTTCTCACAGCCATCACCTCTTCCTATCCTCAAGAAGGCTCCTGGCAAACGTCGTGCCAGATATTCCGATGTTAAAAGGAGGAAGCAACTTAAGGATGCGGCGAGGAAATATGCTCAGAATAATCCTGCGGTGCACCGTGATGCGGTGGCCAAGTACCAGCAAGATCATCCTGTGGTGAACCGTGCTGCGGTGGCCAAGTACCAGCAAGATCATCCTGAAGTGCACCGTGATGCGGTGGCCAAGTACCAGCAAGATCATCCTGAAGTGCACCGTGATGCGGTGGCCAAGTACCAGCAAGATCATCCTGAAGTGCACCGTGATGCGGTGGCCAGGTACCAGCAAGATCACCCTGAAGTGCACAGAGCGGCAGAATTTCGATATGAGCAAAGCAATCCTGGAAGACGAGTAGAAAGGCGAGCACTTCCATGGAAAGTCAAGGCTCACTCAGGCATGGCATATGATCCTGACGTGGCTTATGAAGCAGACAGCACTGTAGATCTGGGTACTATGAGCCACAAATGCATATATTGCAATGCTTTGAAGTGGAAGGAAGAGCCCCACGGCATGTGCTGCAGCGCTGGCAAGGTGCAGCTTCCGCCCTTCGAACCTCTGCCCGAGCCTCTTTACAGCCTGGTAATGGATATCCACCCTGAGCACGTCCACTTCATGGAACGTATTCGGAAGTATAATGGCTGCTTCAACATGACATCATTTGGGGCTAAGCAGGTTCTACGAGATGGCTTCATACCGACTTTTAAAGTTCAGGGGCAGGTGTATCATTTGATAGGAAGTCTGCTGCCAGCACCTCAACAGGAAGCCCAATTTCTGCAAATTTATTTTGTGGGCGACGACGAAAGGGAAGTACGCTTGAGGTGCAGCAAATTTTCTGACGTCAAACAGGGATTGGTCAAACAACTGCAGAGGATGCTACACGACATCAATAGCTATATAAAGGATCTGAAGACTGCCATGGACAAGGTAGCTCCAACCTGCGAGAAGTTCGAAGTCGTTATCCATGCAGATAAAAAGCCAGCTGACGCTCATGGAGGTCGCTTCAATGCACCAACAGCAAATGAGGTAGCTCTGGTGATTGTTGGTCAGCAATTCAAGCATCGAGACATTGTGCTGCAGAGCCATAACAACACATTGCAGCGGATTAGTGAAATTCATCGATCATACGACGCCTTGCAGTATCCGCTTCTGTTTTGCCGTGGCGAGGATGGGTACTCTATTGCCTTGCCTCAGCGCGATCCTAAGACCAAGTTGCTCCTCAATAAGACAGTCTCCGCAGCGAGGTTTTACTCTTATCGTATTATGGTCAGGCAAGGGGAGGTCAACCATATTTTGTACTTCCGCTCCCTTTTCAGTCAATTTCTGGTTGACATGTATGCCAAAATAGAGACTGAGAGGTTGAATTACATCAGGAACAATCAGGCGCAGCTGAGGGCAGACAGCTATATTCACCTAAAGGACGCTGTGAGTAGACAGGATGCTGACGCTGCTCAGCTGGGTCAAATGGTAGTGCTTCCTTCATCATTCACTGGGGGACCTCGCTATATGCATGAGCGGACTCAAGACGCCATGACATATGTTCGCCATTACGGCCGTCCTGATCTGTTCATCACTTTCACCTGTAATCCCAGGTGGAAGGATATCACAAATGTACTGCTGCCTGGGCAAAAGTCTCACGATCGTCATGACATCGTAGCCAGGGTATTCCATCTCAAGGTGAAGAAGATGATATCTCTTTTAAACAAGGGCAGTCTGTTTGGTAGAGTACGGTGTTTTATGTACTCTGTCGAGTGGCAAAAGCGGGGTCTGCCTCACATTCACATATTGCTGTGGCTAGAGCAGCGCATCTTCTCTGACATGATCGACAAAGTCATCTGTGCTGAAATACCTGATCCTGAGAAAGATCCTCTCCTCCACAACATTGTCAAGGCCAACATGATTCATGGGCCCTGCGGCAGCTTGAATTACAATTCGCCTTGCATGAAAGGAGGTAGTTGCAGCAAGAAGTATCCTCGGCCACTTCTCAAGAACACTCAGACAGGAGACGATACATATCCGCAGTATCGTAGGAGGTCTCCAGCTGACGGTGGCTTCACTGTAGAAATCAATAGGATAAAACTGGACAACCGCTGGGTGGTGCCCTACAACCCTGTCTTGTCACGCACTTTCGATGCTCACATCAATGTAGAATTATGTAACTCTGTTAAGTCTATTAAATACATTTGCAAGTACGTGAACAAGGGCAGTGACCAGGCGTCTTTTGCTCTGGAGAATGAGAAGGATGAAGTAAAGATGTATGAGAGTGGGCGGTACATTAGTAGCTCGGAGGCGGTTTGGAGGATATTAGCGTTCCCTATTCATGAGAGGTATCCCACTATTTTTCATCTGGCTGTTCACCTCGAGAATGGTCAGCGTGTGTACTTCAACTCCGACAACTTGGCCGAGAAGCTTAGCAACCCTCCTCAGACAACACTCTTGGCTTTTTTCGAGTTATGCAAAAATGACGAATTTGCAAAAACCCTCCTGTACTCTGAGGTCCCTTCTTACTTTGTATGGGAAAATTACAAGTTTGGGAGAAGGAAGCAAGGGAACGATGTCGATGGCTGGTCAGGAGTGAAGAGAGGCAATGCGCTGGGAAGGGTGTACACCATCCACCCAAGTAACACCGAATGTTATTATCTCCGTCTGTTGCTACATGAAGTTCGAGGCCCAACGTCTTTTTCAGAGTTGAAGATTGTGAATGGTGTCCTTCATCCTACATTCCAGTCTACATGCAAGGCATTAGGTTTGCTGGAGGATGACAATCACTGGGATAGTACTTTGGGGGAAGCTGCCCTGTGTGATTCTCCGTTTAAGCTCCGAGAGCTCTTCACAGTGATGTTGGTTTTTTGTCAACTCTCTGATCCTCTTAGTCTTTGGGAGAAGTACAAAGACAGTTTTTCAGAAGATATCACGCGGCAGGTGGAAAGAGAGTTGCAAGATAGTGCGCAGCAGATGAAGGAGCAGGTGTACAATAGATGCCTGGTGCTGATTGAGGACGCAGTGTTAGCTTTGGGAGGACAGGGTTTGCCTCAGTACGGCTTGCCTCAACCAACAAGGTCTGGAAAAGTTTTGGGAAATAAGGACTATCTGAGGGAGACCAGCTACGATACAAACGGCTTGGCACAAGTGGTATCGAATAACGAGGGTTTACTAACGGATGAGCAGCTCGCTGTCTATCGGCAGATCCTTAGCAGCGTTGAGTCAGATGCTGGGCAGGTTTTTTTCTTGGATGCTCCTGGTGGTACTGGGAAGACTTTCCTCATCAACTTGCTCCTGGCGAAGGTAAGGAGTGATCGTGGCATCGCTTTGGCTGTCGCATCCTCTGGCATCGCTGCTACGCTATTGGAGGGAGGCAAGACAGCCCACGCTGCCTTCAAGCTGCCCCTCAATCTCATTCATGCAGAAACACCTCTGTGCAACATCTCAAAACAAAGCAATATGGCCAAAGTGCTGAGAGATTGTAAGCTCATTGTTTGGGATGAGAGCACCATAGCGCACAAGCGGGGTTTTGAGGCACTGAGCATAACCCTCAAAGACATCAGAGGCAACGATGGAGTGATGGGGGGAGTCACTGTGTTGCTTGCTGGAGACTTTCGGCAGACTTTGCCAGTAGTGCCAAGGGGAACTCGAGCTGACGAGATTAAGGCGTGCATCAAGGCGTCATATTTATGGCCCTTTATCTGCAAACTTTCTCTCAGGAAGAACATGAGGGTCCACTTGAGAGGTGATGTCTCCGCTGGGGAATTTTCCGAACTTCTACTGAAAATAGGGGATGGAGAATATCCTGAGTCCGAGGGAAAGGTGACTATCCCTATAGGCCTGGGCGCAGTAGTGATGACCCTAACAGACCTTTCAACCAGAATATACCCAGATATAGCCGATATCAAGGAAAAGTCTATGGACTGGCTGTGCGAGCGTGCCATTCTGACCCCCAAGAATGATAACGCTGCCATCATTAATGACATTCTACTTAATTCGTTCGAAGAGGCAGAAATGGAATATAGGTCTGTGGATTCAGTAATGCAAATGGATGACGCCGTCCATTACCTCGTGGAGTTTCTCAATTCCCTCAACCCTCCTGGATTCCCACCCCACAAGCTTCTCCTCAAAGTGGGGGCTCCAGTGATGTTGCTGCGAAATCTCAACCCGCCCAAACTTTGCAACGGCACCAGGCTACGAGTGAAGGCCCTTTATAGAAACGTTATTGAGGCCACAGTGTTCACTGGTTGTGCTCGAGGGGAGTCGGTATTTGTACCACGCATACCACTCATACCATCAGAGTACCCCTTCGAGTTCAAGAGGCTGCAGTTCCCCCTCAAGGTCTGCTTTGCTATGACCATCAACAAGTCCCAGGGGCAGTCGCTGAAGATGGCAGGGATTGATTTAAGGGAGGAGTGTTTCTCACATGGACAGTTTTATGTGGCCTGCTCCAGAGTGAGCTCACCAAGCAGCCTGGTGATTCTACCACTTCAGGGAAGAACTACTAATGTGGTCTACAAAGAAGTCCTTCAGTGTTATGACATGTGTTAAGGACCACCTCGGTTAAGGACGATATCGAGTAGGGAATAGGGAAAGCCATCCCTGGGATAATTCATAACAATCCAGCGTTATTGAAGTGGGATTATCGCAAATAAAGTAGAGGCGTGTGATATCGTGCGAAAAGGAGACAAGCATCGACGCACAACGGGCGCGTGCAACAGGCGAGAAAAAGA
The DNA here is from genome assembly GCA_963942595.1 of Cylloceria caligata. NCBI lineage: Eukaryota > Metazoa > Arthropoda > Insecta > Hymenoptera > Ichneumonidae > Cylloceria > Cylloceria caligata. The sequence continues at coordinate 55,796,634 of OZ012703.1, read as the reverse complement.
ATTCGCAACAACGTGAAAGGAGACGAGCATCGACGCACAACGGGTGCGTGCAACAGGCGGGAAAAAAGATTTCGCAACAAAGTGTAAAATAAAGACAAAGTGTAAATTGAAGACAAAGTGTAAAATAAAGACAAAGTGTAAAATAAAAACAAAGTGTAAAATAAAGACAAAGTGTAAAATAAAAACAAAGTGTAAATTGAAGACAAAGTGTAAAATAAAGACAAAGTGTAAAATAAAAACAAAGTGTAAAATAAAAACAAAGTGTAAAATAAAAACAAAGTGTAAAATAAAGACAAAGTTTAAAATAAAGACAACATGTAAAATAAAGACAACGTGTGATACTACAAAGTAAGGACAAAGGCAGTAATAGTAGCGCGTGGGGGAAGTCATCTGGTATTTACGAATCGTCAGGACAATCGATCGCCGACGTAAATATCGATGGAGTACTCGTACCCGATCTACCACTATGCGTAGTGGAAGACGAGACCCAAACGATTACAGAAGGAATTACAGAAAAACGAAGAAAGAAGCGAGAAGCAAGAAGAACGAAATTCAGAAGAAATTACAGAAAAACGAAGAAAGAAGCAGCAAGAGCAAAATTCAGAAGAAATTACAGAAAAATAAAGAAAGAAGCAGCAAAAGCAAAATTCAGAAGAAATTTCAGAAGAAATCATAGAAGAAAGAAGCGAGAAGCAAGAAGGAACAACGCCAGATGAAACTAGCAGTGACGGCGAAGCTAAGGAAGACACGACGATGGGGAAAAGCAAAAAGCCCTTCGACGACAACAAGAAATTGTCGACCTTTAACGACAACCCAAGCGGGAGGAACACCATAGCGAAAGGAACCCCAACCCTACAGCTGAGAAGACAATTAGTGCGAGTGCGCGTCAGGTAGCGAAACGATACGATCGGTGACATTAAGCAAAGAAGCCAGGTACGACGCCACGCGGGCGGTCTACTACGCGTTCAAGTGCAACGATGTGCCGAGTCTCATAGGCTACGACGAGCCGTCGAACGTGCGCAGCACACGGAAGGACGACACCGAGTAGGGAACAAAAGAAGCCATCCCTGGGATAATCCATAACACATGGTACAGAAGTTAAAGTGAGGTTTTTTAGCCGGTAGGAGTCCGGCACTACCCCGGGTGTCCTCTTACAAGGGACCCGGGGTGTCCATGAAAGATTTTTCCTCACTAAAGAAGAAAAAAAAAAAAAAAAAAAAAAAACAAAAAAAGTACTAAGATTTAATGTAATGTAATGTATTCATTACATTACATTAAATCATATTACTTTTTAAGCCAAGAACGCGTTGTAGAGTCGTTATAGGCAAAAGTAAGCGTTAAGTACGGATGTGCGGCATTGTTTTGACCTATTTAGAAATTACATTTAAAGATACCCGTGGCGAAGCACGGGTAATATGCTAGTATGCTAGTAAATCAATAGAAAATACTTTAAACTTGAATTTTTAGTTATTTGGGATAATTTAAATCTAGATTTATAGGAGAAGATAATAATTCAATAGAAAATTACTTTAAACTTGAAATTCTAACTTATTCGATATAATTTGAATATATGTTTTTGGAGAATATAATAAATCAATATAAACTTAAAATTCTAACTTACTTAAAATCATTTAAGTAGTATGTGTACACCTTTGCTCCATCCCACTCCTATCCCCACTCCTTCCCCCACCACGCGGCTACCTCCACCACCTCACTTTTCCACCGCCGCGCTACCCACTCTGCTTGACCAGTGTCGGTAACGTGGAGATGGTAAAGTGAAGTGGTGTGGGTACCTTGGTGAACAAGGAAGAGTAGAGATAAGAGCAGGATGGAGCATAGGTGTACACATACTTGGAATAAATTTTTTAACTCACCCTTGTTTGGCGGCATCTGCAACGACTCTCCAGGGTGACGGGCACACACACACACACATATGCACACACGCACACACGCATTCTCTCTCTCTCTCTCTCTCTCACTCACTCACTCACTCACACACGCGCTCACTCACTCACTCACTCACCCACTCACTCAAAAACCACAGCTACGCGCCCGGGTAATGCGAATTACCCGCACCCATAGAGCGCGGGCACCGTCAGCGGTACGCATGCGTATCCCGATCAGCGTATCATTACCGCGCGTTTCATCGATCCGATCTAGATTTCCGTCCTCGTCAATTAAATGATCGAGGCCGAATACCGTACATCTCACGAGCAACACAGGTAGTGCGCTAATCGGTGGCTCAGGGTGAAATAGCTGCTGCCAATCGACGTATATCGATTCATCGATATCGACGAGCAGCACTTTGCAGCACCCGTCATCATCCATGTAGATTATCTCCCCGCGCATAGCCCTTTGATGCCGCACAACGACACACGAGGCTCCCGCACATAACTCCTCAAATTTAAAAGCACTCCTGTCAGCAAATCCATCAATATATAAGCTCTCCAAATCGTCCTCTAGTCTTAGCCACGCAACACACATTAATTCCGTGCGCAGGAATATCGCGTTATCCCCCGCACCGCAAACCACCCGACACACAAAAGCCACGGCTAGCGCGAAGTTGTCGTACCGCGGATACATTTTTCACGATTTAAACTTTCGTCGTGCACTGCTAAAGACAGACTGAATGCTCAGGATAAGGCTGGTGGTGATCATAGCGTTTTAACATAACAAACGCCCCTCTGAATCATAACTAGGTGTGCAGCGCTTTGAATGCAATGTCAGCGGTTTTGCACGTGCGTACCGCTTTGCGCTGTGCTTCTCGTGAAGCGAATGCTCTGCAGTAAAAGACGCAGAAAATGATACCGTGTCGCGAGAGACCTCGATTATAATTTATATATAATTATAAAATAAGATACACAGTAAACCGATGTATTTGTTTTTAATTAATCACTTTACAGATATTTACCGTCATATGCAACATCCCTGCAAACACGGTAATCTTCGCTCGGAGACTCCCCCGCCGTTAAATTTATTTTTATCACTGTCTGATCGTCGAGAGGCAAAAGCATTGTAATATTCACGCACTAATCTGTCGTTTTTCATTACATTATCGCTAAAGAGATTATTAAATCGCGACTTGGTGAAGCCGCACGACATAAGATGTAGGAATACGATGCAAAATTGTCCACACACATCCGACGTATTACTCTGTAGCTGCTTGAGGCCGTACCGATAGAACTTGCAGTTTCTTCGTAGTCGTGCGAGATGTTGCGGTATAACCGGTGGTAGCCTGTAGCTATCAAAGTACATTCCTTTTCCATGATGGTTAACGTACATGGCGATCCAATGCTCTTCAGGCCCGTCGTGGTTATCCGTGTTAACTACGAGTCCAGCTGGTAACGACCATACACGAGGAATTCTGTCAGCCGGGTATACGCCAACGGTTGAAAGTGGTAGATACTGCAGACTATCGTAGATTTGTCTAGTGTTCATGCTGAACACATAGTCAATGATTAAATGATGACCGATACGCTTTGAAAGACGTATATATATGCAAAATTTATTTCATAGCATCGTCGATCGTGTCACGACCACATCATGAAGATTTCTCCTCTTTCTTATTCTCTTCCTCTTCATCTGCTGACCAAACATGCATCTATGACTCTCCTTTAAATGGGTGCTCGTGAAGCCAATTTTTTATTTGGAAAGCCTGGCGCATTGCACAATGCGAAGACGCTGTATCGTTTATCATAGCGTGTCTGAAGCATTTTCGCAAAGATTTCGGCATAAATGTGTACGATGGGGCGCCTTCCTCACCCTCCAGGTTGGAAATTTCACGACTCGTGATATCGCAAAGAAGTATAGCCTTCTCGTGACCGCGTGTATAGATGCGTCTTGATTTTCGCGAGATTTCACGCAAGTTAGCGTATGCCTGTTTACAGCTCACATCGCCCTCGTACCATTCCAGACCGTGAAAATATTTCGAGAGAAAATTAGTCTGGCTTCTCGAATGCTGTGGTAATTCGGCAAAGTGACACGGCGGTGCGACGATCCAATGAGCAGAGTACGGTCTATCCACTGCTACCACGGCAATTTCTTTCGGAATAAATTCCGAGTCTTTACCACGCATTCCCTGTATATCCACGACGATATCCATTTTCACGTCTAATCCGTTCAGATGCTCGAATTCAACTGATTAGTTACTCGCGGACACGCTTCTACGTGTCTTAACACGAAATAATTTTATGCCGACATCAGCACATTTTTCGCTTATCCGGTAAAATCCACCATTACTTGCCGAGAGGCATCAATTTCAAGGACATTATCATATTCCGCGTAGACTACACAATTTATCGTTGAAGTGTTACGTCCTGACGTAACGTCGCATTTATCTTTTTTTTTTATTTCGATTACGTTAAAGTTCTTCTGTTTTAGTTTCGCTACAGTAAAAGTAACCTCTCACATTCTTCTTCTATTCTCGAACTTCTTAAGAGGAGAGGAGAGCGATTTTAGCGACGGAGATCGGAACAGGGTGAAGATGCGGCCCTACCGACCGTCTCCCGGGAAGAATTAATCTTGTAAAGATGGAATTTTTCGGCGCTCCCGGTCAGAAGGCAAACTTTCAAACCATGGGATCTACTGCGTAGACCCGGTTATCGACTGCCATTTATGGATCTATGATTCAGCGCGGCCTTACCCTCAATCCTAGACCAAGGGTTCGGCTAGTCGCCGTCGGGGCGTTGTTGGTCATAAGGGAGCGGTTGGAGGGAACGTTATCACGTGACCAAGCGACCGCACCCTTTCTTCTCGCTCTTGCCTGAAGTCCTCTCTCTCTCTCTCTCTCTTTACAAAAATGATGAAATCACGAACAATTATTAACTAAGCGGAACAATTAACAAAAGCAGAGGAACTGTTGATTTAAACGAAAGATGTATGACTATTAAAATGTTCACACGAATACTGTAGATAAAATATCAGCAGCAAAAAGAACAATTATGCTTCCATATGGAAACTACCCATGGCTGTCACTCGAAAACGAGTACAACCCACATCGAATTAATGAGCTTACCAAGTATAGTCGGGTAATAGAATAAAGATCAGTACATCAGGATTAATTCCCCTTTTTCTCTTGGGATTACATTAATATGTCTCTCGTAAAATATTGGAATTTATAGTAAAAATACCATCATAAATATATAAAACATGTTATGCCTAAATATTAACATGTCTCTCGTAAAATATTGGAATTTATAGTAAAAACACCATCATAAATATATAGAACACGTTATGCCTATATAGAAAGGATAAAGGAAATATTAAGATTAATTTATGGTAAAATAGCGAAAAATAGACAGAAAAACGAGAAAGAGATGAGATTAAAATTGAGTTGCAATGAAGCTTCTGCTGCAGGAAAGCGGGGCTGGCCGACTCTCCGTGCAACGAAAACGCCTTGCGCGAGGTCTGAACAGCGATCTAGCTGACTTGCGTACGAACGAAATGTACGAGTAACCAAGCTAGGCGAGTCATTCTCAAGAGAAGAACTCTCTCGCTCTCTCTCGTTTTCATGTATAAAATTACTTGTTTTACTAGTAAATTATATATATGGAATATGTTATACATATATACATAGGATAAAATGAAATGTTAAGATTATTTTACAGCTGAACACCCATAAGTAAGACTAAACGAGAAAGAGAGAAAAACTATAACATGTTTCAACAAATTTTCCTCTGCAGAAAAGCGAGGCTAGGCGACTCTCTGTGCCACTACGAACGCCTTATCGCTAGGGCTGAACGGCGATCTAGCCGACTTGGCTACGAACGAAATGTACGAGTAACCAAGTTAGGCGAGTCGTTCTCAAGAGAAGAACTCTCTCTCTCTCTCGTTTCCATGCATAGACATACTTGTTTTACCATCAAGTTATTTATATGGAATACATTACACATATATAGACAGGATGAAATGAAATGTTAAGATTGTTTTACAGCTAAATACTAAAAGTAAAACGAATCGAGAAAGAGAGAAAACGGTAACGCGTTTCAATAGAGCTTCCTCTGCAGGAAAGCGAGACTGGGGCGACTCTCTGCGCCACGACGAACGTCTTATCGCTAGGGCTGAACGGCGATCTAGCCGACTTGCGTACGAACAAAATGTACGAGTAACCAAGTTAGACGAGTCGTTCTCAAGTAAAATCTCTATCTCTCTCTCTCGCTCTCGTTCCTATAGTACGAGAATAATCGTCTAACTAGCAAATCATTTAAGAAAACTTATTAACTATAAGAAATCTAACATCTAACTAACAAATTATTTAAGAAAACTCATTAGCTATAACTAGAGTAATCACTAATTTAACGAATAACCAATGATGTTTGGAATAAGCCATAACTCAACGAAACCATTTATACTAATAAGAGATTAACGCAGAAATCAGGTTGCACACGTCAAAGTTAACTACAGAAGCTGTAACAAAATTATTATTAGTGATTTCATGTGAAGGATTTATTTAAGTTCCGTAAAAACGCTGAAAAACTAAGCCATTACCATAGACACATCTACAGAGAAGCGAGCATAAGGATATTACCTAAACTAGGAAACTCTATTGAAAGTAGGCCAAGAAGCGGGGTGGTAAAAATCGCCTCATTTTCAGGGGAAAAACGCTTCGAATGCGTTCCCTCACCTAATTGCGTGGTCCTCTGTGTAGCACATCGCGCGGACAAATCAGAGTGCGCCATACCGATGCACTTGCATAGATCTATGGCTCTGCATGTCGAGAAGCTACTCTGCGGAGTAAGGGGAATGAATACGTGTATGGTCGAGATAGACCACGGGGAAATTCTTATAATCAGGATAGGGTTTTATCCCTTCTCTTCTTTTACGCGCTTGACGACAAGAATTTTCGACGCTCAGGAGCCCTATAAAAGGCCGCGAAAATCGGCCGGCGACACAGTTTCACGGGGGGTCAAGTAGAGGACTAATCACTAGCCTGGCAGTCAATAAGTCGCCGGCAGTGAATTAGAATTTTTCCAAGGCAACAAGTAGTACTGTTTGCCGGGAAATAAAGCAGTCCAGCACGATAATTTTTCACCACGGCTTAATTTTCACAAAGTATAGTTTCAAGTAGTACAGAGTAAGAGTACAGTACTTATAATTATTAACCCTTGTAAAATCGGGGATATTGAACGTGCAACATTCAACTACTCATGTAGTTTATTTCAATAAATAATTATTAATACGCACCAACGCCTACGTTCGATTTTTAGTCTGTCTGACTACACTAATCTACGCCCAACCAACGTTCAACAGTAAGAACCACAGCAACAAATAACCGTAGGCATAATTTTCAATTACCAATTAAAGTGAAATCTTGCTCCGCGTGAAATTGTCATTCAAGTCCCTCCCCAGTATTCGTGAAGTGATTATCCCCAACCAAGAACAAAACGCACTCCAGCTCTATCCCGAGTAATTTTCATTAAAATCATTCCTCTCGAAGGAAAAGAAATAACTGAATATAAGAAAGATTGCGACGACACAATTGCAGCACATAACGACTATTCGAGGCAAGAAAGGAATAGACATTTAAATTCTAGTAAGACGAATCGTCCTTTAACAGTAACAGCGAGTGAATCGTATAACGAGCAAAATTTTGGAGTCACTAGCATCAAATCTACAAAAGATAACGAAGGTATTTTCCTTAACCAAGAAAAAATAACAGGTTTTCAGGGACCTTTAGGTGAACAAACAAAGAAGTATAAAAATCATTCAGACAGTGTAAAGGCAGATTGCACGGGCCTCTCTAACAAAGAGATACCATATTTATTAAGGGAAATTACATACGAAGCAAGCAGCAGTAAAGTCACACAGGGCGTCGACACAAAAATACCGAGTGAATATAGAATAAAACGCCTTAAGCAAATCCGAGAAATTGAGCGAAAAAATTTTCTAGACGAACTTGTCGCTGATTACGAAGCTCACTCGATAGAAGGGATACGCTATCATCCGATAGTAACACCTTGCAAGCCTCGTATCACTAAGATCGAATCGTTGAATAAACATAAAGTTATCCTCTTGAAGGAAAAACCACATTTGATTTCATCTCAGGGAAATTTGGAAACAAAATTAAAGGAATAAAGTTCTATAATTTTTCCTCGTTACAAGTAACGAAAAGAAAGTTATTCCTATTTCCTCCTCCTGCGCAATTTTAGTCTCATAATATTCTTATGTATTGTTGTATGTCTCTTTGATGCGGTATAAAAAAAAAAGAGAGAGAGTAAATATACTATTATATCATACTTATATAAAATACATCATAAATGAGTTCAACTCGATCAAAGGTAAGACTTGATGATAATATAATACATGATTATCCTGAAGACCGAAAAAAGAAATCGCGAATACAGAGCCCTCCTAAATCCCAATTTGAAACAGTCGAAGAATTTTCCGACGAAAGTATTAACAGTTCGCATCCCAAGACTCCCTCCACAATGAATCCAACGGGAGAAATTATTGTGGATGCAGAGAAAAGTAGCGACATTAATCAAGAAAATCCGGAATTAATTAAAGTAGACGAAAATAGTCGTATACAATCCTTGGAATTAACGTCAAGTCATTTAATTATTACAAAAACGGAAATAAATTGCGAGGAAGCAAGTGATTCTTCAAGTACTGAAGAAATTTTATCAGACAATCTTGATAATTATAGTACAGCAAATAGTCCGTTACAGATTCAAGAAATTTCAAAGAATTCAGAAAGTTTCGAGCAATTCACGAATCGAGTGCAAGAAACACTTGCAGCGAGATCGGGAAACAATTTATTGTCTGTAGTTGGATTTTTGGAAGAACCTGGTCACCAATATTTACCACTTGTAATATATAGAGATCCCTGTAACGAAACTCCAGTTCAGATCCCCGCATCCCCCGAACATATTGTAAAAGACATCGAGCTGCAGCCCGCTACACACGAGACGACAGGTACGAATACACCAGTCATAACTACCCCGAACCCCGTAGTCACCACGCCCGCGTTAGGCCTTTCGAACTCCAGTGACATATTTTACACTCCTGCAGGGGGGTCTACCCCATTCAATTCACCCTTCGGTACACCGCTCCTCGTGAGTCATAATAAAACACTGTCCACTTCAACAGGAAGAAGGAATACTTGTGAAAAATCTAAATTAAAATCAATAATTAAACCCTCCCACATTGTCCCACAGAATTTGTTGAAAAATTTACACCTGCTATCTGACTACGAACCTGCTATTCCTGGTTGTTCCTCCCACCCCATGGGAAAAAGGCCGAGTCCAGATAAAAAGCCCAGTAAAATACCACCAGTGAACTTTTCTCTTGAAACTAGTGACCCTGTACCCGACCCTCCTCCCATAATGGTTAATAATAACCAAACGTTGTCTCTTCGATATGCATTGGCTGTCATACCGAACTATGACGGTCATACTTTGTCATTGGGGATGTTTATCCAAGGATGCAAGGAAGCCTTGGCCATGATGGGGCCAGGCGCCAAATCAAATTTAGTAAAAGCAGTCCGCATAAAAATAATTGGCGAACCCCGTCGCACTATACAAGGGCAAACTTTTGAAAAAATAGAAGATTTGGGTAAATTTCTCAAAGATATTTATGCACCCACGCGAAATGTATATCAGTTGCAAGGTGAATTAGGATCAATATACCAGAGAGAAAGCGAGTCTGTTATTGCCTATTCGAATCGTGTACGAGATTTGGGAAATTTGATACTTGAAAATTACGATGCGAGCGAAGATAATCCCTTGGCTGGCGCTTTTATTGATAATACTAAACAAAGCCTTCCAGCTTGTTTTCTACACGGTTTAAAACCGGAAATCGAACAACGGTTAACTCCTAATAATAATCTTGAGGAATTAATAAAGCTAGCAGTGCAGACCGAAAAGAGTTTAGTGTCTCAAGCAGCCTTGCGTAGCGGTGAGCAAGTAACGTCGAGTCCAAGGGTCCCTAAGCCCGAGGCGAAACAAGGAGTACACATGGTAGCAAGCGAAGAAGTGCATTGCCAGTTGTGCAATAAAAAGGGCACAATGCTAAAGAATGTTCGACTCAAAAGAATAGCCAAACGTTGGCTGTTGGGTTACAAAATACGGGAAATGTCGATAAAGGACCGAACATATGTCAGATTTGTCAGAAGACCGGACACTCGGCAGACAAATGTTTTAAAATTTTTCCACCTTCAAATAACTATAAATCTAGCCTCGAAGCTCCTTCATTTATCATACGTCAGATCTGTAAAAGAACAGGACATTCGGCCGACAAATGTCTTAAAATCTTCCGCCCTTCAAATAATAATAAACCCGTCTTTGACGGTCCTCCGCTCACTATATGCCAGGTATGTAACAAGCGTGGGCACACTGCCGACCGTTGTTATAAAATTTTTCCACCTGAAAGGAAGGAGTCGGGAAATACACCGATGTTTTGTCACTTTTGTAAAAATCATGGACACACAGCGAATAGATGTCCTCAATCACCCTCAGCCCCCCCCCCCCCAAACTAATGTCTTTACCGCAAACACAGGTACCAGTCAATCTCCGATACCAAAATCCTAGCGATATTCGGTGCCAAATATGTAAAAAAGAAGGCCACGGGGCCCATATTTGTCCCTATCGTAACAATCATTCCCAGCCTTTAAATAACAATCGATCGGAAAATCGCGGAAATATTAATAATTTCAATAATAATTCCATGAATTCAACAGGACCATGTTTTTATTGCAAACAACCCGGTCATTTTATCCGTGAGTGTCCCGCTCGAAGGGAGAACGAAGCAACATATGGAAGTACGGGAAACCGAAGTGGTCTTTCGAGTACGGGTGCGCCCAGGGAGACTCCGCTAAACATGCATCCGATCTGTACTATTTCAATCGCAGCTTCGACCCTCAACCGCGACTAGTCCGTATCTTTAATATACAATTGCATCGAGAAAGTAGTGTTCCGACGGTTACGATAACGGCATCGGAAGTAATATCCCCTATCACTCTTATGGTTGATACGGGAGCCGGGCCGAATATTTTAAAGAAACAATTTGTAAATGAACATATCGCTATAAATCACGGAGAAATTTTACAACTTAATGGAATAACAACAAATTCAATTTTTACTTTGGGTCATATTACAATACAAGCCTTCGGACGTTTCGCTACTTTCCATATTGTAGATAATAACTTCCCCATAAAGGAAGCTGGTATATTGGGTTCGGAATACCTTGACGGCAATCGCGTGAAAATTGACTATGAGAAAAGACAATTGAAAATGCAGAATGTAAGAATACCATTTGCAACTCAGGAAACTATTGTTATCCCTGCAGAGTCCACCAAATTGTGCTTCGTGAGAGTAAAGAATTTGGATTTACGGGAAGGTTATCTGCCTCCCCTGGATGCAGGTGAAGGTATAAACATAGGGAGCGGGTTTGTCATCAATAATAATGGTAAAGCTTACATTTATGTGACAAATAGCAATAGGTATTCGGTTCAAGTCCAGGTACCAGTACTAGAGTTAATGTCATCGGAGGAATTAACTTACAGTACAGGAATAAGAGAATCTACTGACGATTCAAAGACGAAAAAGGAACAACAGGTAACAAGTAAAGTTGAATTAATAAAAGAAAATAAGTCCTCGGACGGACTGAGTCACGAAACTAATGAAGATAAAATCAATTCAAGTGAAAATATTGGAAAAAAATTCATTCCGACGGGAGAAAATGCGTTCTTATCAGAGACACTATCTCGCGGAGATTCTATGGTTGATTTTGTGAAAAAAATTATAAAGGAAGAAATGAGAAATTGTTCAGAAATTATTGAAGAAGTTTACGAAAATCGTATGAAAAATGAAAAATCAAGTAAAGAAATTGGTAAAGTAAAAATAGAAGATCAAGTTGAAAAATTGCAGTCTAGTTCGCGAAATTTTATGGAACTTTGTACGTCGGATTCGAGCAAGGAGAGCACTTATATTGAACCTGGAGAGATTATTGTATCTAGAGAAAACGTTGTCTATCCGAATTCGATAGAGACGAAAGTAAACTGTGTTAATGAGGAGACTTGCCTTGGCTCCACAGGGGTGTCTGTGCCGACGAAACGGGCAGCGCTCGTTGGAGAATTAAGGGAGCTCAGCTCAAATTTTTTGGGACAATCTGTGCCTATGGAAAGGACAGAATCCTTTCAATATTTTGATGACAGTGTTCAGGAAAAAAGTGTTATTTGTTCGAATTCGATAAAAACAGAGACACCAATGGGGTGTACCGAATTAAGTTGTGAAAGCGAAAAGAACGTTGTCTATCTGAATTCGATAGAGACGAAAATTTACTGTGTCAATGAGGAGTCTTGCTTTGGCTCCACAGGGGTGTCTGTACCGTCGAAACGGGCAGCGGTCGTTGGAGACTTAAGGGAGCTCAGCTCAAATTTTTCGGGAAATTCTGTGCCTATGGAAAGGACAGAATCCTCTCAAGTATATGAAAATTATGTTCAAGAAGAAAACGTCGTTAATTCAATCCAATAAAAACTAAAATATCGGCAAGAGATAGCGAGTCTAATTGTGTTAATTATGCGGGTTGTTCGAGCTTCACAGACGTAACTGTGCCGACTGAACGGACAGAACTTGTTGGAGATATGCGAAAACTCGATCCAGATTTTATAGGGATATCTGTGCCGATGGAAAGGACAGAACCTTTTGATAATATTAATAATTACAATGAGGAATTTAGAAAGTCAACCAAAGAACAAATACTCCGAGAGAATAGAAACATTGAAACAATTGAATCAGTAAAAGTCAATTATTTGGATTTTAGCAAAGCATCAGAGTCAATAAAAGAAGTAATAACGATGGAAAATAAAGAAGTATTTTGCCAGAAACCTGTTGAACCTTTCGTGCCTATAAACCATTGCGATCAAACTGTCAATTTTGAAAATTATGAAGACCCGAAGAATTTACGAACAGTTTGTACACTTGAACCGTCAAAAGAGGAAAATATTATAGAAAATATTAAAGATAAAGATTCACGTTTGAGAAGCGAGAAAAATAGTGCAAAAACGTATAAAATCATGAACATTTCTTTAACACAAAAACTCAGTATAGCTAATATCACTCGCGAAATTCAACCTTTCATTCGCGAAAATTCATGTTACGTAATATCAGAATCGGTAACGATCGAACGAAGAAGAAAAAGCAAGTATCGAGACGCTTTTGAAGGAAAGCGCACATTTGTACCAAATCCCAGGAGATACGTTGACATGCACCACTATATTGCAACACCGCATTCCTACTACCGACGATCTTCCTATAAATACTCGAGGATACAGATGGCCAGAATGTACTAAAGAAGAAATAGGTAAGCAAATAGAGGATATGCTCGGTAAAGGAGTAATAATACCTTCTACCTCGCCATACAATTGTCCTGTCTGGGTCGTTCCCAAGAAAGCCGACTCTCAGGGTAATAAAAAATGGAGAGTCGTGTTCGATTACCGATCGCTGAATGAAAAAACGATCGCCGACGCGTACCCCATACCGAATATCAACGATATATTAGATCAATTAGGCGGTGCACAATACTTTTCTGTATTCGATTTAGCATCAGGATTCCATCAAATAGAAGTCTCTCCAGAAGATCGTCATAAGACCGCATTTACTACGCCAAGTGGCCATTTCGAATTCGTTAGAATGCCGTTCGGCCTTCGGAACGCCCCTCCGACGTTTCAAAGAGCAATGGACCTCACACTAAGTGGGCTTCTCGGGAAAGGACTATTTGTTTATTTGGATGATATTGTCATTTATGCCTACAATCTCGAAGAACACGAGAATATATATCGCGAATTAATTAAACGATTAGAAGCAGCAAATTTAAAATTACAACCAGATAAATGCGAATTTTTAAAAAGAGAAGTCGCTTATTTAGGACATATAATCGGGAATAACGGAGTCCGGCCCGATCCTAAGAAATTAGAAGCTGTACATGAATATCCCGTACTTAAAAATGTTAAAAATATTCGACAATTTCTAGGATTAACAGGTTATTATAGGCGGTTTATAGAAGGATACGCCAAGATATCAAAACCCCTCACGACTTTATTACGTAAAGAAAATATATTCGATTGGGGACCCGAACAACAACAGTCATTCGAAATTTTAAAGAACAAACTTTGTACGGCTCCAGTTTTGCGATATCCTGATTTTTCCAAGGCTTTTATTTTAACGACAGATGCATCGGGTTATGCTATCGGTAGTATACTTTCACAAGGAGAAATTAACAACGATCATCCATGCGCTTACGCCTCGCGAGCTTTGAGTCTAGTCGAAGAACGATACGATACCTACGAAAAGGAAGCATTGGCTATAGTATACTCTATACTTCACTTCCGGCCATATCTGTATGGGCACCACTTCACGGTAGTAACCAACCATAAACCGCTGTTGTGGTTCCGACGGGCTACAGATGGAAATCCTAAAATCCTGCGCTGGCGACTGAAACTCGCCGAGTACGAATACGATGTAGTGTACAAGGCCGGAAAAACTAACGTTAACGCCGACGCGCTCTCAAGAAACCCCATAGAGTCATTGACTACCACAGACGATATTTACATGGTTCGGTCGAAACCTCCAAAAAGTCACAGTAAAAATAATAAACGCATTTTATCAGACACCGATATAGCTCGACTATTAGAAGAAGATTCCGAAGAGAAAGAAAATCTAAGCAACGATGTCCCTGGAAATTTCGGTTATCTTAACGATGTAGAAGAATGTGACTGGGTACGTGAGTCGGTTGATCCTTTCGAACAGCTGGAAGACATAGCCTCTCCATACAAATCAACGACCACCGGTCACGAAAACGAAATTTTTCAGACGCCTGCAGCGAACAAGGCACCACTAAAGAAACCCACCGTAAAAATGAAAGCTAATATGCCTCGGGAGACACGCAAGAATGAAAACATTGAAACTAAGACTAAACAAGTGACCTACAGTGTTGAGAACTTTCCTCTGCCATCTGACACTTCTTCAGATCGACCGAGTAGCCAAACATATGTGCCGTTACCGGTCCTACCCCACAACGATGTGCCTCTTAAGAACAACGAATTCAGCGACGAAAGCGAACTCGAGGACCATAACCCTCGGGAAAACTCAAGCAGAACAGTACAGGGAAAATATGCACGTGAACTCTTTCAAAGTAGCGAAACAGAACCCCTAAGCGACAACATGTCCGACGTAGAACCCGAGAATTCATTTACATTGCCCGCCACGATCCTGCATAAAACTACGAAGGGTAGGATTATTGCTTCCAACGTCAAACAGTCACGAGATTTATTTCACACTCGAAAAGATAATTTAGTTTATTTTGTTTCCACCGACTGTGCACCGATAGACACTGGAGCTATTGCACTTCGAGATAACGACAATTTTCCACACTTAAAGAATCTAGAATTAAAGAAAGCTCAATCTATTATGAAACGAGCTCAAAGATTCAATATAGCTTTGCCTATCACAGATAATTCTGGAGAAGGTCCCACGTTAATTTTGGAAAATATAGTATCAGGGGTACAAATTGAAAATGCGGGTTTGATAACAGATGGCGTTACTAACGCTATACGCATCAGGCAGTACTGTGACTATGTTCATGTCAAAGCTACGTCTTATAGCTTTAATTTTCAGTATGTGTCAATTTGTCGCAGTGTCAAATTCATAGTTTTTTTGAGCTCTCAATATGTCGAGTTTCGTGCCAACAAAACAGCATTTGCGGGAAGTTTTAATTTACTTCTTTAATTTGAAGAAAAGTGCTGCTGAAGCACATCGATTGGTCTCCGAGGCTTATCCGAGTCATGTTCCATCGGTTTCAACGTGCGAGAGATGGTTTGTGCGGTTTAGAAGTGGTGATTTTGACGTTGAGGACAAAGAGCGGCCGGGCCAAGTGAAAAAGTTTGAGAATGCTGAATTGGAGGCAATACTCAATGAAGACTCGTGTCAAACTCAACAAGAGCTCGCAGATTCATTGGGAGTGACACAACAAGCCATTTCCCATCGTATAAAAGCCCTCGGAATGATCCAAAAGCAAGGACATTGGGTGCCGTATGAGCTGAAGCCGAGAGACGTCGAGCGCCGTTTTTTTGCATGCGAACTGCTGCTCGAACGGCAAAAACGGAAGGGTTTTTTGCATCGCATTGTCACTGGTGATGAAAAGTGGATCCATTACGATAACCCGAAGCGCAAAAAATCATATGGTTACCCCGGCCATGCATCATCATCGACGGCCAAACCAAATATTCACGGCGCCAAGCTCATGCTCTGTATTTGGTGGGACCAGCTGGGTGTGGTGTATTATGAGCTATTGAAATCGAACGAAACCATCACAGGAGCACTATACCGAACTCAATTGATGCGTTTGAGCCGCGCACTCAAAGAAAAACGGCCACAATACGAGCAAAGACACGACAAAGTAATTTTGCAACATGACAACGCTCGGCCACATGTTGCAGCGCCGGTCAAAACATACCTACAAACGCTGAAATGGGAAGTCTTACCCCACCCGCCGTATAGCCCAGATATTGCTCCTTCCGATTACCACCTTTTCCGATCGATGACACATGGCCTAGCTGACCAGCGCTTCCATTCTTACGAAGAAGCCCAAAAATGGGTCGATGACTGGATAGCAGCCAAGCCGGCCGAATTTTTTCGCGACGGTATCCGTAAATTGCCAGAAAGATGGGAAAAAGTTGTGGCTAGCGATGGACAATACTTTGAATAATTCATTTGTTACCATTTTTTCAGAATAAACGTTCAAAAATAGAAAAAAATCCCGCATTTTCAATTTGTACTCCTGATAGAAGCTTTAAAAAGTGCTCGTTATTTAATTGACAAGTTATCATTGCAAACAGTTAGCATTGCAAAATCAAGTTTTACGTTAAACGTGCCATGGGAAAATATTATGACTCAAATTCGATTAATATTCGCACAAAGCGACGTTAAAATCATTATTTGTCACGGGTTAGTTAGACAACCTCCAGTGGAAAGACAAAATGAGATTATTGAAGAAATGCATTCGTCAACCATAAGCGGACACAGAGGTGTCAGTAAAACATATAATCGAATTCGTCATTTGTATTATTGGAAAAATTTAAAAACCGACGTCCAATTGTATATTCAACGGTGTTTACAATGTCAATTAAAGAAATTAGTCCGCGTAAAAACTAAACAACCTATGATTATAACAGATACTCCAGCAATAGCTTTCGATAAAATTGCAATGGACATAGTAGGCCCTCTGCCAAAAACTAAGCAAGAAAATGAATACATACTTACAATTCAAGATCAATTAACTAAATATTCAGTAGCAATCCCTTTACCTAACGCTAAAGCAGTAACGATAGCAGAAGCATTTGTCAAACGATTCATTTGTTATTTCGGCTCACCCAAAGCTGTACTTACTGACCAAGGTAGTAATTTTTTGAGTAATTTCTTAAAACAAATTGCGAAATTGTTTAAAATACGTAAAGTCAGAACGACAGCATTTCACCCTCAATCCAATGGATCATTGGAAAGATCGCATCATACTCTCGGTGAATATCTTAAACAATTCACTACTAAACAAAATAATTGGGATGAATGGGTTGAAATGGCTATTTACAATTACAACACGAATGTACACGAAGGTACCAAGCATACTCCATACGAAATGGTTTTTGGCAAGATAGCTCGTACCCCTTCTAGTATGCCCCCTGCCGAAATGGAAAAACTCGCCACGTACGACGAATATCTAACGCAACTGGTCACGCAAATCCATGAAATACAGGGTTTGGGACGACAAAATTTGACAAAGGCTAAAGAAAATTCCAAAATATATCAAGACAAGAAAATTAATCCTGTAGCATTTAAAGTGGGCGAACCAGTATTTTTGCTTAAAGGACCAAAACCCGGAAAACTCGGTGACCACTACACCGGTCCGCACGAAATAAAGACTATATTAACGAACGGTAACGTACGTATTAAACTCCCAAACGGAGACATTATTGTACATTCAAATCGATTTAAAAAATCGAGAATTGCCTACTAACATTTCCGAAATAATTTTTCCAGAAACATCTTTGCGTAAAAATATACGATGTTTAAATGGTACGCATTCATGCGGCACTTTCTTTTTGGATATCACGTAATAGTAATCATAGAATTTACATAATAAAATTGATATATACGAATGAAAAATCAGAAAATAAAAATAAAAATAAAACCATATATATATATCATACGGGAGTAAATATAAAACTACAATAAGCCCTATTAGCAATCCTTATTTATTTTTATCAACGATATTTCAATATTAGGAGACAAGTTTGGCAGAAAACAGTGCCAAGTCGTCCACCAAATACCGTGGTATAAAATATTAATCAAATAACCCTCTATCCGATAAATAAACATATTAATTATGAAAAGAAATAATACATATATATAATCATAGTAGTAATAATA
This sequence comes from Cylloceria caligata, assembly GCA_963942595.1. Classification (NCBI taxonomy): domain Eukaryota; kingdom Metazoa; phylum Arthropoda; class Insecta; order Hymenoptera; family Ichneumonidae; genus Cylloceria; species Cylloceria caligata. Next base: position 55,778,215 of record OZ012703.1, on the reverse strand, counting down.
ATAGTAACAATAATAATGGTAATAATAGTAATAGCAATAATAATAATAGCAATGATCAGTATGTTCAAGTTTAAGTGAATTGGAATTTTTCTTAAAGGTTTCAAAACAAGGCAAACATAATTACCGATACGACGACGCAAACGAGATACCAGGAAACGCACTCAGAGACAAAGGTATTGGATAAAACCTCTTAAAAAAATATATATATATATCTTAGTGCACCCTGATCAGTTTTAGACTTCAAAGGAGAGAGAGAGTACAACCAAATATAAAGAGAATGCTACAATAACCATATTTAAGAATATTAACATATACCAGTAAATATACGCATAAATATTTTTATTAACATAACTAGATAAATACACAACTATTTATACCTGCATCTTGAAAAAAAATTAATTATAAAAAAGTGCGGATTCTCAATAAGCATGTCATCAAAAGACCCACGCGGCATGTACTCATACGAACAAGTGCGTCTCGACAGTTACCGTAGTTGGCCAGTAAATTTTCTAGACCCGCGGCAACTTGCCGCTGCAGAATTTTATTACACCGGACAGGACGACGAGGTCAGTTGTTTTGATTGCAGAATCACTATTAAAGAATGGGAAGTTGGTGATATACCAATGCATGACCACCGTAGGTGGCAAGAACAATGCCGTTTTGTCCGCGGCATACCTTGTGGGAACGTTCCCATCGGGGCCGATCCACTAGATGTACCCCTTTCTCGTAAAAAAGAACGCCACGATTGCAGAGTAGAAGTAAGAGTAAACGCGACCCCTGATTGTCACGAGGATATGCCTCCAAAAAAGAGCGATTTGACTCCCATGTATCCCGCATTCGAAGACTATGTTAAACGGGTAGACAGCTTCACCTACTGGCCTGGAAATTGTGAAATTAATATTGCAGTATTAGCAGCAGCCGGATTCTTTTTCACGGGCCACCAGACTAAAATCAGGTGTTTTCATTGCGGAGTATCATTAAACAATTGCGAAATTTATGACGACCCTTGGGAAAAGCATGCTATACGGGGCCCTCATTGTCGTTACATAATAATGAGTATAGGAAGCCGACCACCCGAGTATAGGAAGTCGAACACTGCGCCGCCATCCTTTCTTTTCCTTAACCCCCGCCTCTCAGACAGAACTGTACGAGAGCCCCCCTACCTCCGATCTGAGATTTGTCGCCAGACTATTGCAAAGGCTCCGGGGCACCCTCGACTGTTTAGAATGGGTATGTTCCAGGGACGACGGCCTACAACCGTCATACCCCACCTACGAAAACTATACTGACTGCATGGAAAGCTTCATTTCCTGGCCTGAGACGCTACCGATAAAACCAGTAACATTAGTAGATGCTGGATTCTTTTATTCTGGGAAAAAGGACAGAGTAACTTGTTTTTATTGCGGTATCAAAGTAAAGCGTTGGGGAACGGGTCCAAATCCCTTACACTTACACGTCTTGTTAAATCCAGGTTGTCGATTCCTGAGCATGACTACGAATACATTCCCATGTTCCTCCTTGTCCACCAGTCTTACCGACTTAATTACATCACTGCTTCACAGACCTCCCGCTCCCCCTCCATCGCCCACTAACCAAGATAATCATGCGAACCAACATTCCGATACGACGGACAAAGACGAGTCAGACGAAAAACTAATTACCTCACATCGTCGTAATTTCCGACCTCCTACCCCTTGGGCGGAGTCATTGGAACTATCCACACCATCGCTGACACTCTCCCACGAGGAAGATGCTGCCTCTCCGTCATGTCAAACCTGCCATCACCAACCTATAAGCGTGACATTTCTCCCCTGCCTCCACGCAAATAATTGCTACAAATGCAGCAAAAATAGAAGAAATTGCGACGAATGCAACTCTGAGATACAGTGCATCGTGCTCGATGCCGAATAAGATAATAAAAAAAAAAAAAAAAAAAAAAAAAAAGAGAAAACTAAGATGAATAATTGTAATAACAATAAGCAACTAGAACCATAATTATGTATGTTAACTAAAATCAACTCGGGTTCGGTTAATGAATTAACTTTTACTCAAGCATAAATTGTAAAATTTCAAATTACGGTTCCAAGTTAATTATTAACGAACATCGAAGATTTCCATTCACCTGCAATAAGATGGTACGAAATCCATGACTACGCAGAGATTATCCCAGAATATAATACATAATATCCTTTTCTTTCTCTTATTTCTTTTACGCTTTGGGATTAAAGGACTTTTGGTCGAAGTTATAACTCCAAACGCGTACGTCAATATTTTTTTTTTGTGTTCATTTATTTAGAAAAAAAATTATATATATATGTGTATATATATATATATATATATATATATATATATATATATATATTTTTTATCCTTTATTCTCCCTCTCTGCCTCAATACAATACATACGATATATATATATATATATATCTAAAAAGATTAACATCAAAATAAGGGAGCAGTTATACTCCGTCGTGCTCGAACAAGCGACGCAAACCCCACGAGTCGTCTCCATGTAGAAACCTATAAAAAAAAAAAAAGAAAAGAGAGAAAGTTAGAAATCAATGCACTCATCAAGGAAAAGTGGACAAAATAAACGGGCGACAGTTTCATCGTTACTCACTCGTGATTAGCATTGCGCCCCGCTTGACGCCCCCACGCAATGGCCCGTTCTATGCTTTCCTCCTCCAAGAGGCCTTTCTCTATCTCCCGCAATAGGAAGCACAGCATCTCCTCCGTCCAAGCCACGGAGGAAGCTCTCTCTAACTGCAGCCCGTCCAAGCCATAAAAGGCCGGTATCCATTTGACCAGGGTACCCACCCGCAATTCTCGTGTAAAGGGACCCAGCTCGAAAAGGGCCCTTAGATTGAAAACCTCCTCTCCCTCCGTGCATTGGTCTTCCCATCTAACAGGAAAAACGAGGATATATATGTAAATAAATGAATAAAAATAATATGAAAGTTAAGGATACACTTAGATAAATATATATCTGGTAATAAAAATCAGAATAATAATAATAATAATAATAATAATAATAATAATAATAATAATAATAATAATAATAATAATAATAATAATAATAATAATAATAATAATAATAATAATAATAATAATAATAATAATAATAATAATAATAATAATAATAATAATAATAATAATAATAATAATAATAATAATAATAATAATAATAATAATAATAATAATAATAATAATAATAATAATAATAATAATCTAATAATAATAAATAAATAATGAAAATTAAAAATAAAATGAAACAAAATAGTTTCTTTTGGTTATCTAATATGCCAAAGCCACTAACCCCAAGTTGTTCAGATGCAACAACATCGGCCGGAGAATACAGGTGTACTCTCTCTCCGACAGCGAGTACGACTCGTTCCTTTCCAAAGCGAGGCGCCGGTCCCGCATCAAATAAGAAATACTTTCTTCCAACATGCACCGCATCTCTTCGACCACCAAATACACCATTGTAAAAATCCGGAACACGTAAGCGGAGAAAGTTTCAAAAAAATTGCGACACTTGTAAGTGATCCCGAAAAAAGCGAAAGCAAGCGTATATAAAGGAACCACCCCACCCCTATTTCCAAATTACTAGCCCCGAGTGACCGCCTTTATCCCTCTCCCCCTCCCCTTCGTACACACATCCCGGGAAACTAGGAGTATCCGTAAGACCCTGTTAAGACACTGCCCACGTCACTATGGTCCAATTTCCACGTGAAGAAAACTAAGGGGAGTATACACTAATATGGGGCGGGAACGCAAACTCGCATGCAACTATTGGTACAAAAAGAAAAAAAAATATATATGCAAAGAAAATAGGATACAACAACGGTATTTATTTCACCTCCTTTAAATAACAGGATTAAGTAACAGTTTTACACCCGCATGCCCATCTTGTAATAGGAACGAACGACACCTCTAGCAAACGCTTAAACATTTATGATTCAAGGAGCCACGGGGCTGTACTATGCATCGAATTCTCATCCTTTTCTCACTTGGAGGAATCCTCGGGTCCCCATCCAGCGATATTCTGCAAATAAAGAACGAAGCTGGATTGTACTATGAACCCATGCAAGGGATTCACCTCGCGCAAGCTGAATGGCGACTAGTTACGTTCATCGAATTACAACCGTTCGGAGACAGACAACCAAGTTTCGCCCAAGTGCCTTTGGACGCAATGATGGACGAATGTTTTCCGATCCTTCAAGATCGATGCACCACATTGATCAACAAAAAGGATATTTCGTTCAAAATAACACAGATTAATGCACGGCTAGACATAATCCGCGAATTAAAGAACGAAACTTTTCTTTCCTCCAGAAGAAAGGTTATAAATCCCCCACCCCCCGCCAGCAAAATGTTACACGGCTCGATAAACGAGGAAGACGTAACATATTACAATAAACTAATAAGCCAGTTGCATCACGGGAAAAAGGACTCTATTACAAAAAGGAAAACGAAAACGCAGGTAGTAACTCCCGAACTCTACTCTTTAGAATTGCGATTTGACGAAATAGAATCCATGCACAATTTAACCTGGGAAACAGGAATAGAAGTTTTCCGGAAGCACGACTCCGAATTTGAAGATACTTATGCGACTCGTCTCCTCGAATGGAGATATAACGTAGAACGCGTTGCTGATATTTATTTGAGTAATCTGAAAACAATAGAAGACATAATCATATTCGCTAAGTTGGGATTACTCCACCCCGATGTATTAAACCAAAATATCTTAGAAGAAGCTGCAGAGGGATTCGCAAAAATCCATCACGAACTACACTTCCCACTACCTGCGGGAGAAGTGTATCCAGAAATATTATCGAAAATATCCCGATTTTCGGCAGTTTATCACGACGGAAAAATCATCATTGTTTTACACGTTCCGCTGCTCGAGCCAATCGGATATACATTGTATGAACTTCATCCCTGCCCTACTTCTCAAATTATTGGAATCAATACAAATGCCGCCATATATATATATCCTAAGACTCCATACTTAGCGATATCATGGACTCAAGACAAGTACGCACTAATGACAAGAGACGACTTGACCCAATGCCAAGAGCTTGGCTACGACAGAATTTGTATACCCTCATATCCCATTTATAGTATATCCGTAAGGCCCACCTGTGAGATGTTGTTACTGATGGAAGATAATATTCAAGACTACAAGGATTGCGACATTAGAATTACGAAAAAACAAGAATCATATTGGAAGCAACTCGAGTACACTAAAGGATGGTTATTCTCCCTCCCAGGAACCGAAAAGGTTAACCTCACCTGCGCCAATGAAACTCGAGTCATAGAACTATCAGGAAAAGGAATTTAAAAATTAAAATCAGGATGCATAGCACGCACTGATTACGTAACAATTATTGGATTTCGGAACCCAAGAACATATATCGATCGCGAGTATTTGCCATTAACCTCATTAAATATCACGGAGTTAATGCCCGCTGTAGTAAATTATCAGCCCCTGCAAGTTATTGATATAACAGGAACACCCACTCCAAGTATAATCACCAGAGGAACCACAGGAAAAGAGGCCTACGACATCAGTTTAAAAGAAGTGGAACGCCTACTGAGCGAACGCACCAACCAGACCAATGAAGAAGCAAGGTATGGTCCCGCCATTGCCGCCCTCTTCATCGGAGAAATAATATTACTAATACTAACGAGCAGCCACCTCCTATTGAATCTAGCCTCCGTCTTGTACAGACTACTCTCTTCAAGGGAACAGGAGGATGGATACCCTACCTACAGTTACCAGCGGGCCGACCCACCCCCTTTAGACATTCAGTTTAGCGAGGTGGTATACAACGTGCCCTCGCGCCCACGACCGACCACACAAGTTTTCCCTCCCACACAAACCAACGATGTCTACAACACACCCCGTCGGCCGCGACCTATTACGTCGACGCCTAATGGGCCGGAAAATTCTACGGGTAGCCCCGAGCTCGGTGTAGCATTTAGTCCCCGTTTCTCCTCCTTTACCGTTTTAAACAACCAATTCGGGCAGACCGACGCTAGTGTCCTCGAAGGGCCGATGGACTCACTACCCCTAGAAATGTCAGTCATTTCGACCCCTCCTACCAGTTAAAGAAAATGAAGAGAAAGGAAGAAAGCATATCGCAATAATTTACTGATAGTTTTTCTTTTTGGATAAAAATAATAATATTAATATTAGAAATAAAAAAAAAATAAAAAAAAGGAGCAAAAAAAATAAGAAAAAAATAAAAATAAAAATAAATAAATAAATAGATAAACTGAATAAAAAGTACACGAAATAAATGAACAACACGCAGAATTAAATTAACTTGTATTTTATTCTTAAAACTAGATTATTACAAACAAGAAAAAAGGAAAGAGGTAAATTTAGGTTTTTTTTAAATTTTTTTTTGTTGTTGTCTGTGTACATGTTCATAATTTCATTTTTTTTCTCCGGCCGATACACTCCTGGCTACACCGGCATGGTGAAAGGGGAGGGAGCCTACCCGCGCAGAAAGTCTTAGGGTCGAAATCGGGATCACCCCAGAAATCGAGCTCCTCTTGAGAAACGATGATGACCGGATCTGAAAAAAGGAAAGGGAGAAAACAAAATTTTATTTTTTTTTATTACTACGTTGGTTTTTTTTTCTGAAAGGAAAACACAATTCGAAAAAGAAAAGAAGAGAGAGAAACTCACCCTGACATCGGCTCCGCACCGAGCTATGTAAGCCCCCCTCGTCCTTCATTCCCTCCTCCAACTCTCCCCTGGAGCGTTTAACCCCTCGAGTACGTTCTGGAGGAGCAATTATTTCCGGAACCGCTAATAAAGGAAAAAGAGAAAGAAAGACATATATATATATACATAGACAACATTAATACAATATATATAGTTGATATCCAATGAGAAAGGTGTAGGCATGCAATGGAATTAACTAATAATAACAAAATATAAAAACATATATTTACCAGGGTTTTCGGGCGTCACCGCCAAGGCCGACAGTTTTTTCGCCAGAGAGCGAATCTTGCACGAAGTAGCTGCCATGATGTACTGCGAAAGAATGACTACAGCCGTGCTGTGGAGTTTGGTAGTGGAAATTTTCCATCCCTTCCCGGTTACGGGCCTGATTGGTTATGACTGTGGAGGGGCTGGGACCAACATCACCACTTTGTCATTATTAGAGGTGGGTGAGTGTGACATCCCTCAACAAGAAGTAAACGTAACGAAAAAATACATTCAACTATTGCAAATCAACCAATACAGGTCTACCCACGTAATGCAATGTAAAGTAGAAATTTACAGAGAAGTTCGAAGATGTGGGATGTTCTCACATACTATGGATGTACCTAATGGAGAGTATTCATATATAGACGTAATTTCTCACGATAATTATCGCCAAATGCACCGCGATGGAACCATAAAAATGGGAAAAACAGAAATTGCTGGAATTTCTCGAAATTTTTTCACCACTCGACCGATATTCATAGCGGGCGATTTAGGCCTTGATGGAAAGTGCCTCGGCGTGCACTACTCGGACCCCTATGGCAATTGGGAAGACGTTATAGTAAAAGGAACTGTAAAAATAACATTGCGAGACTATACAGCAGAAGTAAATGTAGAGGCAAATAAAGTACATTTACGCTCAGGTACCAGTTGTGAATTAAACACAGGCCAATGTTCGGATATAGATGGCGGAGACACTTTTTGGAAACCTTTACCTGAAGATTCGTGTAGAACTAAAAGATACGGGTTGCTTTACGAAGGACTCGCTGACCAGACCGTAGACTTACACACACACTTTAAACAAACCGTATATTCCTTAACGGAAGGAGACATTATATTCGCACTGACGGCCCAAGGAAAAACCACTATTTGTGGATATACACTGACGCGTACCGAACACCCGAAATTACTGGTTGTCGAAATCGAAAAAGCAAACCCATTTGTAAAAAATGAAGTTATTAACGTAAATAATTTGGATATATTCGCCTATGTAAATTCCAAATTCGTATACGTAGAAAAACATGTCAGAACGGAAATGAAACGAATGTATAGGGATATATTAGTCCAGAGATGCAACTTGGAACGCCAAGTGCTTCAAAACGCGTTAACCGTTGCCAGACGCTCCCCTGATGAGTTTGCTTACAATATAATGAAGGGACCGGGTTACATGGCCCTTCTAGCCGGGGAAGTAGCCCACATAATTAAATGCATCCCTGTAGAAGTAAAAGTTGCTCAAACCAAAGAATGTTACGATCAATTGCCCGTATCCATTGGCAATAATACCCTATATGTATCACCACGCACACATATTTTATCAAAGATAGGTACACAAATTAATTGTAACCGGTTAGTTTCGCCTATGTATAGGCTGGACGGTGCTTGGTATAGCTTCGGTGCCGAGCCGGTCCAGGTCATGCCACCCTTAGTCATAAAACCCCTCACCATGCCCACGTGGCAATATAGAAATCCCCACAGCTTAGCCACCAGCGGCATATACACCCAAAAGGACCTTGACGAACTCCGAGACCATATTATGTTCCCCGCGGAGCGACCCGCTATACTTAACTCCATTGCACGAGGAATATCAGGACAGCCCACTATCACACAAGGAGGGTCAATGTCCAATTTACTAGACGACCAATCTATTAAAAAAATCATTGAGTCAACTTGGAATAAAACATGGGGATATTTATCGATATTCGGAAATATTAGCGCGGGTTTAATCGGACTATTATTAGTAGGTCAAATAATAAAATTTATTTTCGACACTCTTATACACGGATATTCGTTGCACACTATATATGGATGGTCTATTTACCTAATAGGAGCTTTATGGGATTCAGTTACATATCTTTTACTACATTTGAATAAACAACCCCATGTGCGACCGAACAACGAAGGCCCGGCAACAGAAGCATCTATTCCCTTACAAGAATTAGGGGTCACCCAATTAACTAAAAACCAAGGCATAATACCTCCTTCAGGAGGACCCGAACAATATATTAGCGGAAATACGATTCCCAGACCCGAACCACGAGGTCAAGAATTCTACGAGTCTGCTCGTAGCAACCCCGCTGCAAACCCTCACGTTACCACTGCACCAAGTTTTCCAGCGGACTACTCCCCCCCCCCCCCAATATTATCCACACCTCAGTAAAAGACAGGCGATGCGTCCGTTGTCATTCGTGTGGGCCCCCCAGGGTGCAGCCTTACCTACGAATATATACCCATCCCACTCTATCCCCGAAATATCGACGACCAGCGACCAAGATCCAATTACTTCAACAGAAACCCCTTCGATCTACCCCTCGCTTAAGGTTGTGGATCAACAATCCAACGACAAACCCATTTAATGTCAAATTTTCTTTTTATGTACAAGTTTTGTTGTTCTTTCTTTTTCCCCCTTTCTGGCAGGTCTTAAATATATATATATATATTTAAGTTATGATACGAACGAGTGCAAGTGCGCATGAAGTACATAAAAATTTATGGATAAATAAAATCTAACAACGAGTTCTATAAATTTTTATTTCAGTGCACGAAGAGAACTAATAACATAATAGAGTAACAATAACAAACTAACGTTGATCAATGAAGAATTTAGTAATAAACAATCATAAATGTGTGGTCAATAACGAATAATTATAAGAATTTAATGATAAATAATCACATATGGGTGGTCAATAACGAATAATTATACTAAATTACTATTGGAAAGTCAGTAATCACAATTATGCTAACCATCTTAGCTACCACCATGTCTCAATGGATTTATGAAGGGAACGCAGACCTCCGTCATAAGGAACAACAATCAAAGCACAACGACCCGAAAGAACCAGCATTGCCCATACGATTACACTTCTTCCGACTGCGACGAACTATACCAGGAGCAGAAAGAATTTACTGCTACTGGCGGATCAGGTTATGGTTGGACCTTGCCAGAAGAACGTTTGATTTATATGTGCCCCCCGAGTGGAGAGACATCGATTTCTCTACTCTCAAGTCTTGGACACATCAACTCCGAGACAAACCCTTTGAAGACATATTGTTGGGAAATATTTACTACCAATGGCATATAGATATACTGGTCCCAATCGGGCAAGATATAACCCTAATACCTTTACCGGGCCTCGACGGGTGGCCGGTTTCTTCCGACGTGCCGCACGTATGGAGCGACACGCGACCCAAGGGCAGGAGACTACACATCAGTACGAACCGCAGAGCGATCCCTGATGCGTTCAACTTACAAATCCTAACGCACTATTGGCAACCAGATGTCGAAGGCCAAACAGGCATTTGGGTCCCCCCCCGAATGGAGAAGCCTCACTCAGAAAAAAATGTCCTCATGGATCCAGACTGCAATCTCCAGAGCACCAGGGAAAATCGAATTAAGAGGCGTATCATATTCCTGGATCGGTAAAACACTAGCACCAGTTACACAACACCCTTTCGGAATCCAATACGAAGCGATTCGGGAAAAGGAAACCCCAGCCTTCGAATCTCTCGAACCCTTTACCCGAAGAATGTTCTGGAAATATTTTACTTCCAGTCACTCAAATTGCACATTGCACAACGATCACGTCAAACACTCCTTCGTCTTATTACTCAGTCCCACCCCCTTCCGTTTCCAAAGCCTGGAAAACCGAAAACCTTAGCAGTATTGATACTCAACATACGATATCTCCTAGCAACTGTACGACAGATCCCAGAAACATTTTAACACCCATAGAAACAATGGATACAGAAGAAGACTCCAACAGCATCCTACTCGCAAGTATGATTCCTGGCCCTGTCACTAGAAGCAGGACCAAGATACCCACATTTTCTAATTTGGAAAGATCAGTCACTAGTCCCACCGCTGTTTCTCCAATACCTCCCCTTCCTATTCCCAAAGCCCCCCGTAGTACCGAACAGATTACGATCCAAAACTTGGTGGATTACTTGTTGGAAAGCGACTCTACATTACGCCACCAGCCACAAGCCCCCACCGACGATGTTCACTCTCTTATCAACAAGACGTGCAAATATTCAAAAACGCCATAATGAGACACTGGTAACACTTTCGTTACACAAATGGTAAATAAAAAAAAAAAAAAAAAAAAAAAAAAATGCATAAGCGAAGGAATAATGCAAGGAAAACTTCTCCCAACACCAAATACTCACGTAAGTAAATCTATTTTGAGCTAAAACTATATAACTATATCCTTACATATATATGTTGATTCATAATACACAGAATTATTTTATTTATGCCTTTTCGCACTCTAAAAAAAAAAAAAAAAAAAAAAAAAAAGGAGTGCTGCATTTTTTCTCAGAATAAGAATAAAAAGAAAAAGAAAATAGATATATATATATATAAATAAATATATATACTTAAAATAAAACAAAATAATATAAAAAAAAAAAAAAAGGCAAAGAAAAACAAGATATACAATAACAATAATAATCGTTAACCACACTATGATATCGCATATTAGTAATGCACATTATGTTTCACAGACACAAGAGTTTACAAGTCACTCATTCCGAGGGCCACCGTACTGCCCTGGATACCTCAACCAAACATCTACATCTCCTCAGAGTAAAAGGAAGCATTCGTTTCATACTAGACGATCGTTGAATCCTTATACCAAATCTCAGGGAGCCAACCATCATGAAGGCGAGACAATAGGAGAATCCACACGAACGTCCAGCATTATATGGACAAAAATTTCAAGAACTTCAAAACGCTTAGAACATCAAGAACTTCAAAACGCTTAGAACATCAAGAACTTCAAAACGCTTAGAACATCAAGAACTTCAAAACGCTTAGAACGCTAAGAACTTCAAAACGCTTAGATCGTCAAGAACTTCAAAAGGGCTAAGAACTTCAAGAACTCCAAGAATTTCACGAACTTCAGAAACCAACGTCCACGAGCTATCGAATTAACACCAAGTCTGTATGAGAAAATTCATACCTACATATTCTTACACACGTCAGTTGCTATTATTCAAATCAAGTTAACCACCCCGATGTGTGGTATAAGAAAAAGGGAAAAGAATATTTTAACCGTGTCATTAGACATAAATAATATTTGAGTTACAAAAAGAGAGAAAGAGCAAATACTCCAACGAAGCAAATATTTGGATAAAGATCACGAATTATAAGAAGAAGTAGAATTAAGAACACATACACTGTAACCAGGAAGTCACGTTCAATATTCACCGTTATTTAATCATAAGTAACATTTAAGAAAAGAATTCACCTAGCTTATTGTACGGTTGCAAGAAAAAAAGAAAAGGGGTTAAACATTTCAAAGAAAAGAAAATATAACAGTAAAATCAAGAAGCGAATAAACAAAGTAAACAAGTGAAGAAAATATTAGAAAAGGAAAAGAGAGAAATACAAATGCCCATAAATAAAGGGACGCATATATAAGTACAATAACATAACACCTATTGTCGGAAAATATGAAGCAACGAAATAATTAAGTTAAAAATTAGGACCATATAATATTCCTACTAAGCATAGTACGGATAAACCCGAAGAAATATAATCGCACATATACATACACTTAACGTAGAACAATATTTAACCAAAGCAAGAATAGCAATATGGCCAAACCGTTGCCAATCAAATATCCTTTCTCTATTAAAAGTAACGTTTTGTTTGTGTTTAACGAATTCGTCATGGTACGAACCAAAAGCTAGTACCACATACAGATTCCAAGATCCTGCAAGAGACAATTCGTTAAGAGAAAAAGAATAGTACGACAAGCATAATTGGAAAATTGTTAGCTTCACCCTCGGATTCGATTATTAGGCTTCTCCTAATAATCGTTTTAAGGGGGGAGGTGTTACGTCCTGACGTAACGTCGCATTTATCTTTTTTTTTATTTCGATTACGTTAAAGTTCTTCTGTTTTAGTTTCGCTACAGTAAAAGTAACCTCTCACATTCTTCTTCTATTCTCGAACTTCTTAAGAGGAGAGGAGAGCGATTTTAGCGACGGAGATCGGAACAGGGTGAAGATGCGGCCCTACCGACCGTCTCCCGGGAAGAATTAATCTTGTAAAGATGGAATTTTTTGGCGCTCCCGGTCAGAAGGCAAACTTTCAAACCATGGGATCTACTGCGTAGACCCGGTTATCGACTGCCATTTATGGATCTATGATTCAGCGCGGCCTTACCCTCAATCCTAGACCAGGGGTTCGGCTAGTCGCCGTCGGGGCGTTGTTGGTCATAAGGGAGCGGTTGGAGGGAACGTTATCACGTGACCAAGCGACCGCACCCTTTCTTCTCGCTCTTTCCTGAAGTCTTCTCTCTCTCTCTCTCTCTCTTTACAAAAATGATGAAATCACGAACAATTATTAACTAAGCGGAACAATTAACAAAAGCAGAGGAACTGTTGATTTAAACGAAAGATGTATGACTATTAAAATGTTCACACGAATACTGTAGATAAAATATCAGCAGCAAAAAGAACCATTATGCTTCCATATGGAAACCACCCATGGCTGTCACTCGAAAACGAGTACAACCCACATCGAATTAATGAGCTTACCAAGTATAGTCGGGTAATAGAATAAAGATCAGTACATCAGGATTAATTCCCCTTTTTCTCTTGGGATTACATTAATATGTCTCTCGTAAAATATTGGAATTTATAGTAAAAACACCATCATAAATATATAGAACACGTTATGCCTATATAGAAAGGATAAAGGAAATATTAAGATTAATTTATGGTAAAATAGCGAAAAATAGACAGAAAAACGAGAAAGAGATGAGATTAAAATTAAGTTGCAATGAAGCTTCTGCTGCAGGAAAGCGTGGCTGGCCGACTCTCCGCGCAACGAAAACGCCTTGCGCGAGGTCTGAACAGCGATCTAGCTGACTTGCGTACGAACGAAATGTACGAGTAACCAAGCTAGGCGAGTCATTCTCAAGAGAAGAACTCTCTCGCTCTCTCTCGTTTTCATGTATAAAATTACTTGTTTTACTAGTAAATTATATATATGGAATATGTTATACATATATACATAGGATAAAATGAAATGTTAAGATTATTTTACAGCTGAACACCCGTAAGTAAGACTAAACGAGAAAGAGAGAAAAACTGTAACATGTTTCAACAAATTTTCCTCTGCAGAAAAGCGAGGCTAGGCGACTCTCTGTGCCACTACGAACGCCTTATCGCTAGGGCTGAACGGCGATCTAGCCGACTTGGCTACGAACGAAATGTACGAGTAACCAAGTTAGGCGAGTCGTTCTCAAGAGAAGAACTCTCTCTCTCTCTCTCGTATCCATGCATAGACATACTTGTTTTACCATCAAGTTATTTATATGGAATACATTACACATATATAGACAGGATAAAATGAAATGTTAAGATTGTTTTACAGCTAAATACTAAAAGTAAAACGAATCGAGAAAGAGAGAAAACGGTAACGCGTTTCAATAGAGCTTCCTCTGCAGGAAAGCGAGACTGGGGCGACTCTCTGCGCCACGACGAACGTCTTATCGCTAGGGCTGAACGGCGATCTAGCCGACTTGCGTACGAACAAAATGTACGAGTAACCAAGTTAGACGAGTCGTTCTCAAGTAAAATCTCTATCTCTCTCTCTCGCTCTCGTTCCTATAGTACGAGAATAATCGTCTAACTAGCAAATCATTTAAGAAAACTTATTAACTATAAGAAATCTAACATCTAACTAACAAATTATTTAAGAAAACTCATTAGCTATAACTAGAGTAATCACTAATTTAACGAATAACCAATGATGTTTGGAATAAGCCATAACTCAACGAAACCATTTATACTAATAAGAGATTAACGCAGAAATCAGGTTGCACACGTCAAAGTTAACTACAGAAGCTGTAACAAAATTATTATTAGTGATTTCATGTGAAGGATTTATTTAAGTTCCGTAAAAACGCTGAAAAACTAAGCCATTACCATAGACACATCTACAGAGAAGCGAGCATAAGGATATTACCTAAACTAGGAAACTCTATTGAAAGTAGGCCAAGAAGCGGGGTGGTAAAAATCGCCTCATTTTCAAGGGAAAAACGCTTCGAACGCGTTCCCTCACCTAATCGCTTGGTCCTCTGTGTAGCACATCGCGCGGACAAATCAGAGCGCGCCATACCGATGCACTAGCATAGATCTATGGCTCTGCATGTCGAGAAGCTACTCTGCGGAGTAAGGGGAATGAATACGTGTATGGTCGAGATAGACCACGGGGAAATTCTTATAATCAGGATAGGGTTTTATCCCTTCTCTTCTTTTACGCGCTTGACGACAAGAATTTTCGACGCTCAGGAGCCCTATAAAAGGCCGCGAAAATCGGCCGGCGACACAGTTTCACGGGGGGTCAAGTAGAGGACTAATCACTAGCCTGGCAGTCAATAAGTCGCCGGCAGTGAATTAGAATTTTTCCAAGGCAACAAGTAGTACTGTTTGCCGGGAAATAAAGCAGTCCAGCACGATAATCTTTCACCACGGCTTAATTTTCACAAAGTATAGTTTCAAGTAGTACAGAGTAAGAGTACAGTACTTATAATTATTAACCCTTGTAAAATCGGAGATATTGAACGTGCAACATTCAACTACTCATGTAGTTTATTTCAATAAATAATTATTAATACGCACCAACGCCTACGTTCGATTTTTAGTCTGTCTGACTACACTAATCTACGCCCAACCAACGTTCAACAGTAAGAACCACAGCAACAAACAACCGTAGGTATAATTTTCAATTACCAATTAAAGTGAAATCTTGCTCCGCGTGAAATTGTCATTCAAGTCCCTCCCCAGTATTCGTGAAGTGATTATCCCTAACCAAGAACAAAACGCACTCCAGCCCTATCCCGAGTAATTTTCCGCGAGGTTAGACTCAAAAACGGGCTTGCGTCTTCGGTATTTTCTCGTCGGGTGTGGTAAAGGGAGAATTTATGCTCCTTGACCAGAGCACGGAAAAGATACACCGAAACGTGAAATCTATGTTAAATTCGTGGGATCGTAAGATAGGCCGCGATTTTGACGTAACAGAAGCAAGCGCATCCTCAAATCGTACCTCTATTCTCACACTACCGTGCTTTATTAAATTCCAATGTGTATTGCTGTTCGCCGAAAGATCGGGTGTCAAATCAAAAGCAAACAGACAGTATCCATCGCGATAATTATCGCGATCGATCGAATTACTGTCGTTCAAGAAATGTATTCCAGTTCCCGAAAACAACGTTTGAAAAGCATCCACATATAGATGATTTTTCGTGAAATCAGGTTGTAACGGTTTTGAAGGTATTTGAGCACCATCTACATACAACGAGAGATAATTTATCTTGTAATTTTGGAAATTGAATGGATTCATACTGAATTCACCGTTAAACGCCTTGTTATCGACAAAACCGATAATTATACGCTTCGGCAATTGACCTAACACGATATTATCGATAGTCTCCCCATGAACACCAGAGTGTATTGAAACGGCTTTTACCTCGACTCTCGTAAGAGGATATTTAGCCGTAGATTTTGCAAGAGTTCTAGCATGCGAGAGCAGCACACCAGAAGCTATTTTTGTTCTACGAACGAGAAGCGATGCCTCGAGAATCTTTAAGCCACATTGACCATTCTTTGTATCCCCCACAAGACAAAATGAATCTCGAAGATCGCACCAACCGTAGTCGCATCTCGACGCCATTTAATAGGAACCGCTCCTGATTGAATATATCGCAATGCAGATGACCGAGCAAGTCAACAGTTTTTTCGACATTTAAAAATTGTTTTCTCTTCACAAGACCCGTATTTTCCGATGTTATATCATCCATTTTTCCAGGTGTTTCGTCGTACCAGAGAACGCTCGTGAGATGCGAATTTTTTGCTGCTGGACCGTAATTCAAAAGTGTTTCTATGTACGCTCGATAAGCGTAGGCATTATTTGGAGGTGAAACTAATTTTTGATTCAGGTATACATCCACCTGATTAGACACAGAATGCAAGAGATTGTTTACAGGGCCGGCACTTACTTTCGACGATGTGCCCGCGGCAATTTCCGTAGTGGTAGGAGATGTTATTTTCACTCTCAGACTAAGCATAGTATGGGCGAGATCGATATACTCATCACCCTGTCCAGGAATAACAAATTCAATCGGTGAATCATCTGTTAGCGAAGATATTGGTTTGTAATACACCCAATTGGAGCCTTCGATAGTAGTTTGCGTCGGTGGGAGTGAAAATAATTCAAGTTCCGATTTAAGACACTCGCACGAGTGCGCATGTAGAAAAGCCATCTTGTTTCAGCTATCCAAAAATATCTGCAACTGTTCGTTGACGAGTCTTCTTCTTCTTATTGTTCTTATTATTCTTCTTCTTCTTTATTACTTTTCTCTTTATTACACTTTTATTTTTACGGGAGATACGTCGTGGTTTACGTTCGTTCGATGAATGAGGAGTTCGTGAAATTTTGCGCTTTTTATAACCAGAACCCCGCATGAGAGTGTCAATTTTTTCGGAGGCTTTGCGTTTGAGATTACTGCCTGATTCTCGAGCTCTCTCGCGAATAGCATCGTTCACAGCTATATTTCTATCGAGGATATCACCGGCTACGTTTACACCAGCGCGCAACGCCTCTTTTCCAACTGCTTTAGCGCCCTTCTTTAAAAGTGGTAACACTCGACGAAACAGGCCCCCGAGAAAGCTGCCGATACCGTGTCCTCGTTGATTAGGTGTTCCGATATAAGCATGGCTAATGCCACCGTACCCGCGACGACCCCATCCGTGCTGCACACTATCAATATCATCCATGGTGATGTAATCAATCGTGGGACCTTTTGAAATGCAGTGTCACAGTCAACGTTCCCTGATCGAATGGTATAGGATCCCCAAATTCGTCTCTTATATCGATCTCGATAGTGTGTAAATTATTGCGCAAGAGAGGTATATATCGTGGCGTTGAACACGATTTAATTTTCATCGAACCATACGGACAGTCATCAGTATCAATGGGAACAACTCGTAAGAGGGGTGTTTGTACATCGCCAGTAATATAGCTCTCGCAGATATCTGTGTATAAAAACATGCTGCCCGGTATAGCACCGGTGAGAGATGCAGGTCTCGACCCTGTGTATTCGCAATGCGGTTCTATCATTACTGACCTACAGGCCTCTTCCGAGAATCCTAGTAGCCTTGCGATAGCGGGCGATACGCGAAAGTCGTGGTAGCGTAGATCCTCGCATACGCGTGCCACTTCGACCTGCCCGCTCGGAAGCGATTTAAAGCGCAAATGATCGGCCACGTGAGGTAGCTGATTTATACTCTCCAAAAGAGCGTCTATAGAGCGATATACACCAGGTGCTACTTGGTGTCTATCAGCGCGTCTCCGTGTTAAAAGATTTAAACCCGATAAATCATAATCACCATCCTCAAAAGTTACGAGATTTCCTACTGTAGGAACATGTAAAAGAGTCATCGGATAAGCAATTTCCACAAGAGAAACAGATCATTCTCCGTGCAAGCGTATCTGACGCGGTAGTTTTGTAATAAATTTCGTCGTCGTATTATCCAGAAAATACTGAATACTACTGTTGCTCGGTAGTACGACAAAGAAAGAGCTATCCTTGGAGCTCATATTTATCACGGACGATGATCCCGAGCGTTCTTCTTCTTTGTCCTCTTCTTCTCTTTGGTCTTCTCAGACGACGGAGGCACTCGTACTCGTGATAATTCTGCCTCGTAGAAAATACCGTCGATAGTCTCGTTATTTAGATCGTGTAAAATATACACGAATGGTTTTCGATTCACCGATATCCGTTGAATCTTGAATAATTCGTTACTCCAACCGCGCTCATATCCTTTCACGAAAGCTGCTTTAGCTGTACTGATACGTACCAAGTCACCGACGCTGTATTTAGGCTTTTTAATTTTTTTCGCGTTACGCCCGTAACGCCGTGTTAAATTTTCTCGGGCTATAGAGGCATTTTTGAGGGTTACTTCGCTCGGAGGAATACGCGTTCCGCTGTGTCTAGTGTGATTATAAGCATATAAAAAATTTTGTAAAACATCGATGTAACGCTTATTTCGCGTGTATGTAAAGTAGCGCCACATTCGCTCTTTTATTGTTCGATTAAAGCGTTCGGCAATCGAGGCTTTTATATCAGGGTTACGAGCAGCGCGAAAATCGATATTCTTTTTCTTGAGAATTTGCTGAAACGGAGCGCCGATAAATTCTTTGCCTCGATCAGTTTGCAATTGCTGCGGGCGACGATTGTTGCTGCGCGCAAGTATGCGTGTGAGACCGCGGGCCACGTTTGCGCTCGTTTTGTCACGCAAAGCCTCGACCCACGCGTATTTGCTCAACACATTGATAACAACAAGCAGATATGCGTACCCATCGTTGTACGGGGCTATCGAGCGAAGATCAGCTAAATCAGCCTCCCATACATCGTCTATATTACTCACGCTGTACATACGACGGGGAAATCGTCGTCGCACGAGGCGATGCATGTTATATGAATACTGTGTCTCGAGCCATGGTACAACATTTTTTCGCGCTACTCTTCGATCCACCTGGGCCAAATTTTTTGCTCTAGAATAGGAAGCAGGATGAGCGGTGTCATAATGGATTTTTTGAAGAATTTTCATACTTTTAGCGATGACCAGTTAAATGGATTCTTTTTCTTTTTCTTTTCTAACTGTGTGGGGGGTCGATATTCTGCTTGTGCGATGTTTTGCAATTGTTCGTCCTCTTCTTCATTCCCCTCCTCCCCCTCGATGATGTCGTTTTCAGCCGTGAGCATTAAATCTCTGTTTGAGTGTGCGGTCTCGGCCTCGTCGTCGTTGTTGTTGCTACCGTTGCTGCTGTTGCTGCTGCTACTATCGTTTTCGCGCGGTAAAATGAGACGCCGCTGTGGTGTCGAGGATGATGTAGGTGTAGGCTCGTGTAGTAACTCGGGATTGCCGATAAATTCGCGTGGCATCTGTATCGCTTGCAGGAGTTTGGCAAAGTGAGATCGTCCGATGGGTTTCTCGCGTTTTCTAGCTCGCATAGCATCGTTAACAAGATCAACGATATTGGAATTTGAAATTCTTCTGCCATCCATGGAAACAACACCGTTACGATCCCATGTCATTTTTTTACCAACGGCGCTGCGATGCAAATTGCGAAGCAACGATATTGCTTTAGATTAAAATTTTTTTGGTACGCTATCGATAATAAGTGTGTCATTGAGTCGAGATTTAACTTTGTTCATTAAAACGTCGTCGGATTTATTCTCGTGGCTATCGAGTATTGCTACTATTCGTTTTAATGAAATATCCGGTACTGCATTATCGTACTCGACCATGTGAAGATAACGCTGTAAAACCTGTTGGTACGCTATCCACTTCTCTCTCTCGCTCTTGTACGAGTGAGAGTTTAGAATTTCACTCAGCTCAGAGTCGAGGCGCAATAATGGCGTACCGGTAGTCTGTACGGAAGGCAACGGGTCTGCACTGGTAGTAGTAGTAGTAGTAGTAGTAGTAGTAGTAGTAGTAGCAGCAACAGTAGTGGCGAGTCCAGCGAGACGATGTATGTTATCATGAGGAATAAGTACCATCTTTCTGGCATATTCCATGTCTCGCGTAGGCCAGGACAGGCACAAGAAGCAACTTGAGAAATCCCACACAGTGCTCGACGATGATCTTCCTCTTACCGCTCCAATTTCCCCTTTTGGCGGCTAGTCGTCGATGAATTGTCGCGTGCCTCCGAAGAAGATTCTTTTGCACGTTGTTCAGACTCACGTTTCCTTGTAAAACGTTTAGAGCACACTCGTATATACAGCGTACGAGCGTTACATCTGCTTTGCGCAAAATTGCACGTCGTTGCTCTTACTTCAAATAACACAACACTTGCAATATAATTATCTGCTTTTTATCGAGAGGTCCGCGCAACGCCATTACAAGCGCATTACTGGTACATCGCGCGACGCATCGTGAACTTTTATTGCTTTTTGAGGCATGTAAACGTAATGGTATTGGTCATCGGGAAATATACAGGCGCGAAATCGACAATTATCAGGCGTCGATTGTTTCAAGTCGAATAATAGATAGCCGTGCGGTGCGGCTGTTGCATCGAAATATACTTCCCGCAAAAATCGTGGATTCTCGGGACATACCTGGCGGGCTAGGTGCTGAATTTGCGCGCGATCTCGCGGATTTTTGAAGACAACGATATAATTAGCGTTTACGGAGATATCGCGCTGCCCGTGACCCTGATGGAAGAGACTTTGCGTGATGAAAATGACACTAAGATTTTTATGATGGCTACCCTTGGTGAAAAGATCGACCACAGTATTGTTGGATGCCTCGCGCATTAAATCGTCAATGACCACAAGTTTAGGTCTTGCATCATTCGAGTAGTCTACTGCTTGCGGTAAACCCTCGCGAGATTCGATTTTATCACCGTACTCTGAATACCCGGACTGCCACTCTGAGTAATAAAAAAGTATACGCTCGAACGGGACATCCGTCATTTCGCGCATGTATTTAAAGATGTTTTTTACAAAATATGTTTTACCACACCCATAGGACCGCTTATCACAGCTGTCCACGGATGTTTCCAACGTTTATCCATATCGATGAGTGTCTATCAAAATCAATCAGCAGACTCTTAAATAAGCTTATACTTCGGCGGCGGCGGCGGCGGCGGGGGAGGCGGCAGTGACCCCGCGGCATTTTCGCGGCCTTAAAGAGCTTAAAGAGCTGATAAGGCGCGGCGCGCCTGCACTAGCTGATGCCGCGGGGTCGCCGCGGCCGCCCCCGCCTCCGAAGCATAAGCTTATTTAAGAGTCTGCTGATTGATTTTGATAGACACTCATCGATATGGATACACGTTGGAAACATCTGTGGACAGCTGTGATAAGCGGTCCTATGGGTGTGGTAAAACATATTTTGTAAAAAACATCTTTAAATACATGCGCGAAATGACGGATGTCCCGTTCGAGCGTATACTTTTTTATTACTCAGAGTGGCAGTCCGGGTATTCAGAGTACGGTGATAAAATCGAATCTCGCGAGGGTTTACCGCAAGCAGTAGACTACTCGAATGATGCAAGACCTAAACTTGTGGTCATTGACGATTTAATGCGCGAGGCATCCAACAATACTGTGGTCGATCTTTTCACCAAGGATAGCCATCATAAAAATCTTAGTGTCATTTTCATCACGCAAAGTCTCTTCCATCAGGGTCACGGGCAGCGCGATATCTCCGTAAACGCTAATTATATCGTTGTCTTCAAAAATCCGCGAGATCGCGCGCAAATTCAGCACCTAGCCCGCCAGGTATGTCCCGAGAATCCACGATTTTTGCGGGAAGTATATTTCGATGCAACAGCCGCACCGCACGGCTATCTATTATTCGACTTGAAACAATCGACGCCTGATAATTGTCGATTTCGCGCCTGTATATTTCCCGATGACCAATACCATTACGTTTACATGCCTCAAAAAGCAATAAAAGTTCACGATGCGTCGCGCGATGTACCAGTAATGCGCTTGTAATGGCGTTGCGCGGACCTCTCGATAAAAAGCAGATAATTATATTGCAAGTGTTGTGTTATTTGAAGTAAGAGCAACGACGTGCAATTTTGCGCAAAGCAGATGTAACGCTCGTACGCTGTATATACGAGTGTGCTCTAAACGTTTTACAAGGAAACGTGAGTCTGAACAACGTGCAAAAGAATCTTCTTCGGAGGCACGCGACAATTCATCGACGACTAGCCGCCAAAAGGGGAAATTGGAGCGGTAAGAGGAAGATCATCGTCGAGCACTGTGTGGGATTTCTCAAGTTGCTTCTTGTGCCTGTCCTGGCCTACGCGAGACATGGAATATGCCAGAAAGATGGTACTTATTCCTCATGATAACATACATCGTCTCGCTGGACTCGCCACTACTGTTGCTGCTACTACTACTACTACTACTACTACTACTACTACTACCAGTGCAGACCCGTTGCCTTCCGTACAGACTACCGGTACGCCATTATTGCGCCTCGACTCTGAGCTGAGTGAAATTCTAAACTCTCACTCGTACAAGAGCGAGAGAGAGAAGTGGATAGCGTACCAACAGGTTTTACAGCGTTATCTTCACATGGTCGAGTACGATAATGCAGTACCGGATATTTCATTAAAACGAATAGTAGCAATACTCGATAGCCACGAGAATAAATCCGACGACGTTTTAATGAACAAAGTTAAATCTCGACTCAATGACACACTTATTATCGATAGCGTACCAAAAAAATTTTAATCTAAAGCAATATCGTTGCTTCGCAATTTGCATCGCAGCGCCGTTGGTAAAAAAATGACATGGGATCGTAACGGTGTTGTTTCCATGGATGGCAGAAGAATTTCAAATTCCAATATCGTTGATCTTGTTAACGATGCTATGCGAGCTAGAAAACGCGAGAAATCCATCGGACGATCTCACTTTGCCAAACTCCTGCAAGCGATACAGATGCCACGCGAATTTATCGGCAATCCCGAGTTACTACACGAGCCTACACCTACATCATTCTCGACACCACAGCGGCGTCTCATTTTACCGCGCGAAAACGATAGTAGCAGCAGCAACAGCAGCAACGGTAGCAACAACAACGACGACGAGGCCGAGACCGCACACTCAAACAGAGATTTAATGCTCACGGCTGAAAACGACATCATCGAGGGGGAGGAGGGGAATGAAGAAGAGGACGAACAATTGCAAAACATCGCACAAGCAGAATATCGACCCCCCACACAGTTAGAAAAGAAAAAGAAAAAGAATCCATTTAACTGGTCATCGCTAAAAGTATGAAAATTCTTCAAAAAATCCATTATGACACCGCTCATCCTGCTTCCTATTCTAGAGCAAAAAATTTGGCCCAGGTGGATCGAAGAGTAGCGCGAAAAAATGTTGTACCATGGCTCGAGACACAGTATTCATATAACATGCATCGCCTCGTGCGACGACGATTTCCCCGTCGTATGTACAGCGTGAGTAATATAGACGATGTATGGGAGGCTGATTTAGCTGATCTTCGCTCGATAGCCCCGTACAACGATGGGTACGCATATCTGCTTGTTGTTATCAATGTGTTGAGCAAATACGCGTGGGTCGAGGCTTTGCGTGACAAAACGAGCGCAAACGTGGCCCGCGGTCTCACACGCATACTTGCGCGCAGCAACAATCGTCGCCCGCAGCAATTGCAAACTGATCGAGGCAAAGAATTTATCGGCGCTCCGTATCAGCAAATTCTCAAGAAAAAGAATATCGATTTTCGCGCTGCTCGTAACCCTGATATAAAAGCCTCGATTGCCGAACGCTTTAATCGAACAATAAAAGAGCGAATGTGGCGCTACTTTACATACACGCGAAATAAGCGTTACATCGATGTTTTACAAAATTTTTTATATGCTTATAATCACACTAGACACAGCGGAACGCGTATTCCTCCGAGCGAAGTAACCCTCAAAAATGCCTCTATAGCCCGAGAAAATTTAACACGGCGTTACGGGCGTAACGCGAAAAAAATTAAAAAGCCTAAATACAGCGTCGGTGACTTGGTACGTATCAGTACAGCTAAAGCAGCTTTCGTGAAAGGATATGAGCGCGGTTGGAGTAACGAATTATTCAAGATTCAACGGATATCGGTGAATCGAAAACCATTCGTGTATATTTTACACGATCTAAATAACGAGACTATCGACGGTATTTTCTACGAGGCAGAATTATCACGAGTACGAGTGCCTCCGTCGTCTGAGAAGACCAAAGAGAAGAAGAGGACAAAGAAGAAGAACGCTCGGGATCATCGTCCGTGATAAATATGAGCTCCAAGGATAGCTCTTTCTTTGTCGTACTACCGAGCAACAGTAGTATTCAGTATTTTCTGGATAATACGACGACGAAATTTATTACAAAACTACCGCGTCAGATACGCTTGCACGGAGAATGATCTGTTTCTCTTGTGGAAATTGCTTATCCGATGACTCTTTTACATGTTCCTACTGTAGGAAATCTCGTAACTTTTGAGGATGGTGATTATGATTTATCGGGTTTAAATCTTTTAACACGGAGACGCGCTGATAGACACCAAGTAGCACCTGGTGTATATCGCTCTATAGACGCTCTTTTGGAGAGTATAAATCAGCTACCTCACGTGGCCGATCATTTGCGCTTTAAATCGCTTCCGAGCGGGCAGGTCGAAGTGGCACGCGTATGCGAGGATCTACGCTACCACGACTTTCGCGTATCGCCCGCTATCGCAAGGCTACTAGGATTCTCGGAAGAGGCCTGTAGGTCAGTAATGATAGAACCGCATTGCGAATACACAGGGTCGAGACCTGCATCTCTCACCGGTGCTATACCGGGCAGCATGTTTTTATACACAGATATCTGCGAGAGCTATATTACTGGCGATGTACAAACACCCCTCTTACGAGTTGTTCCCATTGATACTGATGACTGTCCGTATGGTTCGATGAAAATTAAATCGTGTTCAACGCCACGATATATACCTCTCTTGCGCAATAATTTACACACTATCGAGATCGATATAAGAGACGAATTTGGGGATCCTATACCATTCGATCAGGGAACGTTGACTGTGACACTGCATTTCAAAAGGTCCCACGATTGATTACATCACCATGGATGATATTGATAGTGTGCAGCACGGATGGGGTCGTCGCGGGTACGGTGGCATTAGCCATGCTTATATCGGAACACCTAATCAACGAGGACACGGTATCGGCAGCTTTCTCGGGGGCCTGTTTCGTCGAGTGTTACCACTTTTAAAGAAGGGCGCTAAAGCAGTTGGAAAAGAGGCGTTGCGCGCTGGTGTAAACGTAGCCGGTGATATCCTCGATAGAAATATAGCTGTGAAAGATGCTATTCGCGAGAGAGCTCGAGAATCAGGCAGTAATCTCAAACGCAAAGCCTCCGAAAAAATTGACACTCTCATGCGGGGTTCTGGTTATAAAAAGCGCAAAATTTCACGAACTCCTCATTCATCGAACGAACGTAAACCACGACGTATCTCCCGTAAAAATAAAAGTGTAATAAAGAGAAAAGTAATAAAGAAGAAGAAGAATAATAAGAACAATAAGAAGAAGAAGACTCGTCAACGAACAGTTGCAGATATTTTTGGATAGCTGAAACAAGATGGCTTTTCTACATGCGCACTCGTGCGAGTGTCTTAAATCGGAACTTGAATTATTTTCACTCCCACCGACGCAAACTACTATCGAAGGCTCCAATTGGGTGTATTACAAACCAATATCTTCGCTAACAGATGATTCACCGATTGAATTTGTTATTCCTGGACAGGGTGATGAGTATATCGATCTCGCCCATACTATGCTTAGTCTGAGAGTGAAAATAACATCTCCTACCACTACGGAAATTGCCGCGGGCACATCGTCGAAAGTAAGTGCCGGCCCTGTAAACAATCTCTTGCATTCTGTGTCTAATCAGGTGGATGTATACCTGAATCAAAAATTAGTTTCACCTCCAAATAATGCCTACGCTTATCGAGCGTACATAGAAACACTTTTGAATTACGGTCCAGCAGCAAAAAATTCGCATCTCACGAGCGTTCTCTGGTACGACGAAACACCTGGAAAAATGGATGATATAACATCGGAAAATACGGGTCTTGTGAAGAGAAAACAATTTTTAAATGTCGAAAAAACTGTAGACTTGCTCGGTCATCTGCATTGCGATATATTCAATCAGGAGCGGTTCCTATTAAATGGCGTCGAGATGCGACTACGGTTGGTGCGATCTTCGAGATTCATTTTGTCTTGTGGGGGATACAAAGAATGGTCAATGTGGCTTAAAGATTCTCGAAGCATCGCTTCTCGTTCGTAGAACAAAAATAGCTTCTGGTGTGCTGCTCTCGCATGCTAGAACTCTTGCAAAATCTACGGCTAAATATCCTCTTACGAGAGTCGAGGTAAAAGCCGTTTCAATACACTCTGGTGTTCATGGGGAGACTATCGATAATATCGTGTTAGGTCAATTGCCGAAGCGTATAATTATCGGTTTTGTCGATAACAAGGCGTTTAACGGTGAATTCAGTATGAATCCATTCAATTTCCAAAATTACAAGATAAATTATCTCTCGTTGTATCATATGTAGATGGTGCTCAAATACCTTCAAAACCGTTACAACCTGATTTCACGAAAAATCATCTATATGTGGATGCTTTTCAAACGTTGTTTTCGGGAACTGGAATACATTACTTGAACGACGGTAATTCGATCGATCGCGATAATTATCGCGATGGATACTGTCTGTTTGCTTTTGATTTGACACCCGATCTTTCGGCGAACAGCAATACACATTGGAATTTAATAAAGCACGGTAGTGTGAGAATCGAGGTACGATTTGAGGATGCGCTTGCTTCAACGATAAATTGTGTAGTCTACGCGGAATATGATAATGTCCTTGAAATTGATGCCTCTCGGCAAGTAATGGTGGATTTTACCGGATAAGCGAAAAATGTGCTGATGTCGGCATAAAATTATTTCGTGTTAAGACACGTAGAAGCGTGTCCGCGAGTAACTAATCACTTGAATTCGAGCATCTGTACGGATTAGACGTAAAAATGGATATCGTCGTGGATATACAGGGAATGCGTGGTAAAGACTCGGAATTTATTCCGAAAGAAATTGCCGTGGTAGCAGTGGATAGACCGTACTCTGCTCATTGGATCGTCGCACCGCCGTGTCACTTTGCCGAATTACCACAGCATTCGAGAAGCCAGACTAATTTTCTCTCGAAATATTTTCACGGTCTGGAATGGTACGAGGGCGATGTGAGCTGTAAACAGGCATACGCTAACTTGCGTGACATCTCGCGAAAATCAAGACGCATCTATACACGCGGTCACGAGAAGGCTATACTTCTTTGCGATATCACGAGTCGTGAAATTTCCAACCTGGAGGATGAGGAAGGCGCCCCATCGTACACATTTATGCCGAAATCTTTGCGAAAATGCTTCAGACACGCTATGATAAACGATACAGCGTCTTCGCATTGTGCAATGCGGCAGGCTTTCCAAATAAAAAATTGGCTTCACGAGCACCCATTTAAAGGAGAATCATAGATGCATGTTTGGTCAGCAGACGAAGAGGAAGAGAATAAGAAAGAGGAGAAATCTTCATGATGTGGTCATGACACGATCGACGATGTTGTGAAATAAATTTTCCATATATATACGTCCTTCAAAGCGTATCGGTCATCATTTAATCATTGACTATGTGTTCAGCACGAACACTAGACAAATCTACGATAGTCTGCAGTATCTACCACTTTCAACCGTTGGCGTATACCCGGCTGACAGAATTCCTCGTGTATGGTCGTTACCAGCTGGACTCGTAGTTAACACGGATAACCACGACGGGCCTGAAGAGCATTGGATCGCCATGTACGTTAACCATCATGGAAAAGGAATGTACTTTGATAGCTACGGGCTACCACCGGTTATACCGCAACATCTCGCACGACTACGAAGAAACTGCAAGTTCTATCGGTACGGCCTCAAGCAGCTACAGAGTAATACGTCGGATGTGTGTGGACAATTTTGCATCGTATTCCTACATCTTATGTCGTGCGGCTTCACCAAGTCGCGATTTAATAATCTCTTTAGCGATAATGTAATAAAACGACAGATTAGTGCGTGAATATTACAATGCTTTTGCCTCTCGACGATCAGACAGTGATAAAAATAAATTTAACGGCGGGGGAGTCTCCGAGCGAAGATTAACGTGTTTGCAGGGATGTTGCATACGACGGTAAATATCTGTAAAGTGATTATTTAAAAACAAATACATCGGTTTACTGTGTATCTTATTTTATAATTATATATAAATTATAATCGAGGTCTCTCGCGACACGGTATCATTTTCTGCGTCTTTTACTGCAGAGCATTCGCTTCACGAGAAGCACAGCGCAAAGCGGTACGCACGTGCAAAACCGCTGACATTGCATTCAAAGCGCTGCACACCTAGTTATGATTTAGAGGGGCGTTTGTTATGTTAAAACGCTATGATCACCACCAGCCTTATCCTGAGCATTCAGTCTGTCTTTAGCAGTGCACGACGAAAGTTTAAATCGTGAAAAATGTATCCGCGGTACGACAACTTCGCGCTAGCCGTGGCTTTTGTGTGTCGGGTGGTTTGCGGTGCGGGGGATAACGCGATATTCCTGCGCACGGAATTAATATGTGTTGCGTGGCTAAGACTAGAGGACGATTTGGAGAGCTTATATATTGATGGATTTGCTGACAGGAGTGCTTTTAAATTTGAGGAGTTATGTGCGGGAGCCTCGTGTGTCGTTGTGCGGCATCAAAGGGCTATGCGTGGGGAGATAATCTACATGGATGATGACGGGTGCTGCAAGGTGCTGCTCGTCGATATCGATGAATCGATATACGTCGATTGGCAGCAGCTATTTCACCCTGAGCCACCGATTAGCGCACTACCTGTGTTGCTCGTGAGATGTACGGTATTCGGCCCCGATCATTTAATTGACGAGGACGGAAATCTAGATCGGATCGATGAAACGCGCGGTAATGATACGCTGATCGGGATACGCATGCGTACCGCTGACGGTGCCCGCGCTCTATGGGTGCGGGTAATTCGCATTACCCGGGCGCGTAGCTGTGGTTTTTGAGTGAGTGGGTGAGTGAGTGAGTGAGTGAGCGCGTGTGTGAGTGAGTGAGTGAGTGAGAGAGAGAGAGAGACAGAGAGAAAATGCGTGTGTGCGTGTGTGCATATGTGTGTGTGTGTGTGTGCCCGTCACCCTGGAGAGTCGTCGCAGATGCCGCCAACACAAGCGTGAGTTAAAAAATTTATTCCAAGTATGTGTACACCTATGCTCCATCCTGCTCTTATCTCTACTCTTCCTTGTTCACCAAGGTACCCACACCACCTCACTTTACCATCTCCACGTTACCGACACTGGTCAAGCAGAGTGGGTAGCGCGACGGTGGAAAAGTGAGGTGGTGGGGGTAGCCGCGTGGTGAGGGAAGGAGTGGGGATAGGAGTGGGATGGAGCAAAGGTGTACACATACTTCTCATTTAAAAATAAATTTATTGCAGAAGATCACAAATCAATAGAAAATTACTTAAATTTAATAATTTTAACTTATTTAAAATAATTTAAATCTAGATTTATTGGAGAAGACGACAAATCAATAGATACTAACTTTAAACTTAAAATTCTATCAGGGGTACAAACTGAAAATGCGGGTTTGATAACAGATGGCGTTACTAACGCTATACGCATCAGGCAGTACTGTGACTATGTTCATGTCAAAGCTACGTCTTATAGCTTTAATTTTCAGTATGTGTCAATTTGTCGCAGTGTCAAATTCATAGTTTTTTTGAGCTCTCAATATGTCGAGTTTCGTGCCAACAAAACAGCATTTGCGGGAAGTTTTAATTTACTTCTTTAATTTGAAGAAAAGTGCTGCTGAAGCACATCGATTGGTCTCCGAGGCTTATCCGAGTCATGTTCCATCGGTTTCAACGTGCGAGAGATGGTTTGTGCGGTTTAGAAGTGGTGATTTTGACGTTGAGGACAAAGAGCGGCCGGGCCAAGTGAAAAAGTTTGA
The DNA here is from genome assembly GCA_963942595.1 of Cylloceria caligata. Lineage (NCBI taxonomy): Eukaryota > Metazoa > Arthropoda > Insecta > Hymenoptera > Ichneumonidae > Cylloceria > Cylloceria caligata. The sequence goes on along the minus strand of OZ012703.1, from coordinate 55,747,595 downwards.
GAATGCTGAATTGGAGGCAATACTCAATGAAGACTCGTGTCAAACTCAACAAGAGCTCGCAGATTCATTGGGAGTGACACAACAAGCCATTTCCCATCGTATAAAAGCCCTCGGAATGATCCAAAAGCAAGGACATTGGGTGCCGTATGAGCTGAAGCCGAGAGACGTCGAGCGCCGTTTTTTTGCATGCGAACTGCTGCTCGAACGGCAAAAACGGAAGGGTTTTTTGCATCGCATTGTCACTGGTGATGAAAAGTGGATCCATTACGATAACCCGAAGCGCAAAAAATCATATGGTTACCCCGGCCATGCATCATCATCGACGGCCAAACCAAATATTCACGGCGCCAAGCTCATGCTCTGTATTTGGTGGGACCAGCTGGGTGTGGTGTATTATGAGCTATTGAAATCGAACGAAACCATCACAGGAGCACTATACCGAACTCAATTGATGCGTTTGAGCCGCGCACTCAAAGAAAAACGGCCACAATACGAGCAAAGACACGACAAAGTAATTTTGCAACATGACAACGCTCGGCCACATGTTGCAGCGCCGGTCAAAACATACCTACAAACGCTGAAATGGGAAGTCTTACCCCACCCGCCGTATAGCCCAGATATTGCTCCTTCCGATTACCACCTTTTCCGATCGATGACACATGGCCTAGCTGACCAGCGCTTCCATTCTTACGAAGAAGCCCAAAAATGGGTCGATGACTGGATAGCAGCCAAGCCGGCCGAATTTTTTCGCGACGGTATCCGTAAATTGCCAGAAAGATGGGAAAAAGTTGTGGCTAGCGATGGACAATACTTTGAATAATTCATTTGTTACCATTTTTTCAGAATAAACGTTCAAAAATAGAAAAAAATCCCGCATTTTCAATTTGTACTCCTGATAACTTTTTAAAAATAATTTAAATATAGATTTATTGGAGAAGATAATAAATCAATGAAAAATCGCATCAATCCTAAGATTCTAATTTATTTAAAACAATTTAAATATAGATTTATTGGAGTATGTAATAAATCAATAGAAAATCACTTTAAACTTAAAATTCTAACTTACTTAAAAGAATTTAAATATAGGTTTATCGGAGAAGATAATAAATCAATAGAAAATTATTTTAATTAAAAAATTTTAACTTATTTAAAATATTTTAAATATAGATTTATTGGAGAAGATAATAAATAAATAGAAAATTACTTTAAACTTGCAATTCTAACTTATTCGAAATAATTTGAATTTATGTTTTTGGAGAAAATAATAAAGCATTATAAAATCTCTTAAAACTTAAAATCCTAACTTATTCGAAATAATTTAAATATAGATTTATTCGAGAAGATAATAAATCAATAGAAAATCGCTTTAACCTTAAGATTCTAATTTGTTTGAAACAATTTAAATATAGATTTATTGGAGAAGATAATAAAACAATAAAAATCACTTTAATTAAAATTTTTAAATTTATTTAAAATAATTTAAATCTTAATTTATTGGAGAAGATGATAAATCACTAGATAATAACTTTAAACTTAAATTTCTAGGTTTTTAAAAATAATTTAAATATAGATTTATTGGAAAAGATAATAAATTAGTAGAAAACCACTTAAAATTAAAAATTGTAACTTATTTAAAATACATTAAATATAGATTTATTGGAGAATATAATAAATCAACAGAAAATTATTTTAAACTTAAAATTCTAATTTATTTGAAATAATTTGAAAATAGTCTATTGGAGAAGATAATGAATCTATAGAATGTCACTTTAAACGTAAGATTCTAACTTTCGTGAAATAATTTAAATATAGGTTTATCGGAGAAGATTATGAATCAATAAAAAATTTCTTTAAACTTGAAATTATAACTTATTTAAAATATATAAATATAAATTCAATGGAGCATATAATAAATCTATAAAAAATTCTTTTAAACTAGAAATTCTAACTTATTCGAAATAATTTGTATATATGATTTTGGAGAAAATAATAAATCAATATAAAATCACTTTAAACTTAAAATTCTAACTTATTCGAATTAATTAAAATATAGATTTATTGGAGAAAATAATAAATCAATGAAAAATCGCATGAATCTTAAAATTCTAATTTATTTGAAACAATTTAAATATATATTTATTGGAGAAGGTAATAAATCAATAGAAAATGACTTTAAACTTGAAATTTTAACTTGTTGTTGTTAGATTGTTGACCGAGCACTCAGTCCTATCGGACCATTGTGCTCGGACCCTTTTACGGTTGGGCTTCCTTATTGCAGTGTGTCGAGTAGGTGGGCCTCGCAAAGCGTAGCAGCCCTCCCACCCCGACAGCATCTATCTTATATGATTCGAGGGCAGGGGCTCCGAGGACCTCCCTACGGAGATCCTCCAGCACACCGCACCTCGTGATCACATGAAGAGGGGTTTCCTCTTCTTCCTTGCACCTCCAACATAGTGGGTCCTCTATAAGGCCCATCCGTTTGAGGTGTTTCCCCGTGTGCCAGTGTCCAGTGACCAGGCCCACTACCGCCCTGAGCTGGTATCTGTCCAGGCCCAGCAGAGCCGAGCCCAGACGTCTCGAGGGTCCTTCAAAAAGTGGCCTCGAGTGTCCCATTCCTCCCGACTGCCGCCAGAGGTCCGCAAAGCGCGCCTCCACCGATGACTCTGACAGAGCCCCGACGAGGTTCATTGAGGTTGCAACAGGGCAGATGCGGGCAGGATTGGTGCTAGCGGCACCGATCCTAGCTAACGCATCCGCCTCTACGTTGCCTGGGATGCCAGCGTGAGCTGGCACCCATATCAGTTTTAGTCTGTTGTTGCAGGCAATTCGCTCCAACAGACCATAGCAGTCGTTGACCTGCTGGGAGGTCACCTCCACATGTTGGAGGGACCTGATTGCCGCCCGGCTGTCGCTGCATATGTATATGTGTTTGCCTCTGTGGCCTTTGCCCAGAATGATCCTTGCGCAAGCCCCAATAGCAAACACCTCCGCTTGAAGGACCGATGCGGACGTTCCCAGTGTCAGGGAAACCCTAGTCCTGGGTCCGCCACACCATATGCCCGCTCCGACCCCTGTTCCTGTTTTGGACCCGTCCGTAAACCAGACGAACCCATCAGGTGACAGGAGGCCGTCTCTGTTCTCCGCCCACTCCTGCCTGCTGGGGAAGAGTACGTGAAAGCAGTGCCTAAAGTGGTAGGTTCGGTCCAGTTTGTTGTCGCTCGGCACACCCGCGTGGAGCCCATCGTTAAATCAATTACCTCCTGCCTGCGCGGGGTAACAAACGTAGGCTTAGATCCTCTGTTCAGGATCTCCAGGTTAGTTGAGCAGAGGTACTCCAGTAAAGCAGTACCTCTTTCATTTATATCAGAGCTGGGCAATACCGTGTGGTGCGAGTTTGCGTCGCATTCCACTAGCAGGTCCAGCCCTTTGTTGCTGCAGTAGCCCACCAGCTCTCTGAGTTCCCTCGTAGGAGGAGGGCCGACAGAGTCGTAAGGAAGGTAGGCCGACGCTATAACTAGCTCGGTTGTCCCACCCTCCACATGCAGCTTAATGGTGGCTGCCGCCAAGTCTCTTGTGCAGAATTGGTTAAGTTTGAGGGCGCTGTGTCTTCTGCTTACAAAGACACAAGCCGCTTTGCAATGCTGCAGATTAATCTGCGAAAACTTGGTGAGGTCTGCAGCTATTGAAACTGCGGGTTCCTCCCGGTTCGCTTCTAATGCGGGGATGGGGTAGGGGAAAGGATAGGGGGTATGGGAAGAGGGGTCGTTGGAATCAGGAGAGAGGTCCCGGTGAGCCATGGCTTACTGAGCCCTCTCCTCTGGTGGAGCTGCCGCGGTGTTGGCCCCGTCAGCCATACTGGGTGGCGAGGGTTGGCGCTGTGGAGTCAGTGCAAGCGTCTTCTGGACGCCCGCCCTGGTCCCCTCAACGCCCTCCCTCGACACCGTTAGCGCAGCCGGGGGCCTACCCCTAGGCGCTCTGGCGCCCCGACTCGAGGACTGGCCCCCTTGCCCGCGACTCTTGGTGGACTTCTCCACCTGTGTCCCGAGCGCAGGCCGCCGCCCCCCGAGCCAGTGCGTCTTGGGGTGGCTGCCGGCGCTGGGCATGTGCGCCTTCGCAGGCATTACACGTCCCACACCGCCAGCTCCCTGCATCCCGCCCGAAAGAGGCGGCACGTTGGAGAGCCTCATGACGGGTCTGTCCGTCAGCGGCTCCCTCCCCTGTGCAGCCGGGGGCAAACCGCTCGCCTCCTTCGCAGCAATGTCGGGCCGGCTCGCGGGTGCTTCCGTCCCGGGGTCCCCGGTGACCCGAGCCCCCCCAGAGCGGGCCTCGACCACCCGGGGTTCCCCATCCGGAGCCCCCGCAACCGGCTCCGACCCGGCAACCTCGCTGGCACCCCCCTTCCTTCCCGTCGCGGCCTTCGGCTGGGCAACCCGAAAGTGAGCCCTACCTAGGCCATAGTGCGGTGAGAAGTTGAGGGCCGCCAGTGCCTTTACCGAGGCCTCGTCGACTGCCAAAACCAAGTGCACATTGTTGTCGGCCACCCTCCTATCCCATACCCTCCAGGTGTTCGTAGGAAGGTCCTGGTTCTGACGCTGAAGCCGCTTTAGGGTCGTTTCTAACGAGTCCTCCTTAGCGTTGTAGAACACCGCCGTTACCTTCGTCAGCCTGGGCAGCTCATCCCTCTCTAGAGTGAGAAGAAATGCGCCGTCTCAGGGTCTCAGGTTAGGGACAGTGGTCCTCAACCACGCCTTGGCCGCGACGTCCGCGCAGGTCACCCACAAAGCTCCCCGGTCGTGCCGATAGCCATCGAAGCACGGCATCGCCTGTTCCTCAGGAACAGCGTTCAGCGCTCCGAGCAGCGTCTGCACGACCAGCTCCCTTTCTGCCTGGTCGAGTGCGGCCTTGGGGTAGTTAGGTGGCAAGATAGCCACCCTCCTCTCCGCCGTTGCCGCATCCCTGTATCCAGTCAGTGTCGGGAGCGTCCTGGCCTTCTTCCGGTCCTTGTGTGCCTCAGGTGGGGTAGAGTCCGACGCCCTGGGTGTTTTCGGACCCCCGCCGCCGCCCCCCGCCCCATCCGAAACGCCCGGCATCCCTTTGGGGAGTGAGCCTGCGGCCCTGCTCCCTTCCGCAGTGTCGGTTGATGGAGGCAAAGAGGGTGCCTCGCTGGGCAGTTGCGGAGTCGGAGTCAGCGCCGCCAATTTGGCGTTGCGTCTCCTCTTCTTTTCCGCCCCACAAGGCCTCCTCTTTTTCCCCTTGATAGGCGGTTCTGAGGTGCTGGCTTGCGCCTGCAATCCTTCCCCTCCCCTGTTTGCTGCGGTGGGGTGGTCTCGGCTCTTCATTAGGGGTGCAGTAGCCAAAGCCTCTGCTCCCCATGGGTCACCGTACCCACCACCATCGCTGTAGCGGTGGAAGTTTCGCAGCCATCCGTCTTGGGTGCAGTGGCCAAGGCCTTCGCCCCCTCGAGGATCACCGCTTCCATCTCCATCGCCTCGATAGGCAGCAGGGCCTCTGACGAGGCCCCGCCGCCGGATGTAATTATAAAGTTTTTATTTTCCATAAAATTCCCCCGAGATAGCTAGGAAATAAACTGTCCGCCACCGCAGAGCCTGCATACGGTGGTAAGGCATTGATTACAGATGGAGGGCGCCCAGTATCCGAACGGCATCGTTCAAGACACATTTAACCTGTGTGCCAATTACAAGTCCCCTCGGCACGAATAGCTTCCACCTTGGGATTCGGGGAGGTGGTCCGCGGCAGGGCCTTTGGGTCTCTGGATCGGCTTTTACCCCGACCGAGCCCCTTATAGCGCCCGCAGGCCAGTTTCCGACGTTACCCCCCGCCTTGGCTTCCAGACAACCCCCGACGTCTGGTCACCTCGGCCGCAGAGGCACCCGAGCCCTGGTTCCCTCGTATCCGCCACCTGGAGACGCGCTCGGTTGGCACTCAACCCCGCCACCCGCTCTCCATTACGGAGATGAGGCAGCCCGAAAAATTCTAACTCACTTGATAGAATTTAAATATAGGTTTATCGAAGAAGATAACAAATCAATAGAAAATTACTTTAAATTAAAAATTCTGACTTATTTAAAATAATTAAAACTACATTTATCGCAGAATATCATAAATCAATAGCAAATTACTTTAAATTAAAATTTTTAACTTATTTAAGATAATTAAAATCTAGATTTATAGGAGAAGATAATAAATCAATAGAAACTCACTTTAAATTTAAAATTCTAACTTATTCGAAATAATATAAATATAGATTTATTGAAGAAGATAATATTATGTCGTTCGGAAAGTAATTTCGTTTTTTCCCAACAGATGAGTTAATTGTATTTTTTTACAACCAACTTCACACTTAAGCCGCATAATCATATGTATTTTGACAGCTTATATAGCAAGGCTTGCTGGTGAAAAAATTTAATTGATACTGCACAGTAGTTTTTGGTTGATACCGTTTTAAATATGGAAAGTAAAAACATCATTTTCGGCATATTTTACTTTTTTACTGTAGAAAACGTAAAAATTTAGTTCAAGCAAGAAAAAAATTATCCGATGTGTATGGGGAAGATGTGTTAAGTGAGCGCCTGTGCCAAAACTGGTTTGCAAAATTTCGATCCGGCAATTTTGATCTCGGAGATGCACCATTTTCTGGAAGGCCAGTTGAAGCTGATGAAAACACAATAAAGGCATTGATTGATGCAAACCGGCGAATAACAACTCGTGAGATCGCTGAGAGATCAAATTTATCGAATTCGACCGTTCATGATCGTTTGAAAAAGCTAGGTTTAACCTCAAAGTTCGACATATGGGTTCCTCATCTTCTTAAGGAAAAAAATTTGTGCCGTCGCATTGACGTTTGTGATTTGCTTCTCAAACGCCAAGAAAATGATCCATTTTTGAAGCGTATCATCACTGGGGACAAGAAATGGGTTGTCTACAACGATGTTAAGCGCAAAAAATCCTGGAGTAGAAAAGATGAACCGGCTCAAAGCACTTCGAAAGCCAATATTCATCAAAAAAAGGTTATGCTATCTGTTTGGTGGGATTTTAAAGAAATCGTTTATTTTCAGCTTCTACCGAGCAACAGAACGATCAATTCTGAAGTGTACTGTCATCAGTTGGACAAATTGAATGATTCACTTAAAGAGAAAAGGCCAGAATTGGTCAATAGGAAAGGTATAGTGTTTCAACAAGATAATGCGAGACCATATACAAGTTTGACCACCCGGAAAAAAATGTTAGAGCTTGGATGGGATATACTGCCACACCCACAATACTCTCCAGACCTGGCACCTTCAGATTATCATCTGTTCCGGTCTCTACAAAATTTTTTAGACAGTAAAACGTTTAATTCAAATGAGGGGGTCAAAAGTCACTTGGATCAGTTTTTTGCCAGCAAAGAACTGTTGTGCCGCGGAATATTCTACTCCGTATTTTATATATTCGGGAATATTCCATAGCAAAGAAACATTGGAATTCGTTCAAGACAAGAAACGAAGTCCAATGCCCGATCGTACGAACGGCCCCAAGAACGCCGACGCAGCATGAGCGACTCGCTTGGCGTTCGACGATAGGCTAACGCTAAAATTGCGAATTAAGGGATTTTCGTGAAGACAGTTAGCAACTGCTTTACGAAAACCAGTATTAGATTAGATTGAATGGAGAACGGGTTGGTTCCTCGTTAAATACTCGAAACAACATATTACTGTACATTCTTACTTTGACTTTTAAATAGATAACGGAAAGTTACCGTTGCCTATAATAAACACTTCCTTTTATATAGATTCGCGTTTTCATCGATAACTCGAGATTCATCTCCTTATTGGCAAACGATCCCAAAAATAATAACTTTTTAATATTATACCGAATACCGAATAATCCAATTACGCGGTACCGGCATAACATTTGGTGCCAGCGGTGGGATCTGCCGAAGTTAAGTGATTCGTAATTTATTTGGACAAAGGTGTTTTGGACAAAGTTAAGAGTGACTCTGAAGCGACGACTACGACGCGTGCAAGGACACCAGTGTAGTTCGTGAAAACCCGACTAATCTAACGTGAAGACGCGAAGTGAACGTCGGTGCGGTGTGACATCGGTCTACCGTTTGAAATCCCGATTAATGGTGTAACGTCAAGTCGTGGAAAAACGCACAAAGTGTGCAACCGAGTACCCGAAGCGGCTACTCGAGAAGAAGCCGTCGTGCAACCATTGACGACGTGCTAAGGAACCAACAAAGATACGGGTCAACGGTACCTGGGAGGATAACTGGACCAGCCTTTGAGGGAAGCTACGAGACAACATGTCTACAGCACCGGAGGAACTGCACCCGAGAACAACGCCATGGAAAGGACCGTCTACCAGATCATCTTTCTGTAAGTGGCGGTTACATTACTATTACATATTGCCGTGATAAATAAAAAAATTAAAAAATTAAAAAATTTGCCAAAGCCAGAATAGAACCGATATTTGAAAAAATATTTTACTAGATATATATTTCTCTTGAGATTGTGTGGGAATATTTTAAAGTAGAGTTCGCCGCGAAACTAGCAAACATGTTAGAGTCTAGAGGAGCCCGATCAAGACATAGGGGCAACTCGCTAGAGATGAGTTGCCTGGCGCAGGGGTAGAGCCCACAGCCGGATTAGCCGCGGCCATAGGGGACATCGTTTACGTAGCGCGCAGGGCGCTATTCGAGCTCTCGCCGTCGGGGCGAATCCCCTCGACCAGACAAGAGGCCTTTGCAGACCGACTAACGGCCCAGTTTGACGTAAACCCACATAGGGGTGCGTCGTTCGGGGATTTCGACAGCGACGTTAGCGACGACGTTTTTAATATGGCAACTCGCGAACGAACGCCCGAGCGCGTTACCGAAAACATGGTTGACCAGGAAATAGAGAATATGCGAACTATAGATCGAGTCAGTTTCTCTGCAGCTACCGGTACGACAGCCCGGTCGGTACCAGCAAGAGTACGCGATCGGTTGGAGGCGGTCGACCGAAGCCAACGCGAAATGGAAAGAGCGCGACGCCAGTACGAAAGACTGCAGCGCGAGCACGATCGAGGCCAACGCGAACTCGATCGCGAACTCAGAGAGGCTGAAACACCGTCGGCAAGACGGAATTTTGCAGATACGCTAAACGAGGTTGTGCGGACGAGTACGAACTCATCCACTCCTTACGAGAGCAAATTGCCGAGCTTTAGCGACGGTTAGGAGGGGCAGGGATGGAGGACATTCCGCCCCTGCACTGCTCCCGAGACGCACGCGGTTCGAGGAGACGCAGAGGCCCTCAAATATGCTCAGCCTCAGTCTCGGTATAAAAATGGTAAAAACGTTTGACGGCAAGGATTCGAAGGCATTGCCGCTCTTCTTAAAGTCTTGCGAGACGATATTCCGCAGGTTAGCAGAGGAGGAGCATGACAGCCTCCTGGAGTTGATAGTCATGAGTAAGCTAGAGTGTGCGGCAGCAAGACAACTGCAGCACAAAACCATCAGTATCATGGCGCAACTCAGGAGCGAGTTGGAAGCGTTGTACGGACAACGGAAGTCCCTAGCCGCGCTGCAAATGGAGTTCAGCTCCCTCCGGCAGGGACAGAACGAGGACATCGCCGCCTACGCGGCAAGGACGGAGAGGATCACGGTAGACATCGCCGAAATACTCTGCGAACCATTGCAAACAGAGGATCAAAAGATCACCGTCGAGAGCGTCACACGACGAAGCGCACAGGCCAACTTCGAAAACGGCCTGCACGGCCAGGTGCAAATGCTGGTGCGTGCTAGAAATTACCAATCGCTGCATGACTCTGTGGCAGGGGCCATAGAGATAACCAACATGGTACAGCCAAAGGGAGGGGTAGGTGGAGCAACAAGCCACCCCAGAAGGTCCCTAGGTGCATCACCCCGGCAGGGAGAAAATTGTTTCACCTGCGGAAAAACTGGACACATGGCTCGAGACTGCACCCGGGATACGGGACGAGTAAGCCTACCAGTACTCCGTGAAAACAAGTCAATCCACAACGTGGAAATAAACTGCAATTACTGCCAGAAGAAAGGCCACATGTGAAAGGACTGTCTGAAGAGACTGTCGAAGAATAAAAGCGAACCAACGCAGCCGCCCCGACAGCCAAGAAACGCAGGCTACAAAGATGCAAAAAATACGGCAACTGCGAGGCCAGATCCAGCCACTGCAGGCGTGAACACGCTGGGCGCACTGAGACTGAATACGCTAACTATCCAGCAGAGACCTGCGTGCAAGCAGAAGAAAACAACGCTGCAGATCCTACAATTAATGCTGCCGGCGTCGAGTGCCACCGCCAGCGACCTCGATATCGATGCACCGTTGGCCACGACCGGGGTACTCACCCTCAAGGCGGACACCGGAGCGCAGTGCAGCATAATCAAGGAAGGCTGTCTCAAACCAGAGACCATGGTGAGCGAATGCACCGTAGAGCTGCAAGGGGTAGCGGACGAAAAATTCACCCCCCTCGGGATAGCTGAAATTGTGCTCGAGACACCGGCTTAAAATGTAGAGCATTGGTTCTACATCGTTCCGAACAATGTGCCGTTGAAGGTCAACGGATTACTTGGCATGGACTTTATCAAGCAGCGAAAAGCGGACATCCTGCATGGCGAGATGCTCAAGTTGTATATGCACTGCATGCCGCTACGGGACGGCGGGACGAGGATATATTCGTCATCACGCAGTAGAACTGCCGCCACGTGCAAATACATAGGCCTGCTTACAAAGATAAATCTTCCTTCCGGAAACGGGTCTAACATGGATGCTGCCAAGGAAAATAAATTTGTTAGACTACCTACAAGGAGCGGGAACGGCCGAGGCATCATGGAGAGACCCCGTGTCACACCGTCAAGAACCAAAAGAGTGAGTTTAGAAATTTCTAAATGCGACGGGGAAGTGCAACAGCCGACGGTGACGTGCGAGCCGTCGAAGATAGCGAAGACCGTACGTAGCCGCCAGGTCAATATACTGCGCGTAAGCTCAGAGAGCACGGGGAAGAAGGCCAAACGCTTTGCGCAGCAACAACGGAAGCCCGACTTGATGCCCCCAGCAGTAAAAAGCAAGCAGCTCGCGCAGGAATAATGTGCGAATACAAAGGTGTATTCCATCTACGAGGGAACAAGCGGCAGCGCATGCACGAGGTGCAGCATTGCGCACCCTTTAAGGTCGGATCGAAGGACCTAGGATTGCAACCCTTGCCTGGAAAGAACGTAAAATCGGGGCATGGGTCCGGTAAAATGCAGAAAGCCGGAAAAAGAAATATAGATGCAGACGCTCTGAGTCGCATATACGCGACCACGGGAGCCCGAGTGGGACAGGTAAGAAAGTCCCATAAAAAAGAGAAAGATAGCGCAATCGGGTATACGAACAGCCGCACCAAGCGGAGAGTCGAAAATACCCAAAGCAACCACTATAACTCGTCGGAGCGAGAGGTTAAACTCGCCCACGAGAAAGAGAAGTGGAGATGCCGACAGACAAAATGCTAGCGAAAGGAATAGCCCAGTCCAGCAGGAATCAATGTAACGCGCCGCTGATGGTCGTGGCTAAGAAACCCGATGCCGCCGGAGTGAAGAAAATACGCGTAGTGGTAGACTTTCTGAAGTTGAACGAAGCCACCATCGGAGACTCGTACCCACTGCCCAATATCACCGAAATATTGGACCAGTTGGGACGGGCCCGATATTATACGACTTTGGATCTCGCCTCTGGATTTCACCAAATCCCGATGGCGCAGAAAAACATAGAAAAACGGAATTTTCTACTTCGCGGGGTCATTTTGAATCCATTCAGATTGAAGAACGCACCGCCGACTTTCCAGCGGCTAATGAACTCCGCGCTAGCAGGACTACAGGGCGTCAAATGCTATGTGTACCTCGACGACATAGTAACACACGGAGTAAGAGCTACTCGCGATAATATGGGCCCTAGCTCAATTCCGGCCATATATTTATGGTACCTGTTTCACAGTAGTGACGGACCACCAACCTGGCTGTTTGGAGTAAAGGATCCAGGTTCGAGATTGATGCGTTGGAAAATTAAATTGGCGGAACATGAGTTTAACGTAGAGTACAAGGCACGAAAGCGCAACACGAATGCAGATGCGCTAAGTCGAATATTCCTTACTACGAGGGCCCAAACGAGCGCGAAGAACGAAGTCCGTGAGTCGAAAGCGGACAGCACGACGGGGCAACTCGGCACAACGAACGACCGCACAAAATAGAGGGCCGAAGATACCCCTTACAGCCGTGGTAGCTCGTCGGAGCGAGAGATCGAGCTCGCCCACGAGAAAGAAAAGAACATCAAGCGCCCGGGTACGGACAGACGCACAAAGCGTAGAGCCGAGAATACCCCGGGCCAGCCCAGCAACGTGGCAGAGAGAGAGGCCGCGCTGGCCAATGCGCCAGAAGAAGATAGAGAGATTCGCAGCGTGCATGCAGATCGCTCTACTGAACCCCACAGCCCCGCCGAAAAGCCGTGCGGTCGGGGAAGGGGCAGACCACGCAAGCTACATACGCAAGCCACTGGTAAGACTGCGAGCACTGCTGACAAGGACGGAGCGGGCGCAGCACAGCATGGTGGACCCGCGAAGCGCGGAAGGCCGCGAAAAGCAAACGTAGCAAGGCCGCTCGAGACAGAGAGCGACCCAACGGCGGAGCTAACGGTGGGCACATCGAGCGACGAAACTACGAACAGAGCACCGCAAAGACCTGCTGAGGAAGCGAGGCACGGCGGGGCCCGTAGGCCACGAACTTCGAGCAGCACGGACGAAGACAGCGTTATAAAAAAGTATAGCGACTGTCGCAGTGGCGTAGCCACTCCTTCTGCCGATGACCGCCAGAAAATAATTAGAGAATACCACGACACCCTCATAGGAGGGCATCAGGGTATACGGCATACGTTACATCGGATTCGGACCAAATATGACTGGCCCGGCCTGAGAAGAGATTTAGAAAATTATATATCGTCCTGTGAATTCTGCCAAAAGAATAAACCAGGAAAAAGGAACGAGTGCCGATGGTGGTAACGGACACCACATCGAGGTCATTTGAAAAAGTCGCGGTCGACATCGTCGGACCGCTACCGGAAAGTGCTTCCAGGAAAAGATACATACTCACGTTCCAGGACTCGCTTACAAAATACAGTGCAGCGATATCACTGCCGAACCAAGAGGCCTCGACAGTAGCAAAGGCGCTTGTTGAAGAATTGATCTGCCGACACGGAACACCAGAAATAATATTATCAGATCAGGGTACGAACTTCCTCAGCTCGACCTTCAATGAAATGTGTCGACTGCTGCGAATCAAGAAGATACAAACAACGGTCCACCATCCGGAATCAAACGGCGCATTCGAAAGATCGCATCGCACCCTCGCTAAATACCTAAAAAATTTCATAGATAAGGATCAAGGAAATTGGGACGAGTGGCTGCCGTATGCGATGTTCACACACAACACCACTCCACATACGGGGACCGGACTGTCGCCTCACGTGTTGGTGTACGGACGCGAGGCCGAATTGCCGACCGCCGTGAAACAAGAACCACGCAGAACTTATACCTACGATGACTACGTCCACGAGTTACGCGAGCGATTACGCGCCGCATGGACTGTAGCACGAGACAACCTGGAAGGCGCGAAAACACGGTCGAAGACTACATACGACCATGGCGCACAGGTGCAGGAGTACCGCGTCGGCGAACGCGTACTCCTCCGTGACGAGACGGTGCGAAGGGGGCGGTCAGCCAAGCTGACCCCGAAGTGGACGGGTCCTCATGAAATAGTAGAGAAGAGGCCCCCCGTCAACTACGTGGTCCGGAAGGGACGTAAAATCCAGGCGGTGCACGCAAACCGCCTGAAGCTCTTTATCGAGCACTAATAGCTTAGGAATTGAGGAATTCGAATACTTATAGCTAGTTAAAACTCAATATTAGCTAGAAAATAAATGTGGGAAGGAGCCCCTCAGGACGCAGGGTAGGGAGCTCCAATAAAGTAGAAGAGGTCTTAGGAGACCTAATTTTATCAACAGGAAAAAGAGCGTATACATATCGGAAAAATATATTGAACGAAACAATTAAAAAGAAATTGCAATTTCATTACGCAATCCGGAGGGGACGGAATACTGTGACCGTGCCAGAAAAGCACCACGAAAAATGTATAGCATATTAATACTGACACAGGATAGTGTTCAGCGTAGAGTGTAAAAAGAATAACGTGCACACTCTATTCGGTTGATATACACATGTTAATAAGCCTCAGAGTGGGGAAGAAGGCACGCGTAGACAATCTAACGGTTATCCAGCTAACCCATCCCCTCATCGTCCTAATGCAACAGCAAGGGTGATGGCTATACGTCGCGCCAACCCTAGAAAAATTGTTGGAAAAATCCTACTCGGCTTAAAATGTTAAATAATACGGGAATACTGGCTTTGGTAGGCGTATGTATAGTCACCGCCTGAGATTTCAGCATCAAAACCATCAAGCGAACATCGCAGCTCATCCGAAAAGACTACATCCCGTCGTTCAATTTAAAATTAACGGAAATTGAAGTTCAGGCACCCCCTACGCAGACCAAGAGGACAATTCCATTACAGAGCGTGCTGCGAGACCCAGAAGAGCTTCAAAAGCTCGGAGCTCGAGCCGACCAAATCATGGACAACCTCAATACAGACGGAGACGGGATGCAACACATCCATAATCTGAGTTTCTACTCACTGGGTGCAGTAGCACCAATAGCCTTGGTTGGCTATGTTCTGTTTAAATGTTATAGGTATCAGCGAAACCGAACACCAACAAGGACAAGCGAGGCAACGACCCCGGCAGCAGCCGAGGTAAACATCAACCTCGAGCCGCTCGGACGACAACAGCTAGAGGAGCAATTGCGATCCGAGCTGGCCAGAATATGCACCCGTCCCCCCAACCGAGACCGACTCGCTCGGCACGAAAGACGATAAGAAGCAAAAGAAAAAACTTCATTGTAAGAGGAAATACGGGAAACCAATCGAAGAAAAAATTTTTAGGGAAAAAATTTTTCCTTTTAAGGGGGGAGGGATGTTGTGCCGCGGAATATTCCACTCCGTATTTCATATATTCGGGAATAATCCATAGCAAAGAAACATTGGAATTCGTTCAAGACAGGAAACGAAGTCCAATGCCCGATCGTACGAACGGCCCCAAGAACGCCGACGCAGCATGAGCGACTCGCTTGGCGTTCGACGATAGGGTAACGCTAAAATTACGAATTAAGGGATTTTCGTGAAGACAGTTAACAACTGCTTTCCGAAAACCAGTATTAAATTAGATTGAAAAGAGAACGGGTTGGTTCCTCGTTAAATACTCGAAACAACATATTATTGTACATTCTTACTTTGACTTTTAAATGGACAACGGAAAGTTACCGTTGCCTATAATAAACACTTCCTTTTATATAGATTCGCGTTTTCATCAATAACTCGAGATTCATCTCCTTATCGGCAAACGATCCCAAAAATAATAGCTTTTTAATATTATACCGAATACCGAATAATCCAATTACGCGGTACCGGCATAACAGAACAAACATTTTATGAGCGTGGAATCATGTTACTGCTAGAAAGATGGCAAAAGGTATTGGATCAGAATGGACAATATTGGATTGAATAAAATATTAATTCACTATAAGAAAATCGCCTTTCATTTTCATAAAAGAAAACGACATTACTTTCCGAACAACCCAATAAATCAATATAAAATCACTTTATACTTAAAATTTTAACTTATTTGAAATAATTTTTTTATGTTTAATCGAAATTTAATAATTAAAGTAATAATTTAATTAAAATTACATATAGAAAATAAAATTTTTACTCATCTTATAAACCTATTATTATTATTATTATTATTTGAAGTATTTTTATTGATAAATTTTATAAAAATTAATAAATTAATAAAAATAAAATTTTTTAAATTAATTAAAAATAATTCAAATATAGATTTATTGAAGAAGATGATAAATCAATAGAAATTCGATTTTATAACCGTACTCTGAATACCCGGACTGCCATTCTGAGTAATAACAAAGTATACGCTCGATCGGGACATCCGTCATTTCTCGCATGTACTTAAAGACTTTTTCGACAAAATATGTTTTATCAGAGCCCGTAGGACCGCTTATCACGGCTGTGTATGGATGTTTCCAACATGTATCCATATCGATTAGTGCCTATCAAAACCAATCAGCTGACTCTTTAATAAGCTTATACCGCGACGGCGTCAGCGGCGGCGGCGGCCCCGCGGAATCAGCTATGTTCGCTTCCTTGACGACCTTATAAGGCCCGGCGCGCCTGTACTTACTGATAAGGCGAGTGTCCGCGGTGTAAGCAATGTTTACCATACTCCGTAAGTGAATTAAATAACGATAGTTTTTCATTTCTCACAAATAAAGCAAAAATTTTATTTCACTATGCATACAGCTCTATATGTCAAATTAACAAATCATGTGATTCTAAACCGCGAAAATATTGTAACGGTATTTTTATTACGTTTACATATATTTTTATTTTTCGTGGGGTTTTGGGCTCGACACATAACTAATTAATGTAGACTTCAAGGTGGTTGACAGTGATGCTTTATTTAAGACAAATAATTTATAGCCAAACATCACTTTTTTAATTACATTCATTTAAATTTTCGAGGATCTTCCTTTACACTCGGTATGCAACCGATTATTTCCGCAATTTATTATCTTACTTGTGATGCGCGATTTCTCGGTATTACTCGGGAGTCTGTTATGGTTCGTAGCACAGTTTCACTATACCTATGTTCAATACGCCGCTATATCCATACCGCACCGCTCGCTATCTTTCCTCGCACTCACTCCTTTGGTCAAGCGTCTCAGCTCTCTTTTCTGATTCTTTCCCTCGAACTCTAATGGTGCTCCCTTCTCGCTCGGTGTTACACGGTATTATCGGATATTTGTCGCACCAAGATTTCGCTTTCTGGTTATGATACTTCGCATTTTCTCTTTTTACAGGGTGTAGGAACCCTATTCACAATTCTTTTGCTCTCACACTTCTTTCGCTCATTCACTCGTACTTATTTATCCTATGTGTTAATGCTACTTATTCTATATTGAATTACAATTATCCTATCTTCTATATTTCTTAATTCTATCTTTTCGGTCTCGAAAATTAGGGAATTCCCTCGATTTTAGTTATTATTATTTCTGCTTATTCGAGCACAACTTCTTGGTATTTCGGGGCTCGAGCTACGGTTACGGGACGACGCCTCGGTATTGTCGCCTCACACACACAGACACACCGCACTACTTGTATAGAGTGTAGAAACTCTATGTACAATTCTTTGCTCTTTCTCTCCCGTCTAACTCGCACTCTGTCTCCTTTCCACTTATGCGATTTTCGTTTCTTGATTCTCTCGTCGGTTTAAAGACACAATTTATTTATTTTATTTCCGGGATCTGTACGCCTACCTCGATGCACTTATTCTATACACTTCGATCTATCTTCTTAATCCTATTCCCTTAAAAACTACCTGCTTATTCGCCCGAATCTATTTCTAATGATCTTCTACCAGACGACTCATGTACAAGCTAGATTTCTATGATCGCATGCGTTATATAAGATTTAACTGGCTATTTCTAATTAAATTTTTATCGCTCGCCTGATTGTGTCCTCTTTCCTTCCGGGTCTCGGAGGGTCCCTCACTCGCTCCACTGTTTGAGATGCACACAGACTCTACTTTTCGTATCTTTCTTTTTCTTTTCGAATTTCCACTTTTCAATTTTTACTCTTAACTGTTCTTTTTCTTTTATCCTTTCTAGTTTAGCCCTTTGAGCCAAGAGAGCTCCTCTCTCCCCGCACCGGCCTTTTATAGGCCTCCACTCGCCTCAGTCCCCTCTGCCCATTCTTCATCATAATTTCAAAATCGAAGGCATTTCCTGACTGTTGCGGTACGCCGTTGCCGCGCTTACCGCCTTCCCCTCGCCTCCCGGCAAGGCCGGTTGGTCACTGACCTGCTGTTTTGGTCAGCGAGGGAATTTCGGAGCGGCAACGGCTCCCGTTTTTATATCGGGGTAATGGCCTATTGCCCGCAAAACCTCGGTACTCTTGTACCGAGTCTAATTTTGTAGGTGTTTTCACATCCTCTCGGCTCTTATGACCGTTCGACATAAGAAAATAGGCTAGAGAGTGTAACTCTGTTACAATATATACACTCAGATACACGCAGATGGGACAAGAAAAGCGGAACCAAAGGAAACACTCGATAAAGAAACGGGATAAAAAGAATCAACAATGAGGAAGTTAGAACAAAAGGGAACGGTAAAGGGATAGCCGCTACTGCCACGAAGAACAGCACAAAAATTACGAGCGGACAATTATTCTATACATAATAAATCAATATTGCTATTCTTTTTACCTATTGTACATCGTAAATGCCATACATGAAATTAGATAAAACGTTAATTATAACATAGCACGAATTCACACTGTAACTGCTCGTTTGGCCGCAAAACCTCGGTACTCTTGTACCGAGTCTAATTTTGTAGGTGTTTTCACATCCTCTCGGCTCTTATGACCGTTCGATATAAGAAAATAGGCTAGAGAGTGTAACTCTGTTACAATATATACACTCAGATATACGCAGATAGGACAAGAAAAGCGGAACCAAAGGAAACACTCGATAAAGAAACGGGATAAAAAGAATCAACAATGAGGAAGTTAGAACAAAAGGGAACGGTAAAGGGATAGCCGCTACTGCCACGAAGAACAGCACAAAAATTACGAGCGGACAATTATTCTATACATAATAAATCAATATTGCTATTCTTTTTACCTATTGTACATCGTAAATGCCATACATGAAATTAGATAAAACGTTAATTATAACATAGCACGAATTCACACTGTAACTGCTCGTTTGGCCGTTCCGTACGCCAAACGATAGTCATAAGTTTTGTGATAGATCAGATGATGGTATTTAATTATAGTCGTACTTGAGTTACCGACAGCCGCGCGGATCACCCGTAGATCCCTCGGCCTTATATTCCCATGTTTCGTGCTGTCACGTCTAATCGCGGTAACATGAACACTTCTCTTCCCAGTCACTGAGCAGCCGTGTCCGTGGATTAACATGTAATATGTGCCGTGCAACGACATACATAATTGATTTGTTGATTTAAAAGTTATATTGGGTTGCACGAGGCTAAGCGTGTCATCCTTCACCCTAAAAGGATTTCAGTGGCTGGGCCTTATTTACCACGCCTGTGTGAAAGATCTGCGGTTATGATTTCTTATTATTGTCAAATGAAAATGATATGGGAAGAGATGACTACTAAAATCATCGCATCCTGATTTGTTGTATGGAGAGACCAAGGAGGATCGGAGCGGTTGCATATGATGAACTATATACGATACCAGCAACGGTCATCGGTTCACCAGTAAGCGACATCGTCCTACCGTTGACGCTTTCAAACGAAGAGTGAGAATGTAAACACGAGACTCCCAGATAAGTCGTACTTTCTTTTATGTGGTCTGCGATATATGTAGAGGTATCTTCATGTCTTTGCGTTGGATTTATATTCGTGTATTTACAAGTAATTACCTCGGTTCTTAACTAAAGAGTGTTCGTCTTTGAAATTTGTGAATTATCTAATTGTGATTAATAGAAATATTTTATCGATGCAATCTTTGCCGTGATGACGGGAATTAATTCATTTGCAATTATGTATGGAATAGTAGTGATTTATTACAATCTCCGTAATTCTTAAGTTAATCCGAATTTATATATCTTGTTGACCCTCTTGTTGATCGTATTAGACATAAATTATCGCTATTACTTATGCGTGAAATTGACTTTTTTGGTATAGACTCGTGCGTAAGCATGGAGCCCTCACAGGCGCCTTCGACGCCTCGTACTATACACTCCATGATTTCACTGGTACCGTCGGCTATTCGAAATTCGCGCAGTCTCTACTACACTAATACTTACACGCCATATATCGTTAGGAACGATTTCACGCGCTGGTCGAAATGATAATCATGCAGTCCCTTGTGCGAAAGACGGCACGCTCAGAGTTATACCTACATAATCATATCCCTCGCATGATTCTGTAAGATGAGTGAGAACATCTCGTACACCGCCCTCGAATCAGATCTTGAATCAGAAATCAGATGATCAATACCGTCCGGTGGTTGACAAAAATAAAAATCTGTCTCTCGCCCTTGCATCATAAAGCATGGAAAATATCGCCTCTTTTCATTGTTGATACCAAAGTGTACACCAAGGGGTAAAATATCGCCTTCCTGTATCGCAGTCCTTTCGTCGCCAGTCTGCCCACCTGCAAGAATAATTACAATTATTAGAATTTTTTAAGTGAAACTTCTTTTGGGACGTTATGAATTGGATGTTATGAAACGAAAAAAGTGTAACGGAAATTGAGACAAACGATATAGATTAATAGGATTTGGCCCGCGAGAGAATGAAACAAAACACATCTCTATGTAATTTCCTTATACTCCGTCCCCTCTTTGTGCGGTGGTTCATAGCGTCCCCACTCCTGCCTTTTGTGTATGGGGGTCTATGCATACGGGCTATTCTCTATAATATAGGTATAGGGCATAGACACAGTGTACACCACGCAAACGGAGAGAAAGAGAGAGAGAAAATACATTAAGAGGTATAGGACACGTTTTTCTGTCGGGTATATGCGCTGTAACGTAAATTTGTCTCCTCAACGCACCACGTCACCTATAGCTGGTCCAAGCTATTTTTCCTTCCTTTTTATTTTCTCTTACGAGATGAGCGCCAGGCGCTTACGCGCCGGAAGGAAAAATAACAAGATGTTCGGCCAGACTCAACCCAGGCTAACTACAGCTGTTCGAGGCAGAGTAGGTGGTTCGGATTGTCAAGGTGGTCAAAAATCCAGCCAGTCATTAAATAAAACCCGTTAATAACAATAAAACCAATAACCAATAGATAGAGTCGACAAATAAAACAAATAGATAATATAACTGAAGCAGAATTCCTAAATAAAATCAATGAAAATTATATCAATAACAACTAAATAAAGTAAAGAAATAAAACCAATAAATAATTCAGACTACAGGCAGGTACGGGATTTACAACAGCCAACTCGGACAGCTCGTTTATTTGGTCGAAGCGGTTATTAATATTTCAACAAGAATAACAAAAAAAAAATAAAACAAAGAAAAGTATAAATAAAATATCCCATAAAATCAGTTTGGTTTTTAACAATCTATGACTTTAATTATTTCGGCAGTGTGTTTTATCCCAACTCGCATAACCCCTAGACGCTGTATAGCCTATCTCGCTCGCTTCGAAGTTTCGCGTCGAACAATATTCATCGACAAATCTCAAAGCTAGGTCCTCTCGGTTCACAGTCCAGGGTACGGCCTATCCCGAGCTAATCCCACATACATCCACAGAAATCATAACAACGGGACGTCGGGAAGTCGCGTACGCGAGCTTCGACTAATTCGAACCCCCTAGCTCGATAATCACCGGCAAGCAACGCCCAATCAGTCGAGCACGAAGAATGAGTAACACAACCTCCAAATTATATATAACATGAAATTAAGAAAACTCGCAATTAACTGACTGACGTCCGGAATGGCAACAAAGATAATAATAACGAATACTAACCATAATAATCGAACTAATAAAAGCAACGAACAGTTTAACAAAGTACGATACGCTCTCGACCGTACTAGTCTCTCATGACCAAATACAATAGACGGGACGACGGCCGAACTTGCACTACTTCCGAACGCAAAACGGAGGAAAAAATAATAATAAAGTACTGTTCGCTCGAATAATAAGAAAAAGAACAAATAAATGGAACAAATAAATTAAGCTGAATCACGGTACGCCAGCCTAATTAAAACCAAGGCGTTAACGCCACGCAGTCCCAAGCAATAAAATAAGTCGGCCAGAAATAAATTAAATCACATGAATTTAAGTCCATTACCAGGTAAAATCCGCGACGCGGTCTATTCCGTTCATATCCTACATAACCAAATAACAAATTCAAACACTCTGGGATAACGGCTTAACGCGCGCACGGTTTAACCGTTAACAACATTAATGGATTAATATAACGACTTTTCCCCGGTTTTTATCCGCTACACGATACACGATACGCAGTTCCCGATACAAATTAATACTCTGCACGTAGTGTACGAGAGTCGCAGGGGTGACCAATTTCAGTTAAATTCAGAATACGTAAGTCCATGAACAGAATAATAAACGGAAAGAACGATAAATATTAACAAAAGACCGTAGAAGGGGGAAGAGCTCACCGGAACGATGACGAAGCGATGTTCTCGTGATCCGGGAATTCTCAGGAGGACGTAGAGATCGTGTTTCCTCAGTTTCTTCCCTCCGGTAAGACCGTAGACGGTAATACACCAATATGTGCGGTAACTTATAATAGCGCGGGACACCGGTACTAGTAACGCCACGTCTGTCTCGCTCAAGGATCACCGGGAAATAGCCTCGAGGCCCGTTCGGCACGCGTGCCCGTCAACTATGACCCCCACTTAACCCGCTAGACTCGGTTAATTGAGGGAACCTGCCTCGCACGATGACCGCGACTAGCGCCTTAGCTGGACAACGCATAAATCAGCCACCAATAACGAAAGTAGTCAAGTACGATAGAAAGTAGCTTCGTCCGGCAGATAGATCCCATGATCTGGATGGACTGCTGCAAGTAGCTGATAGCTGACGATGGATAGCCGCGTGCCGTTGTTAGATGTACGTCGAGCGGGACAACTATATCTCCCAACCGAGAAAGGTGGAAAATATCGGTTTTCGTAAAATATCGGATCCCAAAGTCCGCCATCGATGGATACGGCGTGATCCTCCTCCTCCTCTCTCCCCGACCCTTCCTCGGTCGTGTCGCTCGCATTATATAGGTATATAAAAAAAAAATAAAACAACAAAAACAATAAAAATAAAGAATAAATACATCCGGGAAATCCACCCTACAACCCTGCGTGATCGTGTAGGCATTCGTTGAGCGAGAGGGACGCAGCCCAGCTATTCCGCCACGTTACAACACTCCCCCCCTTAGACACGGCCGCTCTCGGCCGGAAAACTCATCCCCCCTTCCTTCGGTCTTTGATGAATTCACTTCCGGTCACCCGTCCGGCCTTAGTACCTCACGATCTCGCAGGCTTGCACGGGTTTATTCAATGGCGAACCGCTCTTGATTTCCGCTCCCCGCCGTTAACGCCGTTATTCCAACACCACCACTTCCACCTTGGATTCCTATAACCCAGGACCCCGAGAAAACATGCAAGGAAGTGGAGGGGTCCCTACTCAATAACCGACACTACAACTTTCCCGAGGCTTCTTCTTAATCTTTATTGGTTAGCCGCCTCCCTCGTCGTTTATGCACGCTGGCTCCCTAGTCTCCTCGGGTCTCGATCCAGCTGACCCTGGAGGGACGCGTACAATTTCCCACATTCGGGACAGGTGCAGACCGTCACTCCCTCCCGACCGCACAAATAGCAGCGCCGGACGGTTGACGGCGACTCCGTACACCCGGTCATCAGATGCCCCAGCTTCCCACAACGCCGGCAGATCATGCGTGGGCCCACGTCCACGGGAGGCGGACGAACTACCACACACTGGTTCTGCCTTTCAAGAGAGGCAGGGTCCGGCATCGAAAGGGTCTCCGACCCCCTCTCTCCTCCGTACCCCTACCCCTCTTACCGGCGAGGAAGTCGGCGTCGTAGCCGATTGGCGCCATGTCGATTGCCAACCACCACCGCACCTTCTTCAATATCCCCAGCGCCCTCGCCACCTCCAGTTCTGGAAGCGGAGGGGGGGGGGGGTGCCCCCGTTACCAGAT
Organism: Cylloceria caligata; assembly: GCA_963942595.1. NCBI lineage: Eukaryota > Metazoa > Arthropoda > Insecta > Hymenoptera > Ichneumonidae > Cylloceria > Cylloceria caligata. Next base: position 55,723,704 of record OZ012703.1, on the reverse strand, counting down.
TCGGGGCTACTAGGTTCGATAGCGCCCGGCACCTCCGAACCCAGCACCACTGGTCCTCGCCCCACCCTGGCGCGAGACCCACACATCGCTTCTCGAGGTCCGTGGTCAGATGATGAAGCAGCAGAAGAGGGTCCATCTAAAATATCAAGGGAGACACGGGACCGATAAGGCTTCAAGTCGTCAATTGAAACTTTCCGAATTATGGCCCCCTCACGATCTTTCAGCTCGTAAACCCTCTGTGACAGGACCCGACTAATATAATATGGCACCTGGAATTTCGGAGCCAGCTTGGCCGCTACATTCTGTGCTGCCGAAGACAGCACACGGTGTCGGCGCAGTACCTCATCCCCCACCTTGAAGGTGGTGGGACTACGATGCTTGTTGTATTGCAGAGACTGCCTCCGGTAGGACTGCCTTCCTCGAGGCCATGTTGCACCTTGTCTCTGAGAGGTTGTAATTGACCCATCCGGGCCGTCCGATCATAAGGGTCAGTGACCCTCACCTCCTTTTCTCCCGGGCTCCCCCGACCGAACTGGTGAGGACGCGGCATCCTGCCGAAATTAAAAAACGCGGGACTAGTGTCTATAGAGGAGTGGTAGGTGGTGTTGTACGCGAAACGAAACTCGGCCAAATGCAGGTCCCACTCTCGGTGATCGTTCTCCAAGAATGCCACTATCATGGTCTTGAGGACCCGGTTCACCCGTTCCACGGGGTTGGCCTGAGGATGGTATGGTGGAGTAGTCGTATGGAAAATCCCATACTCGGCCACCACCTGTCTCAGGTTGATATTGACAAACTCCGTCCCGTTATCCGTCAGGAGCACCTCCGGCACCGCCCACCGGGAGAACACCAGCTCCTCCAAGGCTTCCCTGATCTTCTTTCCAGTGGCCTTTCTTAACGGATAACACTCCACCCATTTGGTAAATAAGTCCTGGATTACCAGAATATAGGCGAATCCGGACCGACTGGGTGGGAAAGGTCCCATGATGTCTGCGGCCACTACGGTCCAAGGTTCTTCAATAACCCGTCGGCCCATCAGTCCCATCGGTGGCCCCTGTCGGGACTTCGTACGCTGACAGATGTCACAGCGTTGCACGTATCCAGTGACGTCTCGATACAAACCAGGCCAATAATATGCATTTACTATTTTCTTGAAGGTCTTGTCAATCCCAAGGTGACCCGCTTGCGGGACGTCGTGGTTCTCATAGAGAATAGCTGGTCTCTGGTGTCGCGGGACCACGAGTTTCCAGACGGTGTCCGGCGAGTCTAGACGGGACATCCTCCGTCGTAGGAATAATTTCTCATCCCTGAATTTCCAGTCATGATAGCGTGCTGGATTCTCCCGTATGTCCTTGACTCGTGCCTCATACCAAGGATCTCTCTCCCCCGTAGGCAGCTGGAGTTACATATTAACAGAAGCTTGAGGTGGCAACCCTGCCACATTAGGCCAGTCATCTTCTTCGGTATCGTCTCCAGGACGAGTAGATTCAAACATTCGGGACAGAGCATCGAGCAATTGATTTTGTGAGCCCCTCCGATATAACATATCGAAGTCTGAATTCATCAGCTTCCATGTCCATCGCGCTACTCTCCCCTTGGGTTCCTTCTAGGACAGCAACCACTTCAAACTCGCGTGATCGGTGATGACTGTGAAACGATACCCATTCAGATAGGGTTTAAATTTTTCGACTGACCACAGGATCGCCAGGCACTCTAGCTCCCGAACGTCGTAGTTACGCTCCGCACTGGTCAAGCTACGGCTCGCGTAGGCAATCGGATGTTCTGCCCCATCGGGTTCCTGAGTGAGCACCGCCCCCAACCCGGTTAAGCTTGCGTCAGTCTGAAGCGTAAATTTTTTAGTGTAGTCGGGACGTGCCAATACCGGCGCTTTTGTTAAGGCTCTCTTTAGGTGATCGAAAGCACTCTGTTGATCCTGGCCCCAGAACCATTCTTGTCGCTTACGTGTCAATTTGGTGATCGGCTCTGCTACCTTTACATACTCGGAAATGAACCTTCGATACCACGAAGTAGCTCCCAGGAACTGTTTGACTTGTTTGACCGTCCTTGGGACCGGGATCTCAAGGATAGCTGACGTTTTATCAGGATCTACCAACATCCCCTCACGGTTAATCAAAAAACCCAAGTACTTTAGTTCCTTTCGACAAAATTCACATTTCTCCGGGTTGATCAGCAACCCTGCCACCATGATCTTCTCGAAAACCCGCCTTAGCCACTCCAGGTGTTTCTCAAAAGTGTCGGTGGCAATGACAATATCGTCCAGATAGACAAACGCGTGAGGTTGCATATCGGGACTAATAACCCGGTCTAACAATCTCTGAAATGTAGCGGGAGCGGTGGTTAATCCGTACGGCATCCTCTTGCTACTGGAATAGCCCCCTGTGGGGAACTGTAAATGCTGTAATTTCTCGAGACTCTAGGTCCAGCGGGATCTGATAGAAGGCCTGACTCAGGTCTAGGGTAGAAATGTACTTGGCCGACCTCAAGCAATCCAAGATACGACTCATGTACGGCATGGGGTACGCGTCTTTTTTAGAGACCTCGTTCACCTTACGGAAATCCAAGCAAAACCGGAAGGTGCCGTTTGGTTTTGCCGCCATCACGATTGGAATGCTCCACTCACTGGTGGAAGGCTCGATGACATCTGCCTCCAGCATACGGTTAACTTCCTGGTCCATCGCTTCCCTCATAACGGGAGTGAATGGATACCATCGCTGTTTGATGGGTCTGGCATCACCAACATCGATATGGTGGACTACCAAGTTGGTGACCCCGGGAGCTGACTTCAATCTTGGAACCTGGATGGACAGGAACTCCTCTAACCGAACGGTTTCAGCCTCTGTCAGGTCCGTAATTGGCATCATGGTGTTGTCATTTCCTATCACCTCTACCGGCTCGAAGTCGAACTTGGTGGTTTCCCCGCTAAAGAACCACTTGCGCCTCCTTAGATCCACTCCAATCCCAAGTAGGAAAAGATAGTCGAGGCCCAATAGCAACGGGACCGGGAGGTCGGGATAGACTCTTGCAGTGAGCCTACTCCAACGACCCTTCAACGTTGCGTCGAACTCCACTTCCTCCGTGCACGTAATCTGCTGACCATTGGCGATAGTGCTATGGTGTTCGGGTGTTAGTCGTCGAGAATATCCCAACCTGAACATCTCCAACAGTCCCTCCGCGCTGAGATAGGAGCTAGTTGCCCCACAGTCCACCACCGCGGGCAGTGGTCGCCCGAAAACCTCGAGGCAAATGACTAGGACCTGTCGGGCCTGGCTGTTATCTCCGACCGGACTACATGGATATTCCGGGATTGTTACTGTAGGTAGCCTTACTGGGGAATATCTCTGAATTGAGGAAGCCGGCTCTCCCCTCAACGGCGACTCCCATATCCGTTTCCCGTGCAGTTGTGGGCCGTTCGGATGGTCTCGCCCTCTTTACCACATCGGTAGCAGCGAACCACTTTCCGTACCGCACATCCTTTTGCAAAATGGCATGCGATCCCGCAATTGTGACAGATGATCGGCCTGTCGAAAGGTTGAACGCCTGTTGCCGACCCCAAATTTTCCTTCGGTACGGCAGTTTCCTGCAGGAATAGGTTAGTACTGGTGGCGGTTACCCTTGGTACTGTCACCCCCTCCGATCGTATAGCTGGTCGGGACGGCACCGGTACATACTGGTCATGGTAACTCCCTGCCGAGCCTCCACTTGGCTGACTCACAAAGTTGGTCCGGTGAGGTGGGGCGGAACTAAAATTCCTCGAATACCCACCCTCAAAAGGTTTGATGAACCCCCGGGAAGCCAGGTTCTCGCCAGTGGGTATTGGCCTCGGGTCCACCATTCCAAAGGTGACGCGGTTCCTTGCCCTTCCCGGTGGTTGATACGCAAACTCCGGGAGCATCGACCTCTCCGGAGCTGGGGGTGCATGATATGCGCTGGCAGCAGAGTAGCTACACTCCACTCGGATGGCCGTTCTTTCCAAACCCTTTAAGTCCATGGTGTCGGTGAGGGTTATTGCTACCTGGAGTCTAGGCAGCAGGTTTCGAAAGGTGATCTTCACCTGTTCCTCTGTTGTGAACGGTGGAACTACTCTAATGAATAGGTTCCACATGCATGTGAAAAAATCTGCCACCCGTTCCTCTGCTCCCTGCGTTCGCGTTCGGATTTGTTCACGCAGCGAGAATTGAAAATCCGTATCCCCAAAACGCTGTTGAAAGGCCTCCTTGCATTGTTCCCATGAAGACCATCGGGAACGTTCCAACTTAACCCAGTGATATGCTATCCCCTTAACGAACAAGGGTAGGCAATTCATCATATCCTGGTCCGAAATGGCTACCAGGCCTCGACTATCCTCCACGCGCGCCAGAAATTCATCAACCTCCTCGTCTGGTTTACTGGAAAACGAAACATTCCACTTCCTCAAGATGTCGCACGCGGTGATTTCCGACGTCGAATGACGGGAATGTGGATGATTCGTTCTGACCGGAGACGAATGGTGGAATGGATTGGTGATCATTGCCTGATCATTTTCCACCGGTGCCAACGGGATGGCATTATTTGGTGCAGGGGGGTTGTCCTCTTCCTGTACCGTGACTAGCCCGGTGGCGGAATCTTTGGGATTTGCTAATATCCCCGAAAAGTACAATCTTTCCCGCATAGCAGCGGAAGTACCCCCGGTCGGCAACCCACGGGAGGCTAATTCTGCCTTGACCTCATCTTCAGTAAGAGAAGCTATTTCCCCGGGAGTCCTTGATAAAACCATTTTTAACTCCCCGGACGAACTATAAGGTAATCAAAATTTAAAAAAAAAAAAATCAAAAAAAAAAAATACAATTGAAAAAATGAAAAATTAAATAAATGAATAGGTTAGATGAATTATTTAAATAAGTAAGGAAATAAAACAACCAAATAAGTTAAATAAATAAATCAATTGTATAAATCAACAAGTTAATTAGTTAAATAAATACATAAATATATAAATAAATATACCCCTTAATTAAATGAATAGGGTAAAAAGGAAAAAAAAAAGGATTTAAATGAATCCGGGAAGACCGCAAAAAAATAAATAAATAAATAAATAAAAGTAATAAATAAATAAATAAATAAATAAACAAAAGCCAAAAGAACAACAAATAAATAAACAATTAGACCAATAGAATAAAATAACAAGAATAAACAAATAGATAACTAAAATAAATACACAAATAAATAAATAAATAAACCAAAATAGATAAATTAATTAAATAAACAAATATCCTACCACAATATAAATTGAAAGAAAGCACAAACGACAAACAAAACAAAATGTAAATTAGCGAAAAAACAATGTTGTCGGTCACCGAGAAGCGGTGAGATTTTTCGGGATTATGCGGTAAGGCCGATAACAGAAATTAAAAACCGTGGAAAAACTATGGCGAAAAAAAATACAAAAAAAAAATATTTTTAAAAATAAATAAAATAAAATTTTTAAAAATGTATGTATTTATAATTAAAAAAAAAATAACGGAATAAAAATGATTAAATAAGACCAATAGAGAAAGGGAAAAAATAAAAATCATAAACCCCGAAAGGAAATTAATTAATAAATAATCAGGGCGGGACAACCAAGTCGAAACAAAACAGCATAATAAAAAAAATTGTAAAAATTATAATAACCAAAGAAAACCAACAAAAAAAATTAATAAATAAAAGATAATAAAACAGTGGAAAAAAATAAAACAAATGAATAGATAAATAAACCAATGACTACTATTTAACTATATCAATTAATGAAAACGAAATAAAACAAAACAAACGAGATTAACGAGCGGGAGAAAAACAAAAGCGCAATACAGAGGAGCGGCGAGTCCTACCGGGGTTATATCGTAAAAGCCAATCAAAGAAAAATTAAAAGAATTATATTCAACCGATGGGACTTGTCCTGACCTAATATCCGTCCAAATGACCAAAATAATGGAAACCAATAACTGTCACGACAGGAAAAGAAAATAATAAGAGGAATTTACAACTTGTCAAAAGAATAAAAGGAAACAATAAATCGGAAAAATTAGGTAGGTTTCTTTTAATTGAGGTGGATAAATAAAATCATAAAATTATAAAATACTACTAATAATAAGAATAATTTCAAAACAAACATTCAATGAATAAATAACCCAATTAGTTGGCAAATAAACAATAGGTCTTGGTTGACGGAATGTACCAACTAGTAAATAAGATAAAACAAAATAAAATAACAAAACCCATGGAAAACAAATAAATCCGATAAGTAATTAATCGTTTCAAAGTGAGAACTAACCATCAAAAAAAATAAATATATAATGAGAAAAGGATAGATAATAAAAAAAATATATATATATATAGAATCGGTAGGGGATAACGACGGGAAAAAGGAAAAGAAAAATAATGACGTAGTTGATGACACGTTATATCTCGTCAATATATAAAACAACCAATAAACTCGATTCTTGAAAAAACGACATAAATAAAACAACCAAAAGGGGAAAAACTAATAAGTCGAATGAATAAATAATCGATAATAATTAACAAACGATAAATAATCAGCTATGCTGATTTCAAACCAATAATGATATATACCCGGGACTCGTAAATTCGCTCAACTCAGTTGAAATATTTAGGACACCGCTTATAATCTCAAATAATATTTCAAAATCTTATAACAGGCTAGAAATAATAGTACATTAGCCGGGAGTACCAGTCTCCAACATCGAAGACTGTTACTCACTCGGCGACACACAAAAAACGTAAACACGGCCAGCCTTGAGCTCGGCACTATACAACGAGAGCGAGCCCGGTCTACTAGAGGCCTCACGAAGACCTGCTACAGTGTGTAGCGGGATAACTGTACTGCCGAATATTACAATATCAATAATTCCTGAATAAAATAAGACCCGTTAAAACAATTATAAAAATATCTAGATAAAAAGAACTACGATTGTTAAATGATAAAATTTAAGATAAAAGAAACGAGAATAAATGGAAAGAATTGAAATAAAATGAAATAAACTCGAATTAAAAGAGAGTTAATTATTTTTTTTTAATTTTCCAATCAAATAAAACCCTTGACAATCGGGCCCCACGTTGGGCGCCAAATTTGTAACGTAAATTTGCTTCTCAACGTACCACGTTACCTATCGCTGACCCAAGCTATTTTTCCTTCCTTTTATTTCCTCTTACGAGTTGGGCGCCAGGTGCTTACGGGCCGGAAGGAAAAATAACGAGATGTTAGGCCAGACTCAACCCAGGCTAGCTACAGCTGTTCGAGGCAGAATGGGTCGTTCGGACTGTCAAGCCAAGAATTATCCTCGAATAAAAGGCAAATAAAATCCCGTAATACAGATGAAATGAGTCAATGAACGTCGATGAATAAAATGAATCAATAAAATAGGGTCAATAAATACCCCTGACCGGAACAATAAACAAAGTCAAATTAATAAAACAACACCAATAAATAATTTACACAACGATAGCAGGTACGGGACTTACAAAGGCCACTCGGGCAACTTCTTTATTTCTTAACAAACAATTACGAATTTTCAATAAACATTGATAATGAATTCAAACAGAATGTCCCGTAAACGTAACTCTTTAACAATTCATAAACTTAATTATTCTGGCAGCATATTTCATCCCGGCACTCGTCTCGGCTCTCACTCTCTCCCATACACGACCCATGTTCAGACGGTTGCGATAAACGACCAAAACACGGCCTAGCAAAGTAAACTTGACAGGTCGCCTCGCAATTCGGTTCGCGATTCGGCCTACACCGAACTAATCCCACATACATCCAACAACTATAACTACGGGACGTCGGAAGGTCACGTACGCGAAGCCTTTACTGATTCGAACCTCCCAACTATCACATTGCAGGCCGCAAAATCGAGAAAGTATCGTGAACCAAAATAACAATATAAATCCCTAAATTATTCCAAATAACGGATTACAAAAGTCCAAGCGAGATACGTCTCGAGCCGTACCAATCCCTCGCGACCAAGTTCCAAATACGGGACGACGACCGAGCACGCACTGCATAAGCTCACAAAATAAAATAAAGTATCAGGAGTACAAATTGAAAATGCGGGATTTTTTTCTATTTTTGAACGTTTATTCTGAAAAAATGGTAACAAATGAATTATTCAAAGTATTGTCCATCGCTAGCCACAACTTTTTCCCATCTTTCTGGCAATTTACGGATACCGTCGCGAAAAAATTCGGCCGGCTTGGCTGCTATCCAGTCATCGACCCATTTTTGGGCTTCTTCGTAAGAATGGAAGCGCTGGTCAGCTAGGCCATGTGTCATCGATCGGAAAAGGTGGTAATCGGAAGGAGCAATATCTGGGCTATACGGCGGGTGGGGTAAGACTTCCCATTTCAGCGTTTGTAGGTATGTTTTGACCGGCGCTGCAACATGTGGCCGAGCGTTGTCATGTTGCAAAATTACTTTGTCGTGTCTTTGCTCGTATTGTGGCCGTTTTTCTTTGAGTGCGCGGCTCAAACGCATCAATTGAGTTCGGTATAGTGCTCCTGTGATGGTTTCGTTCGATTTCAATAGCTCATAATACACCACACCCAGCTGGTCTCACCAAATACAGAGCATGAGCTTGGCGCCGTGAATATTTGGTTTGGCCGTCGATGATGATGCATGGCCGGGGTAACCATATGATTTTTTGCGCTTCGGGTTATCGTAATGGATCCACTTTTCATCACCAGTGACAATGCGATGCAAAAAACCCTTCCGTTTTTGCCGTTCGAGCAGCAGTTCGCATGCAAAAAAACGGCGCTCGACGTCTCTCGGCTTCAGCTCATACGGCACCCAATGTCCTTGCTTTTGGATCATTCCGAGGGCTTTTATACGATGGGAAATGGCTTGTTGTGTCACTCCCAATGAATCTGCGAGCTCTTGTTGAGTTTGACACGAGTCTTCATTGAGTATTGCCTCCAATTCAGCATTCTCAAACTTTTTCACTTGGCCCGGCCGCTCTTTGTCCTCAACGTCAAAATCACCACTTCTAAACCGCACAAACCGTCTCTCGCACGTTGAAACCGATGGAACATGACTCGGATAAGCCTCGGAGACCAATCGATGTGCTTCAGCAGCACTTTTCTTCAAATTAAAGAAGTAAATTAAAACTTCCCGCAAATGCTGTTTTGTTGGCACGAAACTCGACATATTGAGAGCTCAAAAAAACTATGAATTTGACACTGCGACAAATTGACACATACTGAAAATTAAAGCTATAAGACGTAGCTTTGACATGAACATAGTCACAGTACTGCCTGATGCGTATAGCGTTAGTAACGCCATCTGTTATCAAACCCGCATTTTCAATTTGTACCCCTGATAATTTCCGACATAAGAAAAATAAATAAAGTGATCCAAGTCCATATAAAATCAATTGTCCGGTGAAATCCGCGACGCGGTCTATCCCGTTCAAATCCCTCACACATTCAAACAAACACGGGATAACGGCCTGACGCACGCACGGCTTTACAGTACACGACTACAGAACCGTAACAATGAACGAATTATTTATCGCGGCCAGATACGCCTCGAACCGTACTAATCCCTCACGATCAAGTACCAACACGGGACGACGGCCGAGTACGCACTGCATGCGTTCGCAGAAATAAAACAATGTCCAACATAATAAGAGAGATAAATAAAATAAAATAAGGCGAATGCAATAGTATAAATCTATAAGTATCAATTATTCCTGCAAGTCCGCGACACGGCCTATGACATTCCAATCCCTCCTATACAATCCGACCACAGGATGATGTATCAACACGCGCGCGGCCTTACAGCAAAATGACTACAGAACAGTAACAAAAAAACAGAATGACGAACGAAGTGACTTCTTCCCGGCTCTAACCGCCAAACGATCTCGATATTACACTCTACTCGACGCAGTCTGTCCCGATACGAATCGTACTCTGTATGTGGTACATCAGAATCGCAGGTACGACTAAGTTCGAATCGAACTTTCCAAAGAATTTAAGAAAACAATAATAATCAAATAATGCTGAAAGACCGTAGAAGGGAAGAGAGCTCACCGGGACGATGACGATGCGATGTTCCTTGCCAATCCTTCTTAACCCAAAATCGTCTCGAAATTCTCTCCTCTCGATACCATCCTCGATTTACTCCTCGTTGTTTCAAAAGATATGCCCCGGTACCCACGATAGGTGGTGATAGATTTCGACGAAATCAACGGTGGAGCGGGACGATGTAATACTCGCTGCTACGTCCTGTTCGCTCGACGGTAACCGGGAAAAAGCCTCGAGGCCCGTTCGGCACGCGTGCCCGTCAACTATGACCCCCACTTAACCCGCTAGACTCGGTTAATTGGGGGAACCTGCCTCGCACGATGACCGCGACTAGCGCCTTAGCTGGACAACGCATAAATCAGCCACCGATAATGAAAGTAGTCAAGTACGATAGAAAGTAGCTTCGTCCGGCAGATGGATCCCATGATCTGGATGGACTGCTGCAAGTAGCTGATAGCTGACGATGGATAGCCGCGTGCCGTTGGTAGATATACGTCGGGCGGGACAGCTATATCTCCCAACCGAAAAAGGTGGAAAATATCGGTTTTCGTAAAATATCGGATCCCAAAGTCCGCCATCGATGGATACGGCGTGATCCTCCTCCTCCTCTCTCCCCGACCCTTCCTCGGTCGTGTCGCTCGCATTATATAGATATATATAAAAAAATAAAACAACAACAAAAAATAAAGAATAAATACATCCGCGAAATCTACCCTACAAACCTGCGTGATCGTGTAGGCATCCATTGAGCGAGAGGGACGCAGCCCAGCTATTCCGCCACGTTACAGCGCCCTATTCTTTGTGCATATATATTAGAGTGAGGGGCAGAGAGAGTGTGACAGAGAGAAACATCGAGCACAGTATAGCGTCGCATCATTGTGTCCAGTGCGTTATTTTTATGATTATTGCGTTTTGTCTATTTATATTAAATAATGCCGACAACAACTGCCGATCGTGTTGGAAAGTATCGTGCTAGAAAAAAAGCTGCTGAAGTTAAAACGAAAAAAAAAACGGCTAATTTTATGAACAAAATGGTATTACTTGCGATGAAGACTACTTTCATATACTTGAAGCAGAAATTACTCGACCTAAAGTGTTTTTAAAGCGATTACTATCAGAAAAGTGGCATAACCCGTTCAACCAATTCGTGTTCAATATTTTTAAATCAAATACAGATTTCCTGCTTATCGTCGAAGAATAAAACAAACAGAGGCATAAGCAACTTGCAGCGTCAAATTCATAAAATCATGAATGAAAATCCGGAATTCGATATAGTTGAGATCACAAGAAAAATGAGTGTAAATATGCTCAATACAGTTCAGTTAACAAGTCAAGAAGCTGCATGGTACTTACTTCGGGAGCCAATGTCAAAAAGTTCCGTTGTGGTAATTTATATTTCTACAGTGTAGCCTGTTGAGAGGCATCGAATTAGAAAAACATAGAAACAATTAGAAGAAATGCATGCTGATGAAAATTCAACAGATACATATATGGAAAGAAAATTGGTTCGACAAATATGAGCAGCGACCAGAAGATATGGAATTAGTGACACTAGCATAATTTGTTGCCAAATATTCTAAGAATTCACAAGGGACATACACTCGAAGAAAAGAACAGCGCATCATTCGTTATAGAAACTACGATATGGCATCAGATTATAAAGGGTGGTTAAATTTTAAGGGCCGATGTTGATTTTGAATAAAACACAAATTATTTAGGAAATTATTGTCAATTCTTTTTATTATGATAATATGGTATGGTTCAATTATGTATGGAATAAAATATCGGCCAAATGACCGCCGCGACCTCGGCGGCACACCTCCATCCGATGGTCCAAATTTTCGATGACGCTTAGGCATAATTGCGGTTCTATGCCGTTAATGTGCCGAATTATCTCATCCTTTAGCTCTTGAATTGTTGCTGGCTTATCGACGTACACCTTTTCTTTCAAATAACCCCAAAGAAAAAAGTCCAACGGTGTCAAATCACATGATCTTGGCGGCCAATTGACATCGCCACCACGTGAGATAACACGGTCATTGAATTTGTCGCGCAAAAGAGCCATTGTTTCGTTAGCTGTGTGGCAAGTGGCACCGTCCTGTTGAAACCACATATCGCCCACATCCATATCTTCCAATTCGGGCCATAAAAAGTTCGTTATCATCTCACGATAGCGAACACCATTCACAGTAACTGCCTGACCGGCCTCATTTTGGAAAAAATACGGCCCGATGATGCCGCCAGCCCGTAAACCGCACCAAACAGTCACTCTTTGTGGGTGCATTGGTTTTTCGACAATCACTCTTGGATTATGATTCGCCCAAATGCGGCAATTCTGCTTATTGACGAATCTACTGAGGTGAAAATGTGCCTTATCACTGAAGATGATTTTCTTCGAAAATTGATCATCCACTGTTGCCATTTCTTGCCACCATTCTGACCATTGACGACGTTTGGAATGGTCAAGAGGCTTTAGTTCTTGAGTCAATTGCACTTTATAAGCGTGTAAATGCAAGTCTTTATGCATAATGTTCATCAACGACGAGCGTGAGAGGTGCAATTGTTGGGCGCGACGACGAGTTGAGGTGGACGGCTCTTCAGCCACACTATCGCGAACAGCAGCAATATTTTCTGCAGTACGAGCTGTACGAGCATGCACTGGTGTTTTAATATCTCCTACAGACCCGGTTTGCTCAAATTTTTGCACGATTTTTCCGATTGTACGCACATTTGGACGATTAAATTGACCGAAAAAATCACGAAGTGCACGATATGCATTTTGATTTGAACGCCCATTTTCATAATAAGCCTGAATAACTTTAACGCGTTGCTCGATTGTGTATCTTTCCATGGTTCAAATTGAGTTAGTCTGAAATTGAGAAATGTCAAATGAAATGCAGAAAAAAACTTGACGTTTAGGTGTGGTTCACATTCAACATCAGCCCTTACAATTTAACCACCCTTTAATAAATATAAAAGGGAAATGGTCACTTTACATATTCCCTTCCGAAATGAGGAAGCTGAAGTTTTAGCAGAAATGAAATTCATTGAAATTTACGACGCAAACGAAGATATCATATTGCAGCGTCGAAAGGAATTTGAGTCTGATTTGGACATTAACAAAACCATTGAAATTAGTCGGAGATTGTGCCGTGAAGATGGACTACAAGACGACAATGACGATGATGAAGCTCGTGATGCCGTTACCAGATTTTCGGAGGCAAATCCATTTCAAGCACTATATAACAATCCGAATGCAGATGTTAATAATGATTATAGATATATATGACTAGCTGTCTTACCCGGCGTTGCCCGGGTACACAAACAAATAGATAAGACCTAAGCAAGGTCACTCCATATATCTCACACCTTAAAACCACCCTGACAAAATACCCTTTATCATACCACTAAAAATAATGTGGCTTTTAATAACATTTTTTAAATCCAATTTAGCTGTTATACACAACGTAAAGTGTGGCGCTCATTTTGCAAATTATCGAATCGCTCAGCGCTCTTTGTTACGCTCGCTTCAATATAAACTTCAATATAAACACAAACAAATAGATAAGACCTAAGCAAGGTCACTCCATATATCTCACACCTTAAAACCACCCTGACAAAATACCCTTTATCATACCACTAAAAATAATGTGGCTTTTAATAACATTTTTTAAATCCAATTTAGCTGTTATACACAAAGTAAAGTGTGGCGCTCATTTTGCAAATTATCAAATCGCTCAGCGCTCTTTGTTACGCTCGCTTCAATATAAACTCTCTTCATATGTATGAGAGTTTTCGAGTGTATTGAGCTGTTGGTTGAGTGAGATTATCATCAGAAGATAATTGCGAGCTCTGATTATAATTTATAGCTGATTTCCTGGCGCTGCCCGAGTGTCACATCATATACGGAATAACAGCTAAATCGGTGTTTAAAAAAGTTGAAAAAAACCACATTACTTTCAGTGCGGGATAAAGATAGTTTTCGTTGGGAGTGGTTATATGGGGTGAGATATATAGAGTGAGTGAGTTTCTATTTTGTTTGTGAAGCTTTGTTTAAATCGGTTGAGGCAGAAAAAATAACTACTTCTAGGGGATAAAGGTGCGATTTTAAGGGGTGAGCTATATTTATACAGTGACCTTCCATTAGAACTTATCAAAATTTGTGTAAAGTTTGGTTGAAATCAGTGAAGGGGTGTGGATTTTTATACTAAATCTTTTTTAGGGCTTTAAGTGGGTGGATATGTATACAATACGACCTTTGTCGTACCCGTCTTAGACCCGCTATAATATTTGTGTAAGGTTTGGTTGCAATCAGTTGATTCGCGTGAATATTTTTGGAGAATCTTTTTTTAGGGGGTGAATAGGGTAGGGTTTAGGGGTGAGATATATCCAGTGACCTTCCGTAGGCTCTAAGCAATATTTGTGCTTGGCTTGGTTGTAATCAGTGAAGGCGTGTGGATTTTATTAAGAATTTATTTTTAGGGGATTAAGGGGGTGGTTTTCAGGGGTGAGATGTATATAGTCGCCTTCCTTTGGTCTTCAACAATATTTGTGTAAGGTTTGATTGAAATAAGTTGATTCGCGTGAATATTTTTTTAAAATCTTTTTTTAGGTGGTTAAGAGGGTGGGCTTTAGGGGTGAGATATACCCAGTGACCTTCCTTAGGCTCTTAACAATATTTGTGTTTGGTTTGGTTGTAATCGGTGAAGGCGTGTGGATTTTATTAAGAATTTTTTTTTAAGGGATGAAGGGGGTGGTTTTCAGGGGTAAGATATATACAGTTGCCTTTCTTTGGTCTTCAGCAATATTGGTATAAAGTTTGGCTGAAATCGGTCAACGCGTGTAGCTTTGTATAGCCGGACAGACAGACAAACAGACAGACAAACATTCATTTTTATATATAAGATTTTTTAGAGGGTGAAGACGGTGGGGTTTAGGGGTGAGATATATCCAGTGACCTTCCTTAGGCTCTTAACAATATTTGTGCTTGGCTTGGTTGTAATCGGTGAAGGCGTGTGGATTTTATTAAGAATTTATTTTTAGGAGATTAAGAGAGTGGTTCTCAGGGGTGAGATACATACAGTCGCCTTCCTTTGGTCTTCAACAATATTTGTGTAAGGTTTGGTTGAAATCAGTTGATTCGCGTGAATATTTTTGAAGAATCTTGTTTTAGGGGATGAAGGGGATGGTTTTAAGGGGTGAGATATATCCAGTGACCTCCCGTAGGCTCTTGACAATATTTGTGCTTGGTTTAGTTGTAATCGGTGAAGGCGTGTGGATTTTATTGAGAATTTTTTTGAGGGGATGAAGGGGGTGGTTTTCAGGGGTGAGATGTATTCAGTGACCTTCCGCAGACTCTTAACAATATTTATGCTTGGTTTGGTTGTAATCGGTGAAGGCGTGTGGATTTTATTAAGAATTCATTTTTAGGGGATGAAGGGGGTGGTTTTCAGGGGTGAGATACATACAGTAGCCTTCCTTTGGTCTTCAACAATATTTGTGTAAGGTTTGGTTGAAATCAGTTGATTCACGTGAATATTTTTGAAGAATCTTTTTTTAGGGGGTGAAGAGGGTGGGGTTTAGGGGTGAGATGTATCCAGTGACCTTCCTTGGGCTCTTAACAATATTTGTGCTTGGTTTGTTTGTAATCGGTGAAGGCGAATATATAGAATATATAGAATTAAAAAAAAACCATTAAAACACTTTCGACAGTTTCTAACTCTTTTACACCCCCTTAGGGGTGGAATTTCTAAAAATCCTGAAATTGGTTTTTAGACATTTGTATGAGTAACATTTGCAAGCGAAAATCAAGGCGATATCTCATCGTGCCTAAGAGATATTGAGAAATACGTAAAAACATAATTCTCCCTTTTACACCCCCTTAAGGGTTGAATTTCTAAAAATCCTAAAATCAGTTTTTGAACATTTGTATGAGTAACATTTGCAAGTAATAACCAAGGCGATATCTCATCGTGCCTAAGAGATATTGAGAAATACGTAAAAACATATTTAACCCTTTTACAGCCCTTTAGGGGTGGAATTTTCGGAAATCCTGAAATTAGTTTTTAAACATTTGTATGAGTAACATTTGCAAGCAAAAACCAAGGCGATATCTCATCGTGCCTAAGAGAAATACGTAAAAACATATTTAACCCTTTTACACCCCGTTAAGGGTGGAATTTCTAAAAATCCTGAAATGGGTTTTTAAACATTTGTACGAGTAACATTTGCAAACAAAAACCAAGGCGATATTTTATCGTGCCTAAGAAATATTGAGAAATACGTAAAAACATATTTCTCCCTTTTACACCCCCATAGGGGTTGAATTTCTAAAAATCCTAACATCTGTTTTTAAACATTTGTATGAGTAACATTTGCAAGTAAGAACCAAGGCGATATCTCATCGTGCCTAAGAGATATTGAGAAATACGTAAAAACATATTTAACCCTTTTACACCCCCTTAAAGGTGGAATTTTCGGGAATCCTGAAATTCGTTTTTAAACCTTTGTATGAGTAACATTTGCACGCAAAAACCAAGGCAATATCTCATCGTGCCTAAGAGAAATACGTAAAAACATATTTATCCCTTTTACACTCTCTTAGGGGTGAAATTTTTAAAAATCCTGAAATTTGGTTTTGAACATTTGTATGAGTAACATTTGCAAGCAGAAACCAAGGCGATATCTCATCGTGCCTAAGAGATATTGAGAAATACGCAAAAATATATTTAACCCTTTTACACCCCCTTAGGGGTGGAATTTCTAAAAATCCTGAAATCTGTTTTTAAACATTTGTATGAGTAACATTTGCAAGTAAGAACCAAGGCGATATCTCATCGTGCCTAAGAGATATTAAGAAATACGTAAAAACATATTTAACCCTTTTACACCCCCTTAAATGTGGAATTTGCGGAAATCCTGAAATTTGTTTTTAAACATTTGTATGAGTAACATTTGCAAACAAAAACCAAGGCGATATCTCATCGTGCCTAAGAGATATGGAGAAATACGTAAAAACATATTTAACCCTTTTACACCCCCTTAGGGGTGGAATTTCTAAAAATCCAGAAATTAGTTTCTCAACATTTGTATGAGTAAAATTTGCAAGCAGAAACCAAGGCGATATCTCATCGTGCCTAAGAGATATTGAGAAATACGTAAAAACATATTTCACCCTTTTACACCCCCTTAGGGGTGAAATTTCGAAAATTCCCTTCTTAGTGAGCGTCTACGACACGAAGGGAATATATCCCTAGAATTTCAAGTTTCTAGGCGCAGGGGTTTGGGCTGGGCGTTGATGAGTGAGTCAGTCAGTCAGTCAGGACTTTTCTTTTTATATATATAGATGTAAGTAGCCGTTAATAATCGTCCGTAGTTTTTAAGTATGCGTCTATGCATCGGCTATCTCCATGACCATTAGGAGCAATAAAACTCGAGCTCACAGAAGTCATGCGGCAAGCTAATCAAGTATTTTCAAGAATATTGAGAAAAATGGGCGATGGAAGGTTATTAGATGAAGATGAGCTGCAATTGATAGAATCAAGATTCTTTACAAAAGAAGGGGCTGACAGACTGTGTCCGGATGGCGTGCGGTTATTCTTCAATAATCGATCTGTTAGTGAGTATAATAATCACATTTTAAATTGTGCAGACGTCAAAGTCAATTTCATAGCAACAGATGTTTATATTGGTTGCCAAGGAGCTCAGCAAGAAGGCGCTATGCATCAAAAACTTCACAAGATGTCGACTATTGATACCGGAGGATTACCATATGAAGTCACATTGGTATTAAACAAATCATATATATTAACCACCAATATCGACGTGTCAGATGGGTTAGTGAATGGTGCTATTGGAAAATTGGTCCAGATAGAATATAATGATGCTGGTGAAATAGGTCGTCTATGGCTAGAATTTCCGGAGGCAACCAAAAATGGTGAGAAGATACGTAAGGAAGCTGCTCAGTCAATACAGAGATACAACCTCAGTCGACTGGCTGTTCCGATAGATCGAAGAACTTCTACGATTCTACTTGTTGTGGTGTTTATATTATTACTAATAATGGAGATCAACGATTTTATCATGGGCGACGTAGAGCAGCATCTCTGATGAGCTTACAAGCGGAATTCGAAAGGCTTTCATTGAACAGACTGCAAACAATCGGAGGATTATTAACAGAATTCATTACAAATAGATCAGAAATGTCAATCTTCTCATTCAATTGTCAAAGTCTACGTGCTCGTGTAGTAGATATAAATTCGGATAAAATTGCAACAAAATCAAATTTCTTGATACTTTCTGAGACATGGTTGGATAATGATGATCATATTGATATTCCGAATTTCGATATCGTGGTGAAATTTAAACGCGATATTAGAGCAGGTGGAGTAGCGATATATCACAATACGAATGATAGTGCTCGTATTGTTACTCCACAAATGGATATAAGTACGCATCAAACAGAATCATTGTTCGTGCATCTTTCTAATATAAGAGAAATGTGTGCTTGTCATAACATCTTAGAAGACGGGCAAACGGTTCTAATTGTTGCTATGTACATTTCTCCAAATAAAGCAATAGAATCTATCATCGAGTTCATTCACGAACATTTAATTAAATATACGCCAAAGGTGTCCATGATACTGAAAAAAAATACCACAAATTATCAATGATTTTAAGTGGAGATTTTAACATAAATTTTGCCGAACTAACTTCTTTACCTTTAATAGAATTTTTTAATAATACCTTCAGTTTACAAATGTCAAATAACAGGAATAAGCCAACAACAAGATCAGGAACTACCATAAATGCAGTATTTCAAAGATTTTTAAATAAAATTCAAACCAAAACATTAGTATCATATTTTAGTTACCATAAGCCGTTAGTAACATGTTTGGAAATTGACAATTTTTTTTTTTTTTTTTTTTTTTTTTTTTTTTTGAGGAAATAAATATATATCTTTATTTCTGTTTAATATTACAACTAATCTCAATGATTATCTAGTAATTGTTTTGATATCTTCTAATTTATTTATTTGTTCCTATGAGATGATCTATCTATCGGTTCATCCCAGCTCTGCCCAGCCCTTTGATTTCGGTGATTCAAGGAACCACTAATTCCAAAGGCTTTGTTCTTTTTAGGCGCTTCGGTCCATTGGTGTGATCCAGTAGATTCCGCAACTCCTCGTTGTCATGCTGCTGCAGTCGTAGTAGATGTTTCCTTGCAACTTTTTGTATTTCATCGCTGACGTATTCCATTTTCAAGTCTCGATGGAGATTGTCATATCTAATGTACCACGGAGCATTTACAATACTGCGAAGTACTTTGTTTTGAAATGTCTGTACGATCTTAACTGTAGTTTTCTTTGCGCAGCCCCAAAGCTGGATACCGTATGTCCAAATAGGTTTTAGGATTTGCTTATATAACAATAGTTTGTTGTGAGTTGTCAGTTCGGAGTGCCTTCCAATAAGCCACTGCATTTTTCTGAATTTCAAGTTCAATTCCTGACTTTTCTTTTTGACATGCGCTTTCCACCTAAGCTTCGAGTCTAGTGTCATGCCGAGGTACTTAGCGTTATTAGAATATGGAATTTGTTGTGAATTCAATGTAATCGGAATATATTCTAATCTCCGGTTTGTAAAGTTTATGTGAACAGATTTTGATTCGTTTAGTGTTATTCTCCATTTTTTCGTCCAGTGGTATACTATATTAACAGCGTTTTGTAGTTTCCGTGTTGACTCGACAATACTAACATCAGTAGTCATAACGGCTGTGTCATCAGCAAACGTTCCTATTCTAGTGTCTACTATGTTTGGTAGATCATTTGTATACAGTAGGTATAATACAGGGCCCAGAACACTGCCTTATGGAACTCCTGCTAATATTTTCTTTAATTTTGAGTACTCCCCTTCTTGTCGGACACGAAAGTATCGGTCGTTGATGTAAGACTTTAACAATTCAGAATACTGTTTTGGTAAATCTCGATGGAGTTTAAATTCCAGACCACGGTGCCAAACCTTATCAAATGCTTGAGCCACGTCTAAGAATATTGCTGAACATACTTTCTTTGTTTCAAGCGCCTCCTCAATTGTATCAGTAATTCTGTGTACCTGTTCTATCGTTGAGTGCCTTTCTCGGAACCCAAATTGATGTGGTGGGATAAGATTTCTGTTTTCTATAATTGGCTTTAGCCTCTTAAGAAAAAGCCTTTCGAAAATCTTTGCTGTTGTTGTTAGTAGAGAAATCGGCCTGTACGATGTTTTGTCGTTTAGAGGTTTATTAGGTTTCGGAATCATTATGATTTCAGCTACTTTCCACTGACTCGGAACATAACTTAGTCTAAAGACAGCATTTATTATGTGCTGTAGTTTCCTTAGTGCTTTGTCAGGTAGGGCTTTGATTATTTGACCCGTTATCAAGTCGTATCCAGGAGCTTTCTTATCTTTGAGATTTTTTACCTCTTGTTTGATTTCTTTCAGAGTAACTGGCAGAACAGATACCTCGTCAATTTTGTTTACAGGTGTTAAGGATTCATTATTTACTGGTCCTGTTGGTGGTTTGAAGGTATTTTCTAGGTGTTCGGCGAATAGTTCAGCTTTTTGCTTATCGCTGCGAGCCCAGGTTCCGTTAACCATCTTTATAGGCGGCACTTGCATTTTTGGCCTTTTTAGACCTTTGGTGGCTTTCCACAAGGAATAGTCTGTGTCAGGTTTACCTGTTAGGCTACTTAGAAATCTAGCAACAGATTCATTCTTGATCTCCTTTATAAGTAGTTTATTGCACAAATTGTTTAAGATTGTTTTGTCTTCGGGGGCTCTGGTTCTCTGCCAGGTCTTTCGTGCTTTTCTTTTTTCCTTTACTAACTCTCTTACTTCAAGTGGGTAGTATACACTTTTTTGTGTTGTTCCTTGCTGTTCAGGAGTACTTGCCCAAGCCGATTTTTGTATAGTTTCAATGAGTTTTTCCAGTTCTTCTTCTATCTTTTGATCGTTTGATATCTGTACCTGTAGATTGACGCTATCTTCGACTAGCTGGTGGAAGTATTCCCAGTTTGTTTTGTTATTTGTTAGTCGTGGAGGACATGCTTTTCTTATTACCGCGGTACTTATTGTCATTACAACTGGAGAATGATCTGAAGAAAGACCTTCTTCATTTTCAACAGCTATATAATTTTCGGAAATACCTTTAGTTATATAGAAATCTAGAAGGTCGGGAACTTTATTTGGATCTGTAGGCCAGTACGTTGGTTTCCTACTGGAATGGAACTCACATTTTATCGTCTGCCCTGCTTCAAATAACTCTCTTCCTTTGGGAGTAGTTCTACTTGATCCCCAGAATATGTTTTTCGCATTAAAATCACCTCCAATAATAAAATTACTACCAAGTGATTTGAGTAGTTTGATGTAGTCTTCTCTTTTAGAGTTATGCCTGGGTGGACAGTAGATTGCTAATACACTATAGGTCTTGTTATTTTTGGTTTCAATAGATACAGTAGCTACTTGCATAGTCTCCTCTTCTATTTTTAGTTCTTCTTGGTGTTTAATTGGAAATTGACAATGATGAAAGTAATGATAATATATGAGCTAATTTTACCGATGTAAAAAACTATATAATAAAAAATAATTTTTATATTAAATATCGCGATTTTTATATTTCATAAAATATTACCTCCAGTCACATTGTTTATCTCTCTCACTCTCCCTCTACCTCTTTGGGCAATAAATAAGAAATTCATCAATCTCTCCCTGTCTCTTTGCTTACATAGTGTACTCTTCATAGTGTATATGTTATTCTCTCGCAAATTCCTCAGAATACAAAGTTTCACTTCTACCACGTGTGATCTGCATGTTTTCTTTATTTTATTTTATTTTATTTTATTTTACTTTTTGTTGTTGTTAGATATATACCGTGAATATAAATTGTGTAATGTAAGAATTAGGAACTTATATTTGCTTCTAGTTCTTGAATCCTCTGACTGCATTCCGTCACATTTCGTCACATTTCGTCACATTTCGTCACATTTCGTAAATTAACTGGATTGTCGGCGGTCTCGGCACGCTAAATCGTTTAGTGCTAAAAACATTTGGGTCCGACTCGTTCCCTTTGTTTTTTCATTTTTACTGTTAACATCTCCGTAATTCTTTTCATTTTTGATAACTTAATTGTATTATTAAAGGCTTACCTGAATCCACGTCGTCCCCCGCCTCCTCCTGTGTCTCCTCCTTCTTCATCCGTTTTTCTTCTTCTTCTTCCTCGGTGTCTATCTTGCTACTGGTATCATCGCTTGAACTATATTGGCGTGATGGAACTGCGACGGCTCCATCTAGTTCTATCGTATAACCGACCATGAAAAGACCGTTTGTTGGTTTATATCCGCAGTATGGCCGGGTACAATTTATACAACGATTCCCTGCAGCGCTGTCACCATCGTTATCCCTGCTATGATCAGATGAATCGGTTCTACTCTCCTCATTGAAATCACAGGTTTCGGATCCCATTTCTCCTTCGTGATATCGTTGAAATATATTAAAATCTTGTGAAATAAAGAAAATAAAATATAAGTAAATAACGCAGTATATTACTTACGTATTTCACTGATCATAGGCTGCAAAGCAGGCTCATTCAGCCACCCGCGTCAACGAATAACACGCACCACCGAATCAATATTTATTTGATTATTAACCAATTTACTATTATACTCGTCAACTAAATCGCGCTGATGACACTCGCACAGCATACCGCTTTACTAGAAACTCTATGAATTTTCTTATCAATGAGCGTTTAACCACTCTTTCCATGATTGTGTTGTTAGAGTAGTAGTAACCGCAGTAAATCAGACAATTAACTAGAGATTTTTCAAAGCGGCACGCTTTTATATATATTCGTTTGATACGCTCTTTCTCTGTTTCTCTCTTTGCATATAGTGCAACGATGTGATCAATATGACTAACCAAAAAGATTGCCGTAAGTGACGTAAATGTACGACCCTGTTACGTACTAAAATATCGAATTTCAGCAACGAACGTCATATTGTTTTTGTTGAGAATTCCTTTGTTATTGTTGAATCGAATCTGTAATATATCGAAAGGGAATGAGTTTTCACTCACGACAGGTGTGAAATAACCAGACCAAAGATGTACGTAGAGAAAGTGGTTATTTATTCTACCATCGACTTCATAAATACAAAAAATATATTGAAAAATTGCACAAATAAATTTAGAGTGAATTTTGATGAGAGTTCAATTGTATTAAGTGCCGAAATTTGTGAGGTGAAACGTGGTGCAGAGTACGCCACGAAGTGAGACTTTTAAGGATGCACAAATGAGATTTCTCCACCAACATTGAATTTAGATCAATTATGAAGGTGCACGCTTACCGAGTTTTTTGAGTCCAGTTGAGCACGTATTTGATGAGTGGATCCGGTATGAGGCGGTGAAAAATTCCGAGGTGAGCGTAGAGCAAGTACCTGTTCCAGCAGTTTTCACGAAAGGTGTCTAATTTTTCAAGATGGCTGGATTTTCCAACATTTCCCCCCGCCATCAGCAACGGGGTTGCTGATTAATTTTCATGATGTTCTTCGCTGGGTGAGACGGGTAAAGCAGCTAACTTTGAGATCGGCCTGGTGAGCGTCGTGGTACAAGTCCGGAGTGTCACTACCCTGGTAAGCCCATCTTTGTCTGGATGCAACGCTGTGACCCGGGTGAGTGGCCGCTTGCACAGGGAAAGCGTTCATCCGTGAGCAGAACCAAAGAGCCGATTTTGATGATGTTGGGGTGATGCCTTTTTGAGATTGACTGCTGCCGTTGTAAGTAATGAGCAGACCATTGTCGCCAAAATTGTTGCACCTTTTGCTCCAACAATTGCCATCTTGAGAGTCGTGAGATCGCCAAATCCTCTAGAGTTGGCTCTGGGACAGTTGTGAGTGCTTCACAACCGATGAGAAAATTACCAGGTGTCAGAGCTGATGAGTCATTAAGGTCATCGTTGAGTGGTTCCAGAGTTCGTGAGTTGAGTATTGCTTCGATTTGAGCCAGCAGTGTGGTGAGCTCCTCAAACGTGAGTGCAGCATCGCCCACTGTACGTCGCAGGTGAAATTTAACAGATTTTACTGCGGCTTCCCATTTGCCACCCATGTGCGGAGCAGCAGAAGGATTGAATTTCCACACAATTTGGTGATTTGCGAGCGACGATGCGATGACGTGATACTCTTGAGAGGTTTTCCTGAATAACTGACATATGTGAGCACGTGTGACGGCTTTGTGAGCTCCAACAAAATTGGTGCCACAGTCAGAGTACATGATATGAGGAATGCCGTGCCGTGATGAGAAACGCCTGAACATTGAGAGAAAGCCATCAGCTGAGTAGTCATTGAATACCTCGAGATGGAGAACTGAAGTGGCAAGACACACAAAGACACAGATCCAGCTTTTGTGTATTTCGTTTCCTCGCCCCTTCCAAGTTTTGAGTGTAAGAGGACCGACGTAGTCAACTCCTGTGTAAGTAAATGCATGCGTCGCTGTTGTAACGTGGCAGAATATTCGGGCTGCGTCCTCCTCGCTCGACGGCTACCAGCACGATCTCACAGGGCTGTAGGGGGTCATTTTTATACGCTATTTAATTATTTATTTATATATGTTTTTGTTTTATTTTTTATATATATATATTACAACTTGTATGACCGGACGGAGGAGAGCACCGCATTTGCCGATGGCTGGCCTTTGGATTTGGCATCGACTTTTTGCATCGACAGACTGGTTACATCTTTATCTATGGGGAAATATTAGGGTCCCGCTGGATGTTAATAGATTAGCTATACGCCGCTATCTATTGTCGGCTGGAATGTAATAGCGACAATCCATCGGTCGTTTAGGGTTCACCGGCCGGACAGAACTACACGTCCCGAGGATCGGTTGTTAATTTTATGCGTCGTCCAGCTGAGGCGCTAGTCGCGGTCAACGTGCGACACAGTTTCCCCCAATTAACCGAGTTTGACGGGTTAAGTGGGGATCATAGCTCACGGGCACGCGTGCCTGCAGGACCTCAGGGCTTTTTCCCGGGGGCTGTCGAGCGAGTAAGACGTAGCGTGCGTTGTTCTTTTGTCCCGCTGTACCGTCGCTATTGTTCGAGTAAAATGGTCGAGGCGAAAGAGAGTAACGCTACCGGAGATAACTGTTAAGGAGCCAGCCTGCATAATATCGATACCTGCTGTCACACGATCTAGACAGGAGAACTGAGACTTTGAGGATATTCGAGTTTTTTTTCCCGGATTTCAAGGAACATCGCAGCACCATCGTCCCGATGAGCTCTCTTCTCTCCCACGGTCTTTCGCCATTCTTTTTTTTTTGTCATTCAATTTGTGGACTATTAATTTATTCGAACTTGGTCATGCCTGAGACTCCTGTGCACCTCGTGCAGAGTATGAATTTGTATCGGGAACTGCGGCGTCCGTAGCGTGTAACCTCGAGATCGTTTAACTGGTAGAAGCCGGGGAAAAGTCATTGTATTAATTAATTGTTTTCTGCTGACGGTTAAACCGTACGCAAGTTAGGCCGTTATCCCGAAGTGTGATCGTTTGTGTGGGATTTGAACGGAATAGACCGCGTCACGGATTTTATCGAATTATGGGTTTTAGATTTACATGATCTTGTTTGAGTTTTCTTTCGTTTCGATTTAGAAGGTCGTGCGCGCGTTAGTACGTCGTCCCGTTGTGAATTTGATGTGAAAGGGACTAGTACGTTATGGACCGCGTCGCGTATTATCCAAATTAATTGGCGTTTCTCGATAACTAAGTGATCTACTTATTTATTTATTATTGTTGGTTTTAATCTTATCTCAGCAGCGCGGAGAGCGTAATCGGCCGTCGTCCCGTATTTGATGCTTGGATTCGAGGGATTTGAACGGTCCGAGGCGTATCTTGCGTCGTTAAAGGCGCCGGTGTATTTTGCAATATTTCATTTTATTAATTAGTATTAATATTCTTCTTTCCTTGATTTACTTTATTCGTTGGGTCATGGGTATTGTGTATTGAGTTATTGACCGATCAGGGATTTATGGTTAGACAGAGTTCCCCTGTTAAAAAAAAAAAAAAAAAAAAAAAAAAATTTATATTCGTTACACTACTGCTTTTATTAAAACGATCGAGCGGTTGAACGTTTCGCGTACGTGACCTCCCGACGTCCCGTTGTTATTAGTTTTGGATGTACGTGGGATTAGCACGGGATAGGCCGTATCGCGGACTGTGCTTGGAGTCAACCTGTTATTTGACTTTGTCTGCGAACATTGTGCGAAATTCGCAACGGGCGTGCTATGCTGTATAACATCTGCAGGGTATGAGAGTGAGAGAGAGAGAACGGGATAACTAGTAAGACTGAGACATCGAACTAGGTTTAGAATATTGTTAAAAGAAAAATGATTAATTTTACGGGACATTTTGCTTAAATTCATTATCAAGGCTTATTGAAAATTTGTAATTGTTTGTTAAGAAATAAATAAATTGCCCAAGCGGCATTTGTAAGTCCCGTACCTGCTATTGTTGTTGGAGTTATTTATTGGCATTATTTTATTAGTTGGCCCTTGTTTATTGTTTGTGTTTGGTATATTTAATGACGATATTTTATTGACTGATTTTATTCATGGATTATTGATGACATATTTTAATTAATTAATTTTATTCATATTTTACTTGGACTAATCTGTGACTCGACAGCCCGAACCACACACTCTGCCTTGAACAGCTGTAGCTAGCCTGGGTTGAGTCTGGCCGAACATCTCGTTATTTTTCCTTCCGGCGCGTAAGCGCCTGGCGCCCATCTCATGAGAGAAAATAAAAAGGAAGGAAAAAATAACTTGGACCAGTCATAGGTAACGTGGTGCGTTGAGGCACAAATTTACGTTACAAATTTGGCGCCCAACGTGGGGCCCGACTGTCAAGTCTTTTATTTAAATTGGAAAAATATTAATTAACTTTCTTTTCATTTAAGTTTATTTCATTTATTTTATTTTTTAACCATTTCAATTCTTTTAATTATTCTTGATTCGTTTATCCTGAATTTTATCGTTCAACAACAGTAGTTTTTTTTATATATCTGGGTATTTCGACAATTTTCTTTTTAATCATTTCGGTTTTTTCAATTATTTGGTTATTTATTTATTCTTCTTTTTCCCCTAATTATTATTTTTTTATTGACTATCGCAACCATAGCAGGTTTTTTTAAAACATTTATGTCGACATTTCTCCCGCATTAATAATTTTTTTGTATTTATTTGTTTATGATTTCTATCCAAAATTATCTGAAATAATCAAGCGGGATAGTATAGCTAACTTTACAGAATTCGGCAGTACAGTTATCCCGCTATGCACTGTAGTAGGTCTTGGTAAGGCGTACGGTGGGCCAAGCTCACTCGCATGGTCTAGTGCCGCGCTCGAGGCCGGCCGTGTTTACATTTTCTTTGTTGTGTGTCGCCGAGTGAGTAGCAGTCTTCGATGCTGGAAACTGGTACTCCCGGCTAATGTAATATTATTTCTTATTTAACATAAGACTCTGAAATATTATTTGAAATTACATAGAGTCGAGCGAATTTGCGGGTCCCGAGCCTATGTCGGTGTTAACTAGAGAGAAGTAATAGCTCCGTGCTATAGTAGATATTGAATTTATTTATTCATTTGTTTTATTTCTTATTATTATTATTACCATCAATTAATCTTTTTAATTATATTAGGATTGTTATGTTCGCAGACAGCCATACACTGTCCGTGTCTGTTGGGTCCAAAAATGTGCACTTTTGAGTCCTTCGCGTCTTTTGTTTCCTGTTGGAGTGCTGTCGTCACTTCGTCTTTGTCCGTAACGCAGTCCAGATCAAGTATGTCCAGTCGTACGTACGTTGTCATGTCCCGTACTTGTGCGTCTTCTCCGAGGGCTTGTCGGAGCATATGCTTGAAGGTCTGTCTGTCCCCTGTTCCGCCTTTAACGCGTAGCAGGACACCCCCGTCTTTGGTCATTCGATAGCCGTTCACCTGTACCTTGTCGGCGGCTGGGCCGACGGCTTTCATTCGTCGCAGTGTGTCCGCATACGATTGTCCGTCTTTTGGTTTGATCAGGACCAATCCAACACCGAGTCTCCGGGTTGTGCGGCCCTTCTTGCCTGTTTTTGTCGTGGTTGTCGAAATTGATGCCGTGGGCGTTTCTGTCGTCTGTTGCCGTACGTCCGTCGTCGTTTGTTTTTGTTTCCGAACGATCGTTGTCCACGAGGTGGAACGGTCCCCGCTACCGATCTTTTCACCGGCGTTTGTTCTGGGCTCATACCTGTAGTATCTCGTTTCTGTTTCATCTGTGGTGTCACAGTCTCACTATCCACCCGGCTCCGTCCAGCCATATCGAGCATATGCATTCGATCGCACTCATGCCATGTCCCGTCCACGGCTTCTCTAATCTTTGACATGTTCGTTGTGATCACGGTGCTGATGTTTCTCTCCACGCAAGTTTTTTCTTCCATTTTTACAAGACATTCGCGGATCAGCTGTAGCTGAGCCCGAATCTTGGATTTTGCCGCATTATTCATCTTATTGCTTTCGTCGAATAAGAAGGTTTCAAGTCCCTCCCGATGCTTCCTTATATCTCCGATGGCAGGTGAAACAGTTCTCCTCTCTTCAGAGGGTGGTCGTGTTTTTCTCTCTTCGTGAATCTTAATTTCTTTGTCTTCTGATCTAAGGATCGATCCTCAGTGCCGGTTGACGAACATGATTGTAGCCTACTTCTCTTCCTTAGGTTGACATTTTCGGTCAAACTCTCATGGTCCGTCCCTCCTCCGATATACCCGTTCACGGATTCTCTCACTGCCCCAAACTCCTCCCCAGTCGATATTTTTGTCAACTCCTTCTTCAGCTTGTGTTTTGGTTGTTTTAAGGTTTTCTCCATTTTATTCCCACGAGTAGGTCGGAATGTAGGTCCGCCCAGGCAGAGCCGCCTTGTCCAGGTAAGGTGTAAATACTGCAGGGTTCCACCAGAGGCCCTGCATAGATCGTTGGCGACCGCACTAGTTCACATCATTGCGGCCATGCAGCCATAAGCACGATGCCTCCAACCGTAGCTTTTCATGTTGTGTGTGTTCTTGGACTCCCTGCTCCCCCTGGACTTATCCAGCAAGGTTAATCCTGCCAGGGGCCGGAGCCCCCGCCGGACGAACTCCAGGGTTCATTGCAGAAACGCAAGCCCCCCACCACGCCAAGGCGACACACTTGGGAAGGATCATCATCATCATCATCATCATCATCATCATCATCATCATCATCATCATCATCATCATCATCATCATCATCATCATCATCATCATCATCATCATCATCATCATCATCATCATCATCATCATCATCATCATCATCATCATCATCATCATCATCATCATCATCATCATCATCATCATCATCATCATCATCATCATCATCATCATCATCATCATCATCATCATCATCATCATCATCATCATCATCATCATCATCATCATCATCATCATCATCATCATCATCATCATCATCATCATCATCATCATCATCATCATCATCATCATCATCATCATCATCATCATCATCATCATCATCATCATCATCATCATCATCATCATCATCATCATCATCATCATCATCATCATCATCATCATCATCATCATCATCATCATCATCATCATCATCATCATCATCATCATCATCATCATCATCATCATCATCATCATCATCATCATCATCATCATCATCATCATCATCATCATCATCATCATCATCATCATCATCATCATCATCATCATCATCATCATCATCATCATCATCATCATCATCATCATCATCATCATCATCATCATCATCATCATCATCATCATCATCATCATCATCATCATCATCATCATCATCATCATCATCATCATCATCATCATCATCATCATCATCATCATCATCATCATCATCATCATCATCATCATCATCATCATCATCATCATCATCATCATCATCATCATCATCATCATCATCATCATCATCATCATCATCATCATCATCATCATCATCATCATCATCATCATCATCATCATCATCATCATCATCATCATCATCATCATCATCATCATCATCATCATCATCATCATCATCATCATCATCATCATCATCATCATCATCATCATCATCATCATCATCATCATCATCATCATCATCATCATCATCATCATCATCATCATCATCATCATCATCATCATCATCATCATCATCATCATCATCATCATCATCATCATCATCATCATCATCATCATCATCATCATCATCATCATCATCATCATCATCATCATCATCATCATCATCATCATCATCATTATTATTATTATTATTATTATTATTATTATTATTATTATTATTATTATTATTATTATTATTATTATTATTATTATTATTATTATTATTATTATTATTATTATTATTATTATTATTATTATTATTATTATTATTATTATTATTATTATTATTATTATTATTATTATTATTATTATTATTATTATTATTATTATTATTATTATTATTATTATTATTATTATTATTATTATTATTGACGATGCCACGAAAGAGACCGCGCCATGACAAACAACCGGTGTACGGCTGAAATCGCGGAAATTCGCAAAAAGTGCCACAGACTGAGACGGATCGCACAACGAGCGAGGAACCGAGATGACGCAAACGTCAGATCTGCGGACTACAGAGCCGAAAGAAGGATACTTCGGCGAACTATCAATCGGAGCAAGGCCGAGTGTTGGGGAAGGCTCGTGGAAGAGGTAAACTCGGACCCATGGGGACTAGGATATAAAATCGTCACACAGAAGTTGGGAGCCCTGTGCGCGACCAGTGCCATGGACGCGGCCACTATGGACCGCATTGTCGACACCCTCTTCCCGGCTCACCCTGAGAGAGCAAACACTAATCCTGCGCAAATCGAGGACTTTCCCCTCTTTAGCCTCGAAGAAATGGAGAAAGCGATAAAATCGCTGAAAAACAAAAAGGCGCCCGGACCCGACGGCATATCAAGCGAGGTCCTAAAGATAGTTATGCAGCATAACCCACACTTGCTACTAAGACTTTATAACACGTGCCTGAGAACCGGGACGTTCTGCCACCGGTGGAAAACCTCGCGCCTCGTGTTGATCAGCAAAGGTAAAGGCGATCCAGAAACACCCTCGTCTTACAGACCGCTTTGCATGCTGGACACAGCAGGCAAGGGACTCGAGAAACTGCTGAAAGCGAGACTACACCAGGCGATCGCTGTGGCTGGAGATCTGTCACCAAAGCAGTATGGCTTCCGAACAGGGCGCTCAACGGTGGACGCGGTCCAGGAAGTCACTGAGGCTGTAAGAAGAGCAGAAAACCACAATCACCACTCACGCCGAGTAGTGCTTTTGGTAACGCTAGACGTGAGAAACGCTTTTAACTCGGCGAAATGGACGGACATGCTTTCGGCCTTAGAGCATACCTTCAAGGTACCCGGCTACCTCCTTCGCATGATGGACGACTACTTGCGAGACCGCACACTGTCCTACGAAACCAGCACAGGGACAAGAAAAAAGACGGTCACAGCCGGCGCAGCCCAGGGGTCAATCCTCGGCCCAGATCTCTGGAACGCCTCGTACGACAGCCTCCTGAGGATGGAAATGCCCGAAGAAACGGTCCTGGTGGGATATGCGGATGACGTCGTAGCACTCATTGCGGCCAGAGACGTCAAGCTAGCCCAGCTCCAACTGAACCAAGTAATGCGCAGAATCAACTGGTGGATGGACACACATGGACTTTCCCTGGCCCTAGGCAAAACAGAGATTGTTGTCCTAACAAAAAAACGAATAAACACCATACTCCCCATGTGGGTAGGAGAACAAATCGTGCAGACCAAACTAGCTGCTAAATACCTCGGGATCATGATTGACAGTAAGCTCAGCTTCGGGGAACAGATCCGGCAAACTGCGAACAAAGCTGCGAGGGGGATGAACGCCCTGAGCAGGCTGATGGCGAATACCACCGGGCCAAAATCGACCAAACGCCGGTTATTAATGAACGCGGTACAGGCGATCCTCCTGTACGGAGCCGAAATATGGGCAGACTCACTCAACAAAGAAATATACCGAAAGCGGCTGGCTCAAATCCAGAGAAGAGCAGCCCTTAGAGTCGCATCATCGTATCGCACGGTCTCAGAACCAGCGGTTCTCGTTATTGCCGGAATCATCCCGGTCGCACTCCTCGCGAGGGAACGTAAAGCCGTGTACTCCAAAAAAGCAGAAATAGGAAACGAGATAGCAAGCAAGGAAGAGCGGAACCATAGTATCGACAGCTGGCAAGCGACATGGGATCAGGACCCCAGAGGGCGCTGGACTGCAAAACTTATTCCGCAGATAAGGCCATGGATAGAGAGAAAGCACGGCGAGGTGGACTACTACATCACGTTCCTGAGCGGGCATGGGTATTTTAAACAATACTTGTTTAGGATCGGAAAGGCAGCCAGGCCCGAATGCTTATACTGCCCCGAAACAGGAGACGACGCAGAGCACACGTTTTTCGGATGCAACCAATGGGCGCAGAGCAGGCATATACTGGAGAGGGATCTAGGAGAGCTCACGCTGTCAAACATCGTGGACGCAATGCTGGCCAGCAGAACCAACTGGAACGCCATATCCCAATGGATACGCAGCGTCCTCTGCACCAAAAAACGGGACCTGGATAGAGGGACGGCCGAAGAAAATGAGGTCAGCCAAACGGAGGTGAGCTGAACCGGAGACAAAGGAGAAAATGAAAAGACCTAGACCTTTGAAGTAATGTGACAAACAGTTCCAAGCTAGGCACAGTACGTGGTTTTAGTCGGTAAACCACGTGTGGGAGCCCGACACTGGGATCTATCCTTGTGCGTAAAGCATTTCCACCTGCTGTATAAAAAAAAAAAAATTGATTTTTTTTTTTATTTTTTTTTTTTTTATTTTTTTTTTTTATACAAGGAGTTGCGGAATCCTTTTTACGGATATCCTCCAGTCTTTTGAACTGGGGGGGTATGTGGGACTCCCAAAAAAATAGGCCTACCCACTAAACCGCCCTCTCCTTGTTGTCCTCCCCCAGACCAGGAACTATTTTGGTATTACTTCTGGCTGGGGGTTCTGTCCGTGTTCGTCCGTTCGTCTTGCTGTCTGTAACCTGTCGCGTCACGTCAGTCTGTCTGCTCGGTTAGGTGAGGCAGCCGTCTACGTTTTTTCGTCGCAGTACCGTCTCTGTATAGGTGGCAACTAGTTGCCACCATTCTGTCGAGTGGAGCATCACCTGAACAATGTTGTCCGGGGTGATGCTGCCAACAATCGTCTCCAGTTCCAGTCGGAGTTCTGTCCAGCGGTCGCACACAAAAAATGTGTGTTCCGCGTCGTCTCGTTCGTGTCCACAGTACTTACAGTCTGGCGTCCGTACTCTGTCCATGTTATAAAGGTACCGTCTAAAGTAACCGTGTCCCGTCAGGAACTGGGTGATGTAAAAATTTACGTCCCCAAAATCCCTTTCGATCCACGGTCTCAGGTCCTTTATTAGTCGTCTTGTCCAGTTGCCTGTCGCTCTTTCTGTCCATTGTTCGTGCCAAGTCTGTATCGTCTTGTCACGTTCCGCGACTGCCGCATCCTCCCGTCTTATGTCCGCGCTTCTCCCGTAGATCCTCTTTCGCTCGAAAGCTAGGAGGTCCACGGGGATTACGCCCGCAACCACCAAGACTGCTTGTGCAGAGACAGTTCGGTAGGAGCAGGCGATCCTCAGCGCACCCTGTCTTTGTACCGTTGTCATGGCGTGGCAGTACTTCTTTGTCTTCAGGGCATCTGCCCAGATCTCCGCGCCGTACAGGAGGATCGAGTGGGCTGTCGTCATTAGGAGTCGTCGTTTTCCCGGTCTCGGCCCGTTTGTGTTGGCCATTAGGCGGCTTAAGGATGCTATTCTCTTAGCCGCCTTCTGGCATGTTTTTTGTATATGAGGCCAGAAGGTCATCTTCGTATCTAGGGTCACTCCCAGGTACTTGACTTCACCTCCGGCCTTGATTTCATCCGTCCCGACCCACATGGGTAGTCTCGTCTGTATGCGTCTTCTGCTAAGGAAAGTCAGTTCTGTCTTTTCTGTTGCGAGTTGTAGTCCGTGGTCCGTCATCCAACGGCCCACTCGCCGCATCGTCTGGTTCAGTTTTTGCTGTGCCAGGTCTGGAGATCGTTCGGTGATCACCGTCGCCACGTCGTCAGCGTAGGCGACAAGGAAAACGCCAAGCGGCAATTCCAGCCTGAGCAAGCTGTCGTAGAGTCCGTTCCAAAAGTCTGGTCCCAATATGGACCCTTGTGCAACCCCCGCGGTGATTTGTCTCGTCACCGGTCCTTCAGTCGTCTCGTACGTGATCCTTCTGTTTCTTAGGTAGTCGCCCACCACCCGAGCCAGGTAAGCCGGAACCCCGAAGTTGCCTTCAAGCGCCTCCAGGATGTCAACCCACCTGGCCGAGCTGAAGGCGTTCCTGATGTCCAAGGTCGCCAGCAGAACGATTGGTCGCGCTGCATGGCAATGTCTCTCCAAATCCAGGAAGGAATCGACTACTTTTTGAATCGCTCCAATCGTTGATCGTCCCCTCCTGAAGCCGAACTGCCGGTCTGAGAGGCCTCCGCTGGTCTGTATCGCGTCCGTCAGTCTCGGTTTTAGTAGTTGTTTATAGAGTTTACCCGTTGTGTCGAGTAAACTCAGCGGCCGGTAGGCTGACGGCGTATTGGGGTCGCCCTTACCCTTAGGGATAAGAACTAGCCTTGCCGTCTTCCACCGGTCACTGAACGTTCCCGTCGTCAAGCTCGTGTTGTACAGGTCAAGAAATATCTCCGGCCTCAAGCGAACCATCAGCCGGAGAATCTCCGCCAATACTCCGTCTGGTCCCGGCGCCTTGCCAGTCCTCATCGCGGCAGTCGCTTTGGAGAGCTCCTCCGCGGTAAACATGGGGGCCGCCGGGGCTTCCGTGTGGTCTGTCACGTTCGTCCGTATCGGGTGAGTCGGAAACAGTCCGTCAACAATCCGTTCTGCGGTTTCGGCATCTTTGAGTTCAAGTGGAACTCGGGCCCCTAGTTTGCCAGTCACAATTTTGTAACCGGTTCCCCAGGGGTCTTCGTTCACCTCCTCGCAGAGCTGCTTCCAGCATCGCGTTTTGCTGTCCCTTATGGCGTTCGTAAGTGTTTTTCGTGACGTCTTGTAAGTGGCTTGGAGGTTTTCCCTTTCGGGTCTTCCCCCAGCCCTCGTAACTCGTCGGCGGTTTGCCAAGCAGAGCCTGCGCAGCTCGGCTATTTCGTCCGTCCACCAGTATTGTGGTTGCCTGTTTGGTCTATGTCGTCGTTTCGGCATTGTGCTGTTGCACAGCCGGTCCGTCAGTTTGGCCGTCTCGTCCGTGAGTCTTTCCGCCCTTTGCCGGCCAGTCAGTTCAGGGGGGACTTTCGTCATTGGTGCTGGTGCTGCCGCCAGCTCCTCCGAAAATTTTCGTAAGTCGAGTTTGTTGAGGTTCCACCTCGGGGGGTATTGGGTCTTCGTCCGTCTCGTCGCCGTTTGTCCTGCCACTTCGAAGACAATGTACTGGTGATCGCTGGCCGTATAGCCGTCGAAAACCCGCCACTGTCCTATCCGTGGTGATATTCTGTCCGATGTCATTGTGACGTCAGGGATGGAGTTTCCAAACCCTGGTCGTCTGTACGTCGGTACGTTTCCCGTATTTGCTACCACCAGGTCTAGTCTTGCGGCCATCTCCAGCAGCAGCCGTCCACGTTTGTTCGTTGTTGTCATTCCCCACTCGATCGCCCGCGCGTTGAGGTCTCCCCCGATGATAACGTCTCCAGGCAGATTCCTGATTCCGTCTTCAAGGAGCGCCACTTTCCTCTCGAAATCCGTCGCGGCGCAGTTGGGTGTCAGGTAAACGCTGACGTAAGTGACAGCGCCGACCCTTGCCCAGACGTAATCGTCCCCGACACCGCAGTTAATTATTCGAGATTGGGCAGCGCACCTTACCCAGATAGCTGTGGTCTCTGTCTCGTTCGTAATGTACGTTTGTGTCGTTCTTCTCCTGTACGGTTCGCACAGGATCAGAATGTCGGCGTCATGTTCGTCAGCTATCTGTGGTAGTAGCATGTCTGCTGTCCTACTCCTGTTCAGGTTTCCCTGAACTATTCTGTCCGTCTTCCGGCCTGCTTCCTGCACTCCTCCAGCGCAGCCCGGAATACCGCACACCTTCCGGTTCCCGCAAGGTGCGCTACGTCCCCGTGTCCCGTCTCAGAGCACAGTGGGCAAGCCGGTCTGTTTTTACAGTCCGTCGCGTAATGTCCCGTCTCGCCGCATTTCCTGCAGTTCTTTGTCCGATCCGCGTTCGTGCAGTTCGTCCTTGTATGTCCGTAGCCCAGGCACTTGTAGCATTTGGTCACCGTCAATCGTTGTCGTAGTCGGCATCGCACCCATCCTATCCCGATCCGGCCCCGGTCCAGCAGCACCTCGGCTTCCCGCGTCTCGAGGTCGCAGACTGCCATGTACTGCTCGGCCCGGTTCGGGCCGAAGATGTGGACACCAAAGTCGCCGTCTCGTCCCGTTTCTCGTCTCAGTGCCCGTTTCACGTCCTCCACGGTGGTAACGCAGTCCAGGTCCATGATCTCCAGTTGTGTCCTAGAAGTCACGGTCCTTACACTGCCCGTGTCCCCAACCGCGTCCTGTAGTGCGCGCTCAAACTGTTCTCGTCCGTCCGTGTCTGTCTGTATCTTGATGAGACACTGTCCGTCCTTGGTCTTCCTTAGAGCCATCACCTGTACATGACTGCTCGTCGGGTCGACCGTCGTCCTTATCTTCCGTACGATGTCCGAGTACGTGTTGTCTTTCCCAGGTTTGACCAGTACAGCCGTTCCCCTATGTTTGTGGGTCGGTCTGCGCTTTTCAGCCTGGGTCGGTACGTTCGTCTCGTCCGTTTTGTTTTTCGGTTCCGTCGTTTTTTTCTTCTTTTTTCGTTTCCTCACGGTTGTCCAGGTTTCGGCCTCCTCCGTTCTTGGGGGTGTCTTCTGTCGGGCCTCTGATGGGGTCTTCGTCGTCTCCCGTTTCCGTTTCGTCGGTCGCGTCGCCGGTTCCGTTGTCTCCGTTTCTGTCTCTGTCAGGTCGTCTGCCATCATTTGTCCCTTCGAGGCTGTCCTGCTTTGCATGTTTAGCGCAGCGTCTGCGGCCTCAAGAATCGTCTTAATGCCGGTTTTTACCGCCATATTCATATTTTTCTTTATTGCCGCTGCCTCTTCCATTTTCGTCGCGGTCTCATGAATGAGTTGTAATAATTCTGTCAAATCGGGTTGGTTCTTATTGTAATCGTCGAATGAGGAGGTTCCAGGTTTTTCTCGATGCTTCCTTATATTTCCGACGACAGGTGGAACCGTTTTACCCTCTTCCATGGGTGGCGGTGTCGTTTCTCTCTTTCTGTATCTTAATTTCTTTTTCTTCTGATGTAGAGATCGATCTTCCGTGCCTGTTGACGAACATGACTGAAGTATACTTCTCTTTCTCAGGTTGACACTTTCAGTCACGTTCGCCAAGCTATCATCGTTCGACTCTCCCTCGATATTGTTCGTCGCGAGTTCTCCGATTGTCTTGAGTTCTTCCTCGGTCGATGTTTTTTCCAACTCCTTCTTCTGCTTAGGTTTTATTTCTTTTAAAAGTTTCTCCATATTAATCCCACGAGTAGGTCGGAATGTAGGTCTGCCTAGGCAGAGCCGCCTTGTCTAGGTAAGGTGTAAATACTGCAGGGTTCCACCCGGTGCCCTGCAGGGATCGTTCGCGACCGCTTTAGTTTACATCATTGCGGCCATGCAGCCGTAGGCACGATGCCTTCCACCGTAGCTTTTGATGTTGTGTGTTCTTAGTCTGCCTGCTCCCCATGGACCTGTCCGGCAAGGTTAGACCTGCCAGGGGCCAGAGCCCCCGCCGGCTGAGCTCCAAAGTTCATTGCAGAAACGCAAGCCCCCCCGCCGCGGCAAGGCGACACACTTGGGAGGGTATTATTATTATTATTATTATTATTATTATTATTATTATTATTATTATTATTATTATTATTATTATTATTATTATTATTATTATTATTATTATTATTATTATTATTATTATTATTATTATTATTATTATTATTATTATTATTATTATTATTATTATTATTATTATTATTATTATTATTATTATTATTATTATTATTATTATTATTATTATTATTATTATTATTATTATTATTATTATTATTATTATTATTATTATAAGCGCGGGTGGGAAAAAACCTTCAACAAGGCACCGAGCGGAGTTGGTGTTTGCTCGGTAGTGTGGGATTACCCGACAGGGCGACCGCACTAAAAAAACCCATTCACAGCATTTTCATGGTGTTCTCTAGACCGGAACCGCTATAGCATTACTTCAGTCTGGGCCATGCTTGTTTGTGCCCTCGTGGGCAAACTTTTCCTCGTTTTGCAACATCTCGTGGTGCAACATCTCGTGGTGCAACATCTTCACAAAGACAGAGAGGAGGGACCGCACTCCTCAAAGAGGAGGATTTCTACCCACTAAAAACCACCAACCCTTCTTCCAGATGTTGTTTAACGACCCCGGAACCGCTTCCGCATTTCGTCAGGGTTTCGTTCTGTTCCTTTGCCTTCCAGGCCTTTTCACTCTTTCCTGCTTGCTTATGGCCACGATCCGGCACAAGCTGTGATGTTCTGCCCAATTCCATTAACTAACACGCTAATGCCCTAGCTGTTTCCACTGTGACACTTCACTGTGGTTCACTGGACTCGGCACTATTTTCTCGCACTGCACTGTTCACTATGCTCACGATGTCCAACTAGTTGTTGTCTGCTCCGGCTATTACTCTGTTGTTTTCTTCTTATTTCTTCTGGCGTAGGACTGTTTCGGCAAAATTGATCACCGCATCCCACTTCTCCGCGCTGATCAGCATCGATGCCACTATGTTCTCTGGGGTGATAAAACCTACTGACTCTTCCATTCTTTCCCTCTTATCCCTCCATCGATTACACTCGAAGAAGGTGTGATGAGCGTCGTCGCGTTCAGAATCCCCGTAGATACACCGCAGATTTTCCACTTTCCCGATCTTGTGAAGGTATGCGCTGAAGTAGCCATGCCCGCTCAATAGTTGGGTCAGGTAGTAAGTCACTTCCCCATGCTTACGATCTGTCCATAGGGCCAGATGTTTGATGAATCTGGCTGTCCATCTTCATCTTGCGTCACTGTCCCACATGCCCTGCCAAACCTCCATGGTGGGATTCCTCTCCTGTTTCTTCATTTGTTGTCGGTCGTGTTCAGCTCGTCGTAGGTAGACTCGTATCTTCTCTCTCGCGAGGAGCTCGATGGGTACCACTCCAGCAATGACCAGGGCCGCCGGTCCTGATACCGTTCGGTATGCACAGGCCACTCTCAGGGCTCCTCTTCTTTGTACCGCGGCTATACGCTTCCTTCGGCTTTCCGCTTCCAGTGCGTCCGCCCAGATCTCTGCTCCAAACAGGAGAATCGAGTGCGTCACTGACATTAGAAGCCGGCGTTTGCTGGTCATTGGTCCTCTCACGTTCGCCATGAGACGGCTCAGCGCTGCGACCATAGTCGCCGCTTTGTTTGTCGCTTTCCTGATGTGTTCCCAGAAGGTTAGTTTGGTGTCCAGGGTGATGCCGAGATACCTCACTGCACCCTTCGTTTCCACTTCTTCGTTTTTGACGCGCATGCGCAGTATGTTCGGGATCCTCTTCCGGGTGAGAACTACTATCTCCGTCTTCTGCGTGGCTAGGCTGAGGCCGTGGTCCCCCATCCATTGGTGCGTCCGCCTCATGACCTGGTTAAGACGCCTTTGTGCCGCTTCGGGGTCTCTTGCTGTGATGACCGCGGCGACGTCGTCGGCGTATCCTATCAGGTACGTGTCGTCTGGCATTTCCATCCGTAGAATTCCATCGTACGAGATGTTCCAGAGATCTGGCCCGAGGATCGATCCCTGGGCTGCGCCTGAGGTGATGACTTTCTTCCGTTGTCCTTCTCGTGTGTCGTAGAGCAGTACTCGGTCGTTCAAGTAGTCGTCCACCATCGCGAGGAGGTACGCTGGTACCTGGAAATGTACCTTTAGCGCCCGCATCATGTCGCACCATCTTGCTGAATTAAAGGCATTCTTCACGTCGAGTGTAACCAATACCACGATCTCTCGGTAGTAATGGTTGCTCTCCCGCGTTGCCTCAACTGTCCTCATGACCTCTTCAACTGCGTCTACCGTGGATCGTCCTTTCCTGAAACCAAATTGTCTATCGGACAGGTCACCTGCTTCCCGTATAGCTGTATGTAGTCGCGGCTTGATCATACTCTCCAGCAATTTCCCGGCCGTGTCCAACATGCACAGTGGCCTGTAGGCTGACGGGGAGTTAGGATCTCCTTTGC
Organism: Cylloceria caligata; assembly: GCA_963942595.1. NCBI lineage: Eukaryota > Metazoa > Arthropoda > Insecta > Hymenoptera > Ichneumonidae > Cylloceria > Cylloceria caligata. The sequence goes on along the minus strand of OZ012703.1, from coordinate 55,683,146 downwards.
CTTTGCTGATTAACACCAGACGCTGCGTCTTCCAGCGTTTGAGAAAAACTCCGCTTTTCAGGCAGCAGTTGTACATATCGAGAAGCAGTTTCGGGCGGGCGCCTGCCACCGCCTACAACGCTTCTGCCGGTACGCCGTCGGGTCCTGGAACCTTCCTGTTCTGCAGTGATTTGACCGCGTCCATCAGCCCCTCCTCATTAAATGACGTAATGTCCTCAACCCTGATGTCAAGGTCCTCTTCGCTCCTCGGTGGGTGAGTCGGGATCAGGGTATCTACGATGTTTTTCATCCTATTCAGGTCCATGCTCTCTCCTTCCGAGAAAGCTTCTAGTTTCCGCGTCACTATCCTGTAGCCCAATCCCCACGGGTCTTTATTTACGTCCTGTATAATGGAATTCCAGCGCTCCGTCTTGCTGCGGCCAATTTGACGCTGTAGGATCTTCTTGGCACCTTTGTATTGAGCCGCGATGACCGCTGCCTCATCAGGATTCCTTCTTCGGGCTCGGATTGCTTTCCTTCGCAGTCGGAGGCATCGTTTTCGCTGACTGGCGATTTCGTCGGTCCACCAATACGCTGCCTGCTTGTTCGCTGGTCGCTGCTTTCTCGGCATTGACGCTCTACAGGCCTGCATACTAGCTGCATCGTTTCGTCCACTAATTCTTCTGCACTTGGGTTTTCAACGTGCGTCGACATTCTCCGTCCGTTGAGTATCGCTATACCCAACTTCCTCTCGTCCATTTTGGCTACGTTCCATCTTGTTGGTAGGTCCTTGTTGATCCTTGGTGCGTTTCCTTCTTCAAATAATTCGAACGTGATGTATTGGTGGTCGCTGCTGGTGAAGTCCTCAATCACCGTCAATTTTCTCACACATGGCCCTGCGCGTTCCGATGCAAACGAATTGTCTGGTATCGTTCCCCCGTAGCCTGGACGTCGGAAAGTCGCAGTCGAACCATTGTTGAGCACCAATAATAATAATAATAATAATAATAATAATAATAATAATAATAATAATAATAATAATAATAATAATAATAATAATAATAATAATAATAATAATAATAATAATAATAATAATAATAATAATAATAATAATAATAATAATAATAATAATAATAATAATAATAATAATAATAATAATAATAATAATAATAATAATAATAATAATAATAATAATAATAATAATAATAATAATAATAATAATAATAATAATAATAATAATAATAATAATAATAATAATAATAATAATAATAATAATAATAATAATAATAATAATAATAATAATAATAATAATAATAATAATAATAATAATAATAATAAACCCGTGTCGGGTTGCTGGTCCCGCATCGGGCGCCTCCCCAGGTCACGGATAGGGGGACGCCTTCCCAGATATGGAAGGTACCGAGAACTCTCGGGGTAAACGAAAACCAGCACTACACACACGCACCAACGCAAACACCTACACAAACATGCTTCAGTGGTATACCGGTGACGTGAATGGTCGGGGTCCCCTATAAACGGGGCCCACCGAAAAGCAAATGACCGGTTACGGATGAATGAACCGGTTTATCACTAGCACGGGCACTCACACTCACGCACACGACACATAGGGGCACATACAAGAAGACGGGGGGGACCTCAGGTGCCGTGCGTAGTTCCAGCACGGTTCGGGGAGTCGCGACCCCAAGGGACCTGCAGCAGAATGGAACATTTAATGATAATGCACGGTAAAAACGAAGTTTTACCCCAGGTGGTAACCCCTAATCGAGGGCAATCCACACCAGGCTCCGACCGGATGCAAGCTCCGGTGGCCTTGGGCAGCGGCACGGATTCTGGGGGCCGCAGACTGTGCAAGGAGGGGTCAAGGGGGACGACGAAAGGGACGATTGGAGTCACGGAAAAAAGGACTGACGAGACGCTACTAGACATACCACGACGCAACAGGACGGATAGCTTGTCAAGTGCCGGCAGCGGCGATAGTTATATCTCCGCGGCCGACACTGACAAAGCGACGTCAGGACGAACGCACGCAAAAACACAGGAAGAATTGGACATGGTTGAGCTACTGACGCTCATACACAAAACAGCGACGAAAATGGCCGAGGCAGCGTCTATTCAGAAAAACATGAATATGACGGTTAAAAACGGAATAAAGACGATTTTGGAGGCCGCCGACGTAGCGCTGCATAAGCATGCAGAGGTGGCCCCGAAACCACAACTTACGGACACGCAAACGACAAAAACAGCAACGGACAAACAACAAACGTCACGGACAAAACGCAAGCGGGAAGCGACTGGAACTACTCCGGAGAACGCGCCAAAAAAGCCTTCGACTGCGGAACCGGTCGCTGCTTGGCAGACAGTGACAAGAAAAAAGACAGACAAGAAAGAACGCGACACAAACGACAACACGCAGGCCCAAAAGAACAGACCGGCTCCCCGGCAAAGGGGGACGGCTGTACTGGTAAGGCCTGGGACTGATAACTCGTACTCGGACATCGTACGAAAAATACGGACGACGGTCGATCCGAAGAAGAGTCACGTGCAGGTGACGAGTCTGAGGAAGACGAAAAACGGCCTGTGTCTTTTAAAGATACAGGCAGACGCGAACAGACCCGACGGACGAGACGACTTCCAACGCGCTCTACAAGACGCGATTGGGGACGCGGGCAGCGTCACACAGTAGACGCAGAGCCCGAAATCGTGGCAGAAAAGTCAGAAAAAAATTTTTACAATCGGGATATTTGAGCAGGCAGTCAGGTAGAGGACTAATGGCTGCGTTAAATTGTAAAAGGGAAACCTTTTTCACCGTATACCTTCGTCGCTGCGTCAGTTGGAAGTTAGCCTTCGAGACAAGTGTTCGCATCGCGCGCTGAACGAGCGAAAACTACCGTGACTTATAAAATCGATAACTTTAAAGTGAAGTGTTTTAAATCAATCCGGAGACATGGATACGACTTCTGGAGGTATGTAGAAGATATTTTTACATTGGTTGAGTTCAAAATAAATATGTAAATTATTGAAGTGTAGTATAAACTACTGCATAAATAAAGTGAAAGAATTTTGTAAACTTATATTTTCAACTATCCGAAAAGTTATACTTTCTGCCATATTCTGCGACAGCCAATGTCTAGGCCTTTAGTTTATTATATAAGCTTGCGAAATTAACAGGAATTAGCTGCCTAGAGCTGCCTAACTTTGTCTGTTATGGTTTTTGGCAACGTAAAACAGGCGGTTGCCGACCGTGCACGCGCGCGCGGCGCCATACGCCATGCCATGGTGCCATTGAACAGCTGCTACTTGAGCAATAGGACTATATCCATACATATACGATATATAATATATATATATATATATATACATATATATATTCAAAATACAAATTCAAGTAAATCATTTATATATCTATTTTTGTAGACATACAACAATACATATATATGTAAGTATATACTAAAGTAATTAATTTGAATCGTCACATTTTATTTATATTTGATACATTTTTATTACAGGAGTACAAATTGAAAATGCGGGATTTTTTTCTATTTTTGAACGTTTATTCTGAAAAAATGGTAACAAATGAATTATTCAAAGTATTGTCCATCGCTAGCCACAACTTTTTCCCATCTTTCTGGCAATTTACGGATACCGTCGCGAAAAAATTCGGCCGGCTTGGCTGCTATCCAGTCATCGACCCATTTTTGGGCTTCTTCGTAAGAATGGAAGCGCTGGTCAGCTAGGCCATGTGTCATCGATCGGAAAAGGTGGTAATCGGAAGGAGCAATATCTGGGCTATACGGCGGGTGGGGTAAGACTTTCCATTTCAGCGTTTGTAGGTATGTTTTGACCGGCGCTGCAACATGTGGCCGAGCGTTGTCATGTTGCGAAATTACTTTGTCGTGTCTTTGCTCGTATTGTGGCCGTTTTTCTTTGAGTGCGCGGCTCAAACGCATCAATTGAGTTCGGTATAGTGCTCCTGTGATGGTTTCGTTCGATTTCAATAGCTCATAATACACCACACCCAGCTGGTCCCACCAAATACAGAGCATGAGCTTGGCGCCGTGAATATTTGGTTTGGCCGTCGATGATGATGCATGGCCGGGGTAACCATATGATTTTTTGCGCTTCGGGTTATCGTAATGGATCCACTTTTCATCACCAGTGACAATGCGATGCAAAAAACCCTTCCGTTTTTGCCGTTCGAGCAGCAGTTCGCATGCAAAAAACGGCGCTCGACGTCTCTCGGCTTCAGCTCATACGGCACCCAATGTCCTTGCTTTTGGATCATTCCGAGGGCTTTTATACGATGGGAAATGGCTTGTTGTGTCACTCCCAATGAATCTGCGAGCTCTTGTTGAGTTTGACACGAGTCTTCATTGAGTATTGCCTCCAATTCAGCATTCTCAAACTTTTTCACTTGGCCCGGCCGCTCTTTGTCCTCAACGTCAAAATCACCACTTCTAAACCGCACAAACCATCTCTCGCACGTTGAAACCGATGGAACATGACTCGGATAAGCCTCGGAGACCAATCGATGTGCTTCAGCAGCACTTTTCTTCAAATTAAAGAAGTAAATTAAAACTTCCCGCAAATGCTGTTTTGTTGGCACGAAACTCGACATATTGAGAGCTCAAAAAAACTATGAATTTGACACTGCGACAAATTGACACATACTGAAAATTAAAGCTATAAGACGTAGCTTTGACATGAACATAGTCACAGTACTGCCTGATGCGTATAGCGTTAGTAACGCCATCTGTTATCAAACCCGCATTTTCAATTTGTACCCCTGATATATATATAGGTATATATGGGGCATTCCACGCCAAATCGGACAGTTTAATTTTTTTTCCCTTGTCTTTGTCATATTTTCATGTACTCATCAAAAATCGGCTTCTGGTACATTTTGAGATGTTTTTGGTCACCCGTTCAAAAAATATTTGTTTATGTTTTTTTGCTCATAACTTCTTTCATAATAGTCTAAATTCAATTTTTTTTTCATAACTGTTGTTTTTTATGTACTTTTCAAAAAAAAATACGAATAATTATTGCGGCTACTTATTTGTTACAATAATTAAAATTCATTAAAATTTTGATCTGATCCTTCAACACAAATTCTATACAATTTTATGTCTTTATTACAGGGTCCCATTACGAAGGAGTACATTTGACGAGGAAAGAATTATATCTTATTATAAAGGATAATTTGAACGATAATTTCGCTACGTTATTGAATTTCGTGGAAACTAAAATTTCCGAGAAAAGTGGACGTAAAGTTGTGGTGCCTGAGGACTCGAGAACCGCCTTTTCAATGCTGTTTAATAAAATAAGAACCAGGTGGCAAGAAGCTAATAGAACATCGGACATTTTCTTCAAGAAAAACAGTAAATGGCTTAGCGGGCAGGTATATTTTGCCGTACCTACAGACACTGTTGAGAAAGATCTAGGTAGTAAAAGAGGCCGCCCGTCCCTTGAGTTTACATCGGCAAGTGAAAGGTCAAAACGAAAGAAGACCGAAGATATTCGTAAATCCTCAACCCCGGAAGAATTAGCATACTCTACTCAAATGAGCCTTCGCGCTTCGGGACAATTAGACGCTTCGAAAGTTGTTAAGGACGTAACAATGACGAGTCCTTTAAGAGCTTCTAAGTATCGAAAAGCTTATGCAGTAACGGGTGAAACCTCTTTATCGGAAGAGGCTGCACTTTCCGCTTTGATCGAATGTAAATTGTCAAAGGGAGCTTACCTAACGATGAGAAAAATATCATTGGCACATAACTGTCGTCTATATCCGTCTTACGAAAAAGTGGTGGAAGCAAAAAAGCGTTGTTATCCTCGGTCTGACGCAATTACCATTACAGAGACGAGTGCAGAAGTCGAATTGCAGGCATTATTAGATCATACAGTTAAACGTGTTTTACTCGTCCAAACAGAAGTCGTTGAAACCTTGACTAACGGTAATGCTCGTAATATGGATTTAATTTGCAAATGGGGTTGCGATGGAAGCTCTGGGCAAAGTGAATATAAGCAGACTTTTACTGATGATAGCAAATCAGATGCGCATGTGTTTTTTACTTTGGTTGTGCCATTACAACTCATCTGCATTGATCAACAAACAAAAGCAGAAATCATGGTTTGGAAGAACCCTAGGCCCTCGTCTCCACGATTTTGTAGGCCGCTTAGACTACAGTTTCTCCACGAAGATACAGAGTCCACACTAAATGAAGTTGGAATTGTCGAAGCACAAATAAAGTCGCTTAGTCCACTCCAAACTGTAGTAAGTGGAAAAGATATCTCCATAACGTACAAGTTGGCGTTCACCATGATAGATGGTAAAGTTTGCAATGCTGTGTCATCGACGAAATCTGCTCAACGGTGCTATTTGTGTGGAGCAACCAGCAAAGATTTTAATGCCATCGACGTTATGTTGCAAAAAGAGGTCGTTGAAACGAATTTGAAGTTCGGGTTGTCGACACTGCATGTGTGGATACGGTGCTTCGAGTATTGCATACATTTGTCGTACAAACTCGGCATTAAAAAATGGCAAGCACGAAGTTCCGAAGAAAAACAAATTACCGAAGAAACCAAGAAGAGGATTCAACGCGAATTCAAGAGCGAATTGGGTCTAAGCATTGATCGTCCGAAGCCTGGATACGGCAGCAGCAATGATGGCAACACAGCTCGGCGATTTTTTGAGAATTGGAAGGTTTCTGCTTTGATAACCGGGGTCAACGAAAAAGTAATTAACCGTTTCTACGTTATCCTACAAGTTATCTCGTGTGGCCACAAGATAAATTGTGAACTATTTGAGCAGTATACTATTGAAACGGCAAGAACTATCGTTGCATTATACCCTTGGTACCACATGTCTACTTCGGTACACAAGCTATTAATTCACGGTTCACTGATAATAGCTCATGCGCTTTTACCAATCGGCGAATTATCCGAAGACGCTCAGGAAGCTCGAAATAAAGATATTAAACGATACCGAGAAAACTTCTCGCGAAAAACTTCCAGGATAAAAACAATGCAAGATGTTTTCCACCGGCTGCTAATTTCTTCAGACCCGTACATATCTAGCATCCGGCAACTACCGAAGGAACCACTAAAAAGTTTGTCGCCGGAAGCTGTCGCGATGCTGCTCGCTCCAACTATCAATGCTGCAGCACATCAAGGTTTCGTCACAAATAACATCGAATCGGGTCTTGTGGACGATACAAGCTCGGTAGATGGTTCCGACATCGACGACGGCGACGGCGACTCCGAATCCGATGTTCCATTCGACTAAAAATTAAATTCGATTACATGATTTCGAGAATAATGTATTTTGAAAATAAAAATATTAATTCCGTAGAAGGCACGGCTCACGTTTATTTTATTATGATTATTATATTTTATATTATATCTCATCCATTTAACAGGATACGTTTTGTGTACCATAATTTGTCTGTCGGATTCGTGATCAGTGACCCTAAAAACCCGCGTATACCAATTTTCGTCAAGATCTGACACCTTTTTCCATCTATGTCCGCCATATTGGATCGGCCATTTTGTTCAAAATTGTTTGGCTTTCTGATTCGTAATCAGTCACTTTCACAACCCGCGTATATCAATTTTCTTCAAGATCTGACACCTTTTTACCATTTATGTCCGCCATATTGGATCGGCCATTTTGTTCGAAATTGTTTGGCTTTCTGATTCGCAATCAGTCGCTTTCACAACCCGCGTATATCAATTTTGTTCAATTCAATTATAATAATTAAAATTCAAATAACTAATGCAAGTTATATATCATTGTATACGAAAACGTCATACTAAATAAGTAAATTATTTCATCCTTTTTTGAGTGGTACGGCAGGAGGGAGTTTTTTTGAAAATTTTCAATTTTTTTTAACATACTTGTCCGCCATATTGGATCAGCCATTTTGTTTACAATAATTTGGCTTTCGGATTCGTAATGAGCGACCCTCAAAACCCACATATAGCAGTTTTTGTCAAGATCGGACACCTTTTTAACATTCATGTCCGCCATATTGGATTGGCCATTTTGTTTACAATAATTTGGCTTTCGGATTCGTAATAAGCGACCCTAAAAACCCGCATATACCAATTTTTGTCAAGATCGGACACCTTTTTAACATTTATGTCCACCATATTGGATCGGCCATTTTGTTTACAATAATTTAGCTTTCAGATTCGTAATCAGTGACCTTAAAAACCCCTGCATACCAATTTTCATTCCGATCGGAGGTTATTTGTATTTACTGCCACGATTTCGGGCTCTGCGTCTACTGTGCGTCAGGGCCATGACTTCCAAGGTCCAATTAGAGATCATGGACCTGGACTGCGTCGCGACCACGGACGACGTCAGACAGGCGCTGAGACGCGAGACAGGACGAGACGCGGACTTCGGGGTCCACATCTTTGGCCCGAATCGCGCCGAGCAGTACATACCTGCGATGTTGAGTCGCGGGAAGCCGAGGTGCTGCTTCGGCGAGGACGGGTCGGGATAGGATGGGTGCATTGCCGCGTCCGAAAACGACTGACAGTGACGAAATGCCACAAGTGCTTTGGCTACGGACACGTCAAGGTCAACTGCACGAACACGGACCGGACAAAAAGCTGCAGGAAATGCGGCGAAACGGGACACTACGCAACGGACTGTAAAAACAAACCGGCCTGTCCTTTGTGCGCCGAGGCAAAGCACAAGGACGCGGCGCACCTCGCGGGTTCCAGGAGGTGCGCGGTGTTCCGAGCTGCGCTGGAGGAGTGCAGGAAGCAGGCCGGAAGACGGACAGAATAGTTCAGGGAAACCTGAACAGGAGTAGGACAGCAGACATGCTACTACCACAGATAGCTGACGAACATGACGCCGACATTCTGATCCTGTGCGAACCGTACAGGAGAAGAACGACACAAACGTATATTACGAACGAGACAGAGACCACAGCTATCTGGGTAAGGGGCGCTTCCCAATCTCGAATAATTAACTGCGGTGTCGGGGACGATTACGTCTGGGCAAGGGTCGGCGCTGTCACTTACGTCAGCGTCTACCTGACACCCAACTGCACCGCAGCGGATTTCGAGAGGAAAGTGGCGCTCCTTGAAGACGGAATCAGTGATCTGCCTGGAGACGTTATTATCGGGGGCGACTTCAACGCGCGGGCGATCGAGTAGGGAATGACAGCAACGAACAAACGTGGACGGTTGCTGCTGGAGATGGCTGCAAGGCTGGACCTGGTAGTAGCCAATACAGGAAACATACCGATGTACAGACGACCAGGGTTTGGAGACTCCATCCCTGACGTCACAATGACATCGGACGGAATATCGCCACGGATAGGGCAGTGGCGGGTGTTCGATGGCTATACGGCCAGCGACTACCAGTACATTGTCTTCGAAGTTGCAGGACAAACGGCGACGAGACGGACGAGGACCCAGCACCCCCCGCGGTGGAACCTCAACAAACTCGACGTACAAAAATTTTCGGAGGAGCTGGTGGTAGCACCAGCACCGGTAACAAACGTCCCCCCTGAGATGACTGGCCGGCAAAGGGCGGAAAGACTGGTGGACGAGACGGCCAAACTGACGGACCGGCCGTGCAACAGCACAATGCCGAAACGACGATATCGACAGAACAGGCAGCCACAATACTGGTGAACGGACGAAATAGCCGAGCTGCGAAGGGTCTGCTTGGCAAGCCGACGACTAGTGACGAGGGCTGGGGGAAGACCCGAAAGGGAAAACCTCCAAGCCGAATATAAGACAGCACGAAAAGCACTGACGAGCGCGATACGAGACAGCAAGACGCGTTGCTGGAAGAGGCTCTGCGAGGAGGTGGATCAGGATCCCTGGGGTACTGGTTACAAAATCGTGACTGGTAAACTAGGGGCCCGGGTACCACCAGAACTCAAAGACGCCGAATCCGCACGACGGATCGTCGACGGCTTATTTCCTACGCACCCGATACGGACGGACGTTACAGATGACACGGACACACCGGCAGCCCCCATCTTCACGGCGGAAGAGCTCACTAGGCATCCAACGCAATGAAGACTGGTAAGGCACCGGGACTGGACGGAGTACCGGCGGAGATTATCCGGCTGATGGTCAACCTGAGGCCGGAGATATTTCTCGACCTGTACAACACGTGCTTGACAACGGGGACGTTCTGCGGCGGTGGAAGGCGGCGAGGCTAGTTCTTATCCCCAAAGGTAAGGGCGACCCCAATACGCCGTCAGCCTACCGGCCGTTGAGTTTACTTGACACGACGGGTAAACTCTACGAACAATTACTGAGACCAAGACTGACGGACGTGATACAGACCAGCGGAGGCCTTTCAGACCTGCAGTTCGGCTTCAGGAGGGGTCGATCGACGATTGGAGCGATCCAAAAAGTGGTCGACTCCTTCCTGGACTTAGACAGACATTGCCACGCAGCACGACCAATCGTCCTGCTGGCGACCTTGGACGTCAGGAACGCCTTCAACTCGGCTAGGTGGGTCGATATCCTGGAGGCGCTTGAAAGCAACTTCGGGGTTCCGGCTTACTTGGCTCGGGTGGTGAGGGACTACCTGAAAAACAGACAGATTACGTACGAGACAACTGAAGGACCGGTGACGAGGCAAATCACCGCCGGGGTCGCACAGGGGTCCATACTGGGACTAGATTTTTGGAACGGACTGTACGACAGCTTGCTCAGGCTGGAAATGCCGCTCGGCGTACTCCTCGTCGCTTACGCTGACGACGTGGCGGTGGTGATCACCGGGCGGTCTCCGGATCTGGCACAGCTAAAACTGAACCAGACGATGCGACGAGTGGGACGTTGGATGACGGATCACGGACTACAACTCGCGACAGAAAAGACAGAACTGACGGTCCTTAGTAGAAGACGTATACAGACGAGACTTCCCATGTGGGTCGGGACGGACGAAATCACGGCCGGGGGGGAAGTCAAGTATCTCGGGGTAACTCTAGATACAAAGATGACCTTCTGGCCTCACATACAAAAAACAGCTCAGAGGGCGGCCGAGAGGATAGCATCCTTAAGCCGCCTGATGGCAAACACGACTGGACCGAGACCGGGGAAAAGACGACTTTTAATGGCGACGGCCCACTCGATCCTCCTTTACGGCGCAGAGATCTGGGCAGATGCCCTGCAGACAAAGAAATACTGCCACGCGATGACGACGGTACAAAGACAGGGTGCGCTGAGGATCGCCTGCTCCTACCGAACTGTCTCTGCACAAGCAGTTTTGGTGGTGGCCGGCGTAATCCCCGTGGACCTTTTAGCTTTCGAGCGAAAAAGGATCCACGGGAAAAGCACGGACATAAGACGGGAGGATGCAGCAATTGCGGAGCGCAACAGGGCGATACAGACTTGGCAAGACCGATGGACAGAAGAACGTACAGGCAACTGGACGAGACGACTTATAAAGGACCTGAGACCGTGGATCGGAAGGAAGTTTGGGGACGTGAACTTTTACGTTACCCAGCTCCTGACCGGACACGGCTACTTCCGAAGGTACCTTTACAACATGAACAGAGTACGGACGCCAGACTGTAAGTACTGCGGACACGAACGAGACGACGCGGAGCACACATTTTTTGTGTGCGACCGCTGGACAGGACCCCGACTGGAACTTCAGACGATTGTTGGTAGCATCACCCCGGACAACATTGTCCAGGTGATGCTCCACTCAACAGAATGGTGGCAATTAGTTGCCACCTATACAGAGACGATACTGCGACAAAAAAACGTAGACGGCTGCCTCGCCTAACCGAGCAGACGGACCGACGTGACGTTACAAGTCACAGACAGCAAGACGAACGGACGAAAACAGACAGAAGCCCCAGCCAGAAGTAATATGAAAATAGTTCCTGGTCTGGGGGAGGGCAACAAGGAGAGGGCGGTTTAGTGGGTAGGCCTACTTTTTTGGGAGTCCCACATACCCCCCCCCAGTTTAAAAGGCTGGGGGATATCCGTAAAAAGGATTCCGCAACTCCTTGGGATAATAATAATAATAATATCAGGGGTACAAATTGAAAATGCGGGTTTGATAACAGATGGCGTTACTAACGCTATACGCATCAGGCAGTACTGTGACTATGTTCATGTCAAAGCTACGTCTTATAGCTTTAATTTTCAGTATGTGTCAATTTGTCGCAGTGTCAAATTCATAGTTTTTTTGAGCTCTCAATATGTCGAGTTTCGTGCCAACAAAACAGCATTTGCGGGAAGTTTTAATTTACTTCTTTAATTTGAAGAAAAGTGCTGCTGAAGCACATCGATTGGTCTCCGAGGCTTATCCGAGTCATGTTCCATCGGTTTCAACGTGCGAGAGATGGTTTGTGCGGTTTAGAAGTGGTGATTTTGACGTTGAGGACAAAGAGCGGCCGGGCCAAGTGAAAAAGTTTGAGAATGCTGAATTGGAGGCAATACTCAATGAAGACTCGTGTCAAACTCAACAAGAGCTCGCAGATTCATTGGGAGTGACACAACAAGCCATTTCCCATCGTATAAAAGCCCTCGGAATGATCCAAAAGCAAGGACATTGGGTGCCGTATGAGCTGAAGCCGAGAGACGTCGAGCGCCGTTTTTTTGCATGCGAACTGCTGCTCGAACGGCAAAAACGGAAGGGTTTTTTGCATCGCATTGTCACTGGTGATGAAAAGTGGATCCATTACGATAACCCGAAGCGCAAAAAATCATATGGTTACCCCGGCCATGCATCATCATCGACGGCCAAACCAAATATTCACGGCGCCAAGCTCATGCTCTGTATTTGGTGGGACCAGCTGGGTGTGGTGTATTATGAGCTATTGAAATCGAACGAAACCATCACAGGAGCACTATACCGAACTCAATTGATGCGTTTGAGCCGCGCACTCAAAGAAAAACGGCCACAATACGAGCAAAGACACGACAAAGTAATTTTGCAACATGACAACGCTCGGCCACATGTTGCAGCGCCGGTCAAAACATACCTACAAACGCTGAAATGGGAAGTCTTACCCCACCCGCCGTATAGCCCAGATATTGCTCCTTCCGATTACCACCTTTTCCGATCGATGACACATGGCCTAGCTGACCAGCGCTTCCATTCTTACGAAGAAGCCCAAAAATGGGTCGATGACTGGATAGCAGCCAAGCCGGCCGAATTTTTTCGCGACGGTATCCGTAAATTGCCAGAAAGATGGGAAAAAGTTGTGGCTAGCGATGGACAATACTTTGAATAATTCATTTGTTACCATTTTTTCAGAATAAACGTTCAAAAATAGAAAAAAATCCCGCATTTTCAATTTGTACTCCTAATAATAATAATAATAATAATAATAATAATAATAATAATAATAATAATAATAATAATAATAATAATAATAATAATAATAATAATAATAATAATAATAATAATAATAATAATAATAATAATAATAATAATAATAATAATAATAATAATAATAATAATAATAATAATAATAATAATAATAATAATAATAATAATAATAATAATAATAATAATAATAATAATAATAATAATAATAATAATAATAATAATAATAATAATAATAATAATAATAATAATAATAATAATAATAATAATAATAATAATAATAATAATAATAATAATAATAATAATAATAATAATAATAATAATAATAATAATAATAATAATAATAATAATAATAATAATAATAATAATAATAATAATAATAATAATAATAATAACGGGTATAGGGATAATTAATAAATAAATAGAGGAATAAAAAGAGATAAAAATATAGGGATAGTAATAAGAGGAATTTATCGACAAATATATAGAATAGAAATGATATTTTTTAATAATGAGAGTATAAATAAGAATTATAGGAAGTAAGTATAGGCAAATAGCTGTAAAATAGAAACAGACTACTCAAAACCTCGAACAACCACCATCGAAGAACCATCTATGAAGAAAAGGACTTACTCAAGCAGTAATCGGCCGGAATATTACCTACTAGACGGAACTACTAAGGTAAACAAAGGAAATATTCACGGACGATAACAACATCGGAATACAGCATCGACCAAACACCCAGGACCGATAAGGAAGATCCAGAGGAGCCAGCGGGAATAAAAACATAGAGGGAATCTCATAACGAAGAGAATTTAAAATTTATAAAAAACATATAAGAAGCAGAAACTAAGAATAGTACCCGTATAATCGTGAGGTAGAGACAGTAAACCACTGAACAGCACCGAAGCACCAGGACCCCGAAGAACGATTAAAAATGGGTACATCTACCACTCATATTTAAAAAAATTGGAAGCTTCGAAATATAGTTCTTGGAAAAGAAAGGAAAATCAAGAGCTGGAAGGCAATTTCGGAGTGTCACAGTAGCAGAATCAAACGTTGGGACGTGATCTACTCGGTCGACCGTGACGGTTGCACGGTCTTGACCAATGATAACATAAGAGGTTGGTGTCCTTGACGAAAAACTGAACTATAGAACAGAGCAAGACGAAATAACAATGTATCGAAACTATCCAGTAGAGGAGATGGGAGGCGGTTACGAGAATATTGAAATTTTAAGTTTCGCCGATCCACGGAGGATATATGTGTATCGGGAGGACCCCGAGGGTGTCGGAGAGCGCCTAATCGAACATTTTGAAATATGAGAAGAACCTGAGCCGCTACAACTCGAAGATGCATGGCCCGGAGCATCCATACTCTGCCGCCAGCAGGAAAAATATTATCGGGGCCTGCTCACTACAGAGGCCCAAGAGGATGGTAATATGTTAGTGTGGTTGGATGATATCGGGGTGGACGTGGCCGCCACCATCGAGGAAGGTTTTACGCCACCTAACCATGCCCACCATCTGGCATTTCAGGCCATCCCGGTGGGCCTACACCGAACTGGCCCACCTCAGGGTGGCTGGACGAGTGACCACATCCAGCTGCTACGAGAGTTATTCCAAGGAGGAGGATGGAACATGGTTGTCCTACCACACCACACCGGAGCCGAGGCCCGATGGGTAGAAATGTGGCGGCGCAACGATGACCGAGAAATCACCCTTTTAAGTGAAGAATTTATCCGCCTCGGAGTGGCAGTCCGGGCGGATAATCCGCCAAATTTTGACTGGGGATCGGACGGCGGATGACTCCTGGATCCACACTTCGAGGAGCCCTCAACAGATTCCGGATACGACTCCTACCACTAAGTGAACAACGAGGATAGGATGTCTGTCGATACAGACGACGACATTGGATGGGAAGACTTCGATGAAATATGAAATAGAAATACCGACGATGTCTCAACACTGAATAAATAGAAAAATACATGTATATATGAGTCTCCAATTTATTTATAGCTATAGACCCTGTGGCGACGATAGATTTTAAGTATCAGGAGTACAAATTGAAAATGCGGGATTTTTTTCTATTTTTGAACGTTTATTCTGAAAAAATGGTAACAAATGAATTATTCAAAGTATTGTCCATCGCTAGCCACAACTTTTTCCCATCTTTCTGGCAATTTACGGATACCGTCGCGAAAAAATTCGGCCGGCTTGGCTGCTATCCAGTCATCGACCCATTTTTGGGCTTCTTCGTAAGAATGGAAGCGCTGGTCAGCTAGGCCATGTGTCATCGATCGGAAAAGGTGGTAATCGGAAGGAGCAATATCTGGGCTATACGGCGGGTGGGGTAAGACTTCCCATTTCAGCGTTTGTAGGTATGTTTTGACCGGCGCTGCAACATGTGGCCGAGCGTTGTCATGTTGCAAAATTACTTTGTCGTGTCTTTGCTCGTATTGTGGCCGTTTTTCTTTGAGTGCGCGGCTCAAACGCATCAATTGAGTTCGGTATAGTGCTCCTGTGATGGTTTCGTTCGATTTCAATAGCTCATAATACACCACACCCAGCTGGTCCCACCAAATACAAAGCATGAGCTTGGCGCCGTGAATATTTGGTTTGGCCGTCGATGATGATGCATGGCCGGGGTAACCATATGATTTTTTGCGCTTCGGGTTATCGTAATGGATCCACTTTTCATCACCAGTGACAATGCGATGCAAAAAACCCTTCCGTTTTTGCCGTTCGAGCAGCAGTTCGCATGCAAAAAAACGGCGCTCGACGTCTCTCGGCTTCAGCTCATACGGCACCCAATGTCCTTGCTTTTGGATCATTCCGAGGGCTTTTATACGATGGGAAATGGCTTGTTGTGTCACTCCCAATGAATCTGCGAGCTCTTGTTGAGTTTGACACGAGTCTTCATTGAGTATTGCCTCCAATTCAGCATTCTCAAACTTTTTCACTTGGCCCGGCCGCTCTTTGTCCTCAACGTCAAAATCACCACTTCTAAACCGCACAAACCATCTCTCGCACGTTGAAACCGATGGAACATGACTCGGATAAGCCTCGGAGACCAATCGATGTGCTTCAGCAGCACTTTTCTTCAAATTAAAGAAGTAAATTAAAACTTCCCGCAAATGCTGTTTTGTTGGCACGAAACTCGACATATTGAGAGCTCAAAAAAACTATGAATTTGACACTGCGACAAATTGACACATACTGAAAATTAAAGCTATAAGACGTAGCTTTGACATGAACATAGTCACAGTACTGCCTGATGCGTATAGCGTTAGTAACGCCATCTGTTATCAAACCCGCATTTTCAATTTGTACCCCTGATAGCATAGATTTATTGGTATAAGTAAAATAAATAAGAAAAATATATATATATAAAAGAATTTTTTTAGAGTAATTAGAAAAACTTTATCATCAATTTAGGATCTTTAGATCAATCCAGAAATCTGCCTAAATTAGAAAAGAAAGAACTGAAAAGAATTAGGATAAAAGACATAACCATAAGAATCAGCGATTAAATAACAAGAGATAGGGATGATAAAAGAATAAAGGCAAAAAGAGTTAGAATTGAGAAATTAGCGACGAGAACAGAAGGGAAAATAAGAACAAGTGGAATAAGAATAAAGGAGCGCGGAAAAAAAAATAATAATAAAGAAAATAAATAAAGTTAGCACGGAGATCCTCGGTTCACCGGTTTACAGGTTCCCCTCGGATCGGAGGACAACGTAACGTACGGGCTATCTTATAACGCGCGGTGCACACATCGCTACCGCGCGTTACGTACACCAAGTAAGACCGGCCTATACTCGGCAACTCATGACGCTCGGTACATACACAACAATGCGCCGCTACCGAGCGTCACTCACCCAAGGGAGGCCGGCACGTCGGTGACCAAGTCCCGTTATTTCCTTCAAAAAGCACGAATAACGAAACGTTAAAAGACGAACGACGAATTTTAAAAGAAAGACCAAGGCTACCAGTGGGCTACAGGAAGATGGGCTAAAGGACGACGACCAGCTATAGTTATACAAAAAGCATGGGCCAGCCGGAGGGGAGAATGGTATAAAAAGACCAGAATTTCGGCACTCGGGGAACAGTTCTGTTCACAGGTCCCGCCAACGCAGAAATCCAGGAAGAAAGAGCAGCCAACCCTCGCGAAGTGCAGCCGCACTGGTACCAAATAATATATATTTGAATAATAGAGCCCAGCTGTGGTACCTGACACACATCTTTGACGGGAAGCAGCTGAGTCGGTGCGGCGTTCGAGGCCAACGCACCGCAGACCCAAAAAACAACAGAGCGGCCTATTTCTGTCTCTCTTTCTCTCACTCTGCTAGCCGAGGACAGCCTGATATACGGACTAGGCTCTCGAGAACTGAAACCGATTATCTCTACTCATTAAAATACTGAATATAAATATCAGTATGTTAAAGAGCTATAAGAAATATTAGCGTAGGTAATTTAATAGGGATATAAACATAGATCAAGGGAAAAATGTAAAAAGGCGATAAATACACAGGGTACGGCCCTGGGATATCAAGTGGCTGCGCATGCACTCAGAGTGCATCCCACTGACGCCGGATAGTAGCGGCGGTCGGGTGGACGCGTAAGTCGACCTTTAAAAAATTATATCAGCAGGAAACTCCACTCACACCAACGGGCCTATAGCGAGAATGGAACAACTCAGTGGTAGACTCAAGCCTTGTCTAGATTCTATGAGCGGCGGCCGGCAAGTTACCGACGGTACGCATGCTAAACTTTTTACCTAGGGAACGCAACGAATAGATCAAAATTACAGAACGACGCGTATTTTTCCTTTATAAATTCAATATTAGTTACGAATATCATTGCATTAAGGATTACAGAATTATCAACGTTTTCTCTCACATCATAGCACATATTAATTATAAAACATAATCTTTAAATTCACCCGCGGACACGATTAGAAACGCACTCGTGTGCCCGGGAATAATCTATTGTAAGGCGCGTGGTAGCCATTACACCAGGAAAAAGGGTTCAATAGTTAGGTTTCATATTTAATTTTTTGTCTGTATCACACAATTTCTACTAGTTTTTCTTCGAATAAACCCTACTTTTACCTACCACAAAAGCCTAAAATTACTTTCTTTCCTGCTCGAGTCCGAACAAGCTCTTTAATGATAATGTTAACTCTTAATACCGTTACAATAGTATTTATTATAAACAACGGCAACTTTCCGTTGTCTATTCAAAGGACAATAAAAAGAATATTACAATAATTCGTTGTTTCAAGCCCGTTACGAGGAACCAACCTCTCTCGTTTGAATCTACTAATAGAATGATTTCGGCGAAGGAGTTATGCACTCCTTTGACCGAAATCGAATGTCACAATGAATTTCACAATGAACATCACATGCAAATTCCAGTAAGTCGTAGCTCGAGCTACTAGGTCGCTGCTCGCAGCTCGTAGCTTGCCTTTGCACATTTTTCTACTTCGGTTGAGTAGCCTCACGCGAAGAAGGAACATTGGCGAAATAATGTACAGTAATTAATTCGCGGCACAACAAAGAATACAAAAAAAGGAGCAACGAAGAGAATAATAATATTAATAATCGTTAATCGCACTTGTTGGATAATCAGCTGGCGCACGGCGATCGATATTCGCCGTGCGTCGACCTGTTGCTGCGGTGTAGCACGCTGCGTTCGGCTATGCCGGAGATAGCCGAGGCGCAGCCTCGCAGAGCCGAGGCTGTGCCTCGCATGCATGCCGCGCTAAGCGAGAGGTTGTCTCTCTCGCTTGACTTCGGCTTCGCTCACCGGCTATCTCACTCATTTGACTCCAGCGCTCAACGCCGCTTTTGTATCAGGCAGCCATGTTGTAAAAATCTGACACTTTTTCGGACCAACCACGGGGACAGCGCACACATCTCCTGGACATCTCGGACTTTTCCACTGCATTCACCGGACTTTCTCAACCTTCTGTGCTCACCAGGACTCAAAACTCAGGTAAGAGCACACCGTCACACTTCAGTGTAATTCAATGTCGGTGAGGAGTAGAAAATAAGTCGGTACATCAACATAAAGGTCTCACCCGTTGACGTGCTTGCAGCGCAGGCCGCACCACGTTTTTCCACACCACTTGTTGCTCACCCAATTTATACAATTGCGTGTGTTCATATCAGTTCACTGTACTTTCCTCCAACCAAGTTTGCTGGGAAAGTACTGTGAATTTATTCCACTCATTTTATGCATCCTCAAGCTCACTTTGCTGTGCAGTGCAGCGTTGACTGCTTCACGGTCTGTCATAGTCGAATTTCAGCACTCCAGTACCAGAGTTGCATGTGCCAGCACTCACTCTCTGTACATTCAAATTTTTTATCTTATTGAGAAGTTACTGGAATTAATAAAATCGATCTGCGCACTCACATATCTCATTGCGTGGCGTGCTCCGCAGCACTGGCTGCAGCACGTACACTACTCATATTAAATACAGCACGCAATTAATCTAATTGTGTGCTGGTCTCTCAACCACACAAAATTCAACCTAATTTATTTTTGTATTTATTTTTATATCATTTATATTTTTCTAAATTTAACACATTTTCGTAATTGAAGTGCGGAAGGTGAAATAAACCACTTTCTCTCTCTAAACATCTATTTGTCTGGCTTTTTTTTCCCTGTCGTGAGTGAAGACTCATAATTTTCAATATATTCTCAGGTCGTTCCAACAACATCTGGACGGATTCTCAAACAGCACTATAATATCACATATTAGTAATGCACATTATGTTTCACAGAAAAAAGAATCTACAAGTCATTCATTCCGAGAGACACCGTACAGCCCTGGATATTTCAACCAGGCATCTACGTGTCTTTAGAGTAAAGGGAAGCACTCGTTCCTATACCAGACAACGAGGAATTCTTATACCAAATCATGGGGAGTCAACCATCGCCAAACATAACATGTTACCAAATACGTATGGAGGAGATGATAATGAACTACGGAACCTCAACGAATCGTAATTTGGTTGGATATTGAGAAAACGAATTTTGCAGTCTACGTCTCCCTAAAATGGAGATCAGTTAACGCAACTGGCTCGAACCTTTGGATAACTCAAATACGCCTCCGGCCATTCGAAGAAATCGTCATCGGACAAACACCACACCAATGGACGTACAACACTTTCATACTCCTGCGACACCAGAAGGAAAAAGTCATGGTGTTCTGCACCTATGACGGACCCTATGAAACATACCGTGCACACTCAAACCACTGAGCCCATCAAGACTTTGAAGAACTCCAAAGACTTCAATAATCTAAGGAAACTCAATAACTTCAAACGGTTCGAAAATCAACGTTCAGGAGACGCCAGTTCAACACCAAGTCCGTATGATAAAAAAAGTTCATACCTACATATGCTTAAATACGTCAGTAGTAATTATTAAAATCAAGCTAACGACACCGATGTGTGGCGTAAAAGAAAAAGAAAAAAAATATTTTAACCAAGTAATAAAGCAGTAATAACATTTGAGTTATGAAGAAAAAAGAGAGAACAAAGCACTCTAATCACACAAATATATTTTATTAAAGATTACGCATTATAAGAAACAGAATTTAAGAACACATACATAGTAACCAGGAAATCACGTTCGATATTCGCCGTTATCTAATCATAAGTAACACTTGAGAAAAACAAAAATTCGCTCCGCTTATCATACTGTTGCAATGATAAAAGCGAAAATTTTCAAAGAAAAGAAAATACAAAGGTAAAATCAAGAAACGAATAAATTAATAAGCAAGCGAAGGAAATATTAGAAAGCGAAAAAGAGAGTAGATCCATACATAAAGGAATGTATTGTAACAGAGTTACACTCTCTAGCCTATTATCTTATGTCGAGCGGTCATAAGAGCCGAGAGGATGTGAAAACACCTACAAAATTAGACTCGGTACAAGAGTACCGAGGTTTTGCGGGCAATAGGCCATTGCCCCGATATAAGAACTAGAGCTGTCGCCGCTCCGAAATTCCCTCGCTGACGTGAACAGCAGGTCAGCGACCAGCTGGCCTTGCTGGGTGGCGAGGGGAAGGCGGTAAGCGCGGCAACGGCGTACCGCAACAGTCAGGAAATGCTTTAGATTTTAAAATTATGATGAAGAATTGGCAGAGAGGACTGAGGCAAGGGGAGGCCTATACAGTGCCAGCGCGGGGAGAGAGACGCTCTCTTAGCAAAAATCGTTCAAACGAAGGAAGTACAGAAGTTGAGATAAAATAGAGAAAACCAGTGAAAAGTGGCTATAGACGAGGGAGTGCCGAAGTTATAAAGTTATCAAATCGTAATTGTGGAAATTATCACGTAACCGTGATTTAGGTAATCAATAAGTTAAATAGAGTAGGTCCGTAGGTAAATTAATACGTGTAGGTGAGTAGTCTATAAGCATATTGTATTAGAATTAGTGCATCGAGATAAGAACGTAGAATAAGATGAAATGGTATAAACTGGTTTAACTTTAAACCAACGATATAAACGAGAATCGAAATTGTATGTGGGAAAGAGAGAAAGAGTGAAAGTAATACGAGAGAGAAAGAGAAAAGAATTGTCAACAGAGTTTATACACTCTGTCCAAGTAGTAAGTGTGCGCGTGAGGCGGTGTATGTGTGGATAGCGAGGGAATACCAGGCCGTCAACGCTCCATCGAGGTACGAGCCCACGTATACTGAGAATTGATGTTCGAATAAGGAGAAATAATAATAAATATAATCGAGGGAATTCCCTAAATTTCATACCGAGTGGAATATAGAATTAGGAAAGGTAGAGGATAGATATTGGTAGAATGAAATGCATAGGATTAATAAATATGAATAAGCAAATCCCGGATAGAAAAATATAAATGATAAAGTGTGTAAGAGTGAAGCAAGAGTAAAAGAAAAAGAATTGTGAACCGAGTTCATACACTCGGTAGAAGGAGCAAGTGCGATGCGAGTGACTGATAGTATGAGTATGTCGGTGTGTCAAACGTACAGCAATACTGCGGTGCGAAGAGAATAATAAACTCTCGAGGGCACCAAGAATAGGTGCACACGATTATAAAAATATAATCATAGAAATAATCGCTAGAATTACGAAATTAGTACAAGATTCAAATGAACGTAATTAGGAAGTGCCGTTTTTTATGAAACTATTTTCTTCAAATAAAGCCGTACTGTCAACCACTATGAAGTCTAAATTAATTAGTTATGTGTCGAGCCCAAAACCCCATGATAAATAAAAATTTATGTGAACGTGAAAAAAATTACCGTTACAGTATATATATACAATCGCGTTACACCTATTGTCGTAAAATATGAAACAACAAAATAATTAAGGGATCAGGAATATATAATATTCCTACAAAGCCTAGTACGGACAAGTCCGAAGAAATATACTTCCATAAACGCATACACTTAACGTAGAACAATATTTAACCAAAGCAGGAATAGCAATATGGCCAAACAGCTACCAATCATATATTATTTCTCTATTAAATGTTACCTTTTTTTTATTATTTGACAAAATTCGTCATGGTACGAACAAAAACTCACATTTAGATTCCAAGACCATGCTAGAGACAAGTCGTTAAAAGAAGAGAATAGTACGACAAGCATAATTGTAAAATTGTTAGCTTCACCCTCGGATTCGATTATTAGGCTTCTCCTAATAATCGTTTTAAGGGAGGAGGTATTACGTCCTGACGTAACGTCGCATTTCTACTTCGATTTCAATTACGTTGAAGTTCTTCTGCTTTAGGTTTGCTACAGTAAAAGTAACTTTTAACATTTTCCTTTTATTTTCAAAGTTTTTAAGAGAAAAGGAGAGCGATTTTAACGAGAGAGCGAGAGGAGCAAAGTGGATGTGCGGCTGTACCGACCGTCTCTCAGGAACATTTTTCTTATAAAGAATTTTTAAGCGCCCCCGGTCAAACGGCAAATTTTCAAAGCATGGGATCTACTGCATAGCTCCGGTTATCGACTGCCATTTATGGATCTATGGTTCAACGTGGCGTTACCCTCAATCCTTGACCAGGGGTTCAGCTTGTCGCCGATGGGGCGTTGTCGGTCATAAGGGAGCTGTTGGAGCGAACGCTATCACGTGACCAAGCGGCCGCACCCTTTCTTCTTGCTTTTGTCTGAAATCTTCTGTTTCTCTTTCTCTCTCCCTCCTTACAAAGATGATGACATAATGAGCAATTATTATTTGAGCGAAACAATTCACAAAAGTAGAGGAACTATTGATTTAAACGAAAGTTTATGACCGTTAACATGTTCACACCAATACTTTATATAAATTATCAGCAGCAAAGATAGCAATTATGCTTCCATATGGAAACTACCCATAGCTGTCACTCGAAAACGAGTACAGTCCACATTGAATTAATGATCTTCCCGCTTATAACCGGGTAATAGAAGAAAGATCAGTATATCAGGATTAATTTCTTTTGTAAAATATTGGAATCTATAGCAAAAATACCATCATATATACAGGGTGGCCGATTTGTCTGAAGACATTGAAATATTTCGAAAACTACGCATCGGATCAAAAAAAGTTCTCAATAAAATTTGTTCGTCCGGAAGAGAGTCATCCAATGATACCAAAGCCGACCCCTCAACCCCACCCCCTGGGGTGGGGGTGGGGCAACTTTGAAATCATAAATAGGAACCCCCATTTTTTATTGCAGATTGGGATTACCCATAAAAAATGGATAACTTTTATCTCAAACATTTTTTTTCGATTCGCGAATGTCTCGAGAAATTACACATCGGATCGAAAAAAGAAAAAATACATGTTTAATTTTTCAAAAAGCTATTCAGCGATACGAAACTCGATCCACTCTCCCCATCCCTACCCCATTGTGGCAAGGGGACTTACTTTAAACCAGCACCCCGATGGGAACAAAAAACTACTACGTCCACGTCGTTGTTCCTGGGTAACGCTAAAAGTAGTTATTAACTTATTGATAAACGAATTCATGCTTTCGATTGCAGCGCCATGTGTGAGAAAATTTAATATCGACAATAAAGTCAAATCAATGGATTTTGTCATGGAAAACCCGGAAAAAAATAGGGTTTTCCAATCACGACTTTGAAGCAACTTTCATTTTCACCACAATGGGTTAGGGATGGGGGGAGGGTGGATCGAATTTCGTATCGCTGAATAGCTTTCTGATAAATTAAACATGTATTTTTTCTTTTTTCGATCCGATGTGTAATTTCTCGGGACATTCGCAAAAATCAGGTTTCTTGCGATTACAGCGCCACCTATCACGAATCAAAAAAAAATTTCGATCAGACACAGCAGCGTTACCGATTTACGCGTCCTCGTTGTACAAAATACGGCGCAAGCGTCCTCGATAATACGTTGGTTCTCGTTGATTGAGCCGATAAACTCCCTCCCCCTAAATTGTAGCTGTTGAGGATTTTGGATCGTGGGAGTAAAAAATAATGATGACAAAAATATATCAAAAACAAATTGTATTTTGTAAAGAGGAAATAGGTACAAGTTCGAAAAACCTTCCGAGGCGACGAACAGTTGCAGACTGGCTAAACAAGCGTCACCCCGGTTATCGCGAATGTCGCATGGCAACGCAGTAACACGTTAACGCATGCGTCTCTCTGATACGAGGCTCACGATATCATACGTGCTCTAACACCTCCCCTTGAGCTGAGGGTCGACGCTAACAAAATTCGAAAAATCGTTTCATACCGCATGATTTCATACACCATTCATGCTTTGGTTGAGGTAAGCCTTTCGTGAACACATCGGCTACTTGATTTTCTGTGGGTGTATGGAAAATCTTCAACTGTTGATTCTTCAGTGCGTCGCGGATGAAGTGGTGACGAATGTCGATATGCTTGCTTCTTCCGTGAAATGTGGGATTTTCCGCAAGTTTTATGGCGCTGCCGCTGTCGCACAAAACTGATATGTCCGCTAATGTCCGAATGCATTCCTTCCCGCATTCCGTTATGGCCATGTATTCGGCCTCAGTGGTTGACAATGCCACCGTCTTTTGCTTCTTGGCATCCCATGAGATTGGAGCTCCATTGAATAGAAATACGTATCCAGAGTACGATCGTCTATCCTCTACGTCGCCACCCCAATCCGCATCAACATACCCTTTCGCCGGTTCAGTTTTCGGTTTAAAAACCAATCCGAGATCGATTGTCCCTTTTAGGTAACGGAATACCCGTTTCGCTGCCTTCCAGTGTTCCAACCCGTAACAGTTGTTTAACTGTCCTAAGTAGCTTGCTACGAAACTAATGTCGGGTCGTGTAGTAGTCGCTAAATACGTTAAAGCACCAACAAGTTCTCGATAAGGTAATTTTACGTCTTCTTCATTCGGAGATTCGTTCTTCTTCAGCTTCACACTTCCATCGATTGGTGTCGAAATGGGCTTTGAATCAGCCATCCCGAATCGATGTAGTAAATCATTTACATAACCTCGCTGGTGCATTGCTATTAGATCACTTTTCCGCGTGAATTCCACGCCCAGGCAATACTTTACGTTGCCGAGGTCTTTAATTTCGAAACAATTCGACAATTTTCGTCCTAGTTGTTCGATGTTCTTTGGATTCTTCGACGCCACGAGGATGTCATCCGCGTAAACGGCAATCAAAACTATGTTTTCTCCACATCCGATACGATGGACGCAGGGATCCGATTGAGTTGGGTTTGCCCCACAATCTTTCAAGATTTTTTCTAGTTTTTCGTGCCAATTTATTCCAGCTTGATTTCAGCCATAACATGACTTGTTTAAGGAACAAACCTTATCCCCTTCGTTCAGTTCTAACAGCATTTTTCTGGCTTGAGTTTTGGTCACGCTGTCTTGTTCGCTTTCGATGATTCCGATTAAACTGTCTCGCAAGTTTTTCGGGACTTCCATGAATATGTTTTCGTTTAGTTCGCCATTTAAGTATGCAGTCGTAACATCAAAATGCTTCACTTGCATCTTATACCTTGCAGCTAAGGATATCATCAATCTGATCGATCCGAAACGAGCTACCGGCGCAAAAGTATCAGAGAAGTGGATACCTAGTTGTTGGCTAAATCCCTGAGCGACTAATCACGCTTTTCGCCGTTCGAGAGTTCCGTCAGATTTGAATTTGTTCCGGAGAACCATTCGACTACCGATGACTTTTTCTTTGTCAGGACGTTCAACTAGAGTCCAATTCTTATTTCTTATGATTGACTTTACTTCGTCGTCCATCGCTGTGCACCAATCTTCGGCGTCAGGACTCGACATGGCTTGACTCATAGATATTTCCGCGATATGAGCTACATCGTTTTCGTATTCAACAACAGCAGCCTCTTTATTAGCGGGTTGATACTTTTTTCGTGGTCTCCCTCTTTGTCCGGTTTTGATGATCGTTGGTCTGCCGCGTCCTCTTTCCGGTGGGATAGGAACGGCTTCGTCATTTTCTTTATTCCGTTCGTCTTCCTGTTCGATGTATTCTTCGGGCAAATTCTGCCGATCATCTTCGTTTACAGTTGGATTCAATGGGATATCTGCCCAACGTCGATCTTCTAGAGTCTCGTGTTCGCTCTGCTCAACTTCGTCAAAGTTCGTCTGTTGATGTCCCTCAAAAATGTTAGCGTTATCGTTTGAACGTCGTTTATCTTCGCTAACAAATTTGACGTCTCTGCTTATTATAACCTTCTTATCATCGATTGACCAAATTCGGAAACCTTTGTTTTCGTCGGATTATCCCAGGAAGGTTCCTCTTCGGTCGCGGGGATCGAATTTTCCCTTCCCTGGTGTTCGATCGAGGTAGAAAACTTGACTGCCAAATACTCGGAATAAACTCACGTCTGGCACGCTTCCTGTCCACATTTCATATGGAGTTTTTCCGTTCAGGCTTTTCGAAGGTACTCTATTTCGGATAAAATTTGCCGTATCTATTGCTTCTGCCCAAAAAGAATCCGACAATTCAGATTCCATCAAAAGGCATCTGGCCATCTCGACTAGAGTCCTATTTTTCCTCTCTGATATGCCGTTTTGCTCTGGGTTATATGGGATCGTCAGTCTTCGTGTGATTCCACGGCTCTTCAGATAGTCACTCAATTCTAGACACGTATACTCTTTTCCGGTGTCGGATTGTAGACATTTTACATTCTTCCCTTTTTGATTCTCTACCAGCGCGATATACTCAATGGTTGCTTTACATACGTCTGCTTTGGATTTCAGAAAACGGACTTCACACCATTTCGACTTGTCGTCTATAAATTCGACGTAATATCGCGCCCGCCAGATTGACTCGACACGCATTGGTCCGCACACGTCCGAGTGTATTATATCGAGAATGTTAGTTTTTCTTTCAGACTTTTTCGAAAATGACGTCCGGGTCATTTTTCCTTTCAAACAAGTGTCGCAGTTTAATTCGGTCGAGGGATGTTCACACTTTATTCCTTTTACAGTTTCGTTTTACTTCGCGCATAACATATCCCTCATATTTATATGACCCATACGCCTATGCCATAATTCGAAAGTCGCGTCTTCTCCGATTGACATTGTCTTTACGGTGCGTGCATTTTCTTTGTGTTCGCGTACATAGTACAAGTCACCGATTCGTTTCGCATGTAACATTACGTCACCGTTCGGACCAACAACTACGGCCTCTTTCGGTTTGAAATGAATCTCGTACCCGCGATCAGTTATTTTTCCGACCGATGATAAATTGGTACGGAGATCCGCAACATGCAACGCGTGATTTATTACAACATTTCGCCATTCACCAAATATTTCGGTTTCGAATTGCGCGTTTCCTTTTCCGGCTATTTTCGTCGATGTATCGTTCGCGAGATTCACGGAACTATTTTCCGCGTGACTAATTTTCTGAAAATCATCAGTCGTGTAACACATGTGCGATGTGGCGCCGCTGTTGAGACACCACTTCTGGTTATGATCGACACGAGGAGCTACCCATGTGTTCAGACACACATCGCCAACACATTTTGCCGTCTGCTTATCGATTTTACTATAACAATCCGCCGCCTTGTGACCGATACGCTTGCATTTATGACAACGAAATTTGATGCCTTCACTGCCTTTCGATTTTCCGGAAGTGTGAAATTTAGACGATTCCCGTTTATTTTTCGAATGGCGCCACCCAACATTCTTGCTCGTAAACATGGCGTCCGTATTCGAGCCACTCGCATCTTTTATTCGTGCGTTGCTCTCTTCAATGATTTTAATACGTAAGGCTTCGGGTGTCGGTAACGTGTCGCGAGACTCGATAGCACAACGGAAGTTTTCGAATGTCGCGGGCAAGCTATACAGTAACATTATCGCTAACAGATCCGGATTTATTTCTATATCCATTTCCGATAATTTGTCGACGTATCAAAAAAGTCATTTACATGCTCACGAACGCTGCCGTTATCCGCCATTTTTTGTAGCATCAGTTTTTTCAGGAGCGTCGCTTTCCTCGCGGGCCCCGTTGACTGAAAGATCGTTTGAAGCCGCACCCATGTGTCGTTCGCCGTGACGCAGTTCTTCACTTGTTTCAATTCGCTCGTGCTTATTGACAAAATTATGTCCGATGTGGCTTTGCTGTCGTTTCTCACCCATGTTTGAACGTCGTTCGCATTTACGCGTTCTCCTATCACTGGTTTCACTATCGTTCGGTTCACGTATTCCCACAAATCAATTCCAATCCAAAAATGAAGCTTCCATGTGTCGTAATTGTTTTTATTCAAAAGCTCAATTCTCGAAGTATTCCCAGAAGTATTCATTATCGATTTTTCGTGGTTTTTACAACACTCACGTTCTACTGAACTTCTCGAACTTTCTAATGTGCACAATATTATCGGTATTCAATTTTCGCTTTCCATCAATTTTTCTCCACTTGGGTTACTGGGCCCATAACCTGTTGAGGATATTGGATCGTGGGAGTAAGAAATAATGATGATGAAAATATATCAAGAACAAATTGTATTTTGTAAAGAGGAAATAGGTACAAGTTCGAAAAACCTTCCGAGGCGATGAACAGTCGCAGACTGGCTAAACAAGCGTCACCCCGGTTATCGCGAATGTCGCATGGTAACGCAGTAACACGTTAACGTATGCGTCTCTCTGATACGAGGCTCACGATATCATACGTGCTCTAACAGTAGCCACTGATAAAATTAAAAGTATGGTAACGGTACTTGCGACTGAGGTTATTATCCGAGCCAGCAACGGCTCTAGCAAGAGCTTCGATGCGTATGAAGCAGCAGTCAGAAGCGAACGATAATAGAAAAACAAAGATGTCGCATCGCAGCGAAAATTCAAAAGGCCGCTCGAGATCGTTGCATATTCCCGTCCCCATGAGATGCTGCGGGGATGGTCTCCGCGTAGTTCTCGCGATGAGAGCGCTGACGTCATCAACGGGGCTACGGCTGGTGTGCATGACAGCGACGGAGACTAGAGATCACTCTTCTCGCTGTTATCTTAGCGTCCTTCAGGCTCCCGCAAGCTGACGTTCCTGTCGATGCTGGTCATTTCGTGCTTGGGCCATCGCCCGCTCGGGAGAATTATATAAAAAAAAAAAAAGAAAACAAAAGAAAGACGAAATGAATATTAGTCGCTTCGTACGCTATAATTTTGCCCTGTTGGATCGCCTCGGGGAGACTCTCGGCCTAATGAGCAGGTGTATCGTGGTCTGCCCTGCTTGGTCCGACCTTGTGACGGGCTGCTCAAATACCCCGTCACAGTATATATATAGTAGTAATCCTAGAGCGTCGGGCAAGAGATCACGAAAAATGCAGTATACGTATCTTTTTTGGAGATGATGCGTTGATGGACACACACGCTAAAAAGGTGTTCCATTTTTAATCACATATATGACTGGCGCCATTGCATAAACTGATACTGATAAATAATACACGCAATGTAAACGCTAAAGTTGTTAAAAATGAATGTATTATCAAGTGAATATGTATCACCGTAATAATTGACCGGACGGCGTACGAATCTTGTCTTACATCGACCGATTAGCATTTCGTTCTCTCATTCGTAATGTGATTACGGCCGATCGCGTTTATCGATTTCCATGAAACGATGCAGGCTTACATTTTAATAGCCAATTTAAAGGTCAATATAATTCAAATGTTCATTCAAAACGTTAGCTGAAAACATGGTTAACAAAAAAACGAAGCAAAATCGTTTGTAAATTACTATCTGTGGATTTTTTATAATGCTTTACTTATTGTAACGGTAATTTTTTATCGTTAACATTAATTTTTGTCTTCGGAGGGGAAGAATTCGGGCTCGAACACAGGGATAATTAATTTGGACTTCTGGGTATGCAAAAGTAGGGTTTATTTCACAAGTCAATCTGGTGAATATAGGTGTTCAGTTTATTGGCACCGTTTGCCAGTACATTGCATTTGCAAGCCGTTCATTCGTGCGATTATTCTACAATTCTTTCGTGTTTCTCGTTACACGTACGTAGCTCCTCGATACACCTAGCTACGTAGCCTGCTATTGGTATTATTCGTCGGTAGCGGGCCTCTCACCCACTATATACACTCAAACCACACACGTGAATTTACTTTTAAAGGAGATGTCTCTGTTATGCTGATAATCCACTCTATTTACCGGTTGTTTTGCTTCCTTCCTATACGTTTTAAAACTACTCGCTTACACACTACTCGCTTAAATTCTACTTACTTCAATACTACACGCTTAAATACTATTCACTTAAATACTACTCGATCCAGTATTCCTATAAATTGTTTCTGAGTTTTAACCTGTTATTTTTCTTATTAATTAGACCACTCGACTGTTTCTTTTCCTTCCTCTGTGTTTGTTTTTCACTGAGCTTTATATTTTTAAGAAATATAATTCTTTCGATAATACACTGACTTGCTTTTCTTAGCTACTTCGAAAACGTCGATGTAAAAATGGAAATTTCAGCACGTAAAATCAGAACCACGTAAGACCCAAAATGCAGAATGCACGTAAGAAGCACGTAAAAATCACATAAGCCCAGAGGCACGTATGACAAGACAGTGTTTTCTCTCCCGCAGGCTCTTTTATAGCATTTCCCCCTGCCTCATTCCCCTCATATTATTATCGGCTTCAATTTTTTAAATGTAACGTGGGTTTCTAATTTTTCGGGTAGCCGTTGTCGCGCCACCCGTCTTCCCTTCACCTCCAAGCGAGGCCAGCTGGTCGCTGACCTACTGTTTACGGCAGCGAGGCAATTCCTTAGGCGTGACGTAGCTTATTTTTGCCTAAATTCGCTCGAGATCGATAACCTAGTGCTCGCAGTCCTCGGTGCGTTCGAACGCAATGTCGCCTATTGTAGCAGCGAAATATAAAAAAGTCTACTAGCAGGTGTAACTATGTTACATTATACATTGCTAGCTTAAAGTGAGATGCGATGAGAATTGGAGTACTTCGCAATGAGAGGATAAAAGGACATTGACTATACTAACTTGAATAATAACAAGAATCATTTTTTGATTTCGAGAATATTTAAAGACCTTTCTTTAAACACAAAGTACAGTTTAGTTTAAGAGGAGTGCCCGTCGTCTTGGGCCCGTCGGGTCAAGAATAGTATACCTCGACTTTACTCTGTTTTAGGAATTGGATTCACTTTACAGAAGAAACGGTGTAAGATACAGTGTCCCACGAACTATGCAGAGAGCTCATACAAAGATTTTTTTTTAAATTTAGATAAGTTGCATTATTGAAATAGTTCTATGACATAGTACAGCGGTTGAGGTTAGAGAGATCGATTGAGATTAGGTGCGCAGGAAGAAATCAACTAAGTCGTCCTTTTAAGGAATAACTGGCAGATTCTAATATAAGGCAAACAACCGTAGATACAACATAAATGTATCATCTGTATCCTCAGTACTGATGCATTTTTTATTTATGATTAGTTTTCCAAATTTTATTATTCTGCCACTAAATGAACCTATGGTTTCGAGAGAGAATATTGATATTGAAATTACCGCGAGCCGAGGTTTTACAAGAATCCGAACATATAGTATACCATCGATCGAAACGAGTTACAGGCTGCCCCAGGCCTGAAAGCCATGCAGAGCAAGTTCACGGCCGTTCTTACGTGTTCGCGATCTCCCCAGGCATTGCCAAGGTCAACAGCACTAGCTATACGCTCCGTCAATTATATACAAGCAAGGAGAGCGGTGTCACAGCATACACAGGTTCGTTATTGCTGTTCAAACTCTAATACAATCGGATCTCCGACTCACTCCGAATACCGTGAACCGCTGTGATCCACTGCCGTGACTATCCCAATTACTCGATTTGCATCTTGAACGATAACTTAAAAATCTGTCATAGTATTTAAGTTGACCAGTTGTCGCACGATTTTGGCTTCGTCTTGAGGTGGTTGCCGCCGGTTCATTTATAACTCTCCTATTAAATTGTCATCTCTACCATAATACAGGTCTACCAGAGGGGTAAAAATGTATATCTCTGGCACGAAATAACTCTACCAAAGTTGAGGCCTTTCCCGGGACATCTCTACCATATTACAAGTGTATCAGATTACATCTCTACCGCAGTACAACTGTTGTTCTCGCTCCCCCCGGAGCTGTAAAATCATTATCTCTCTCGCAATCCCCGTTGTACCCAAGAAAACAGGAGATATAAACAATTAGACCTTTAACTGGAAGAGCTTTAAATATAACAGAGATGTTAACGGGGAGGCCTTAATTATTAGTTATTTCGATGCAGAAATACTTATTTTGCTT
The DNA here is from genome assembly GCA_963942595.1 of Cylloceria caligata. Lineage (NCBI taxonomy): Eukaryota > Metazoa > Arthropoda > Insecta > Hymenoptera > Ichneumonidae > Cylloceria > Cylloceria caligata. The sequence continues at coordinate 55,650,088 of OZ012703.1, read as the reverse complement.
TCGTATAGAGAAAGATTTGTGATTGTGAAACATTTATTATTGAATTTTTAATGCCAATGTCGTCAAAATGTTCCAGAACGTCTAGAAATCACATTTAGAAAAAATGTCCGTACGTCTCTCTCTCTCTCTCTCTCTCTCTCTCTCTCTCTTTAAAAATTCGCAAGGAGGTAATAACCATTTTTTATGGAATATTATATCGACTATATTCGAAATATCCAATTGTACATCAGAATTTAATAAAGACGTAATTATAGATCATGACAACGGCCATAGCAAGGATATAGAGTCTCTCTCTCGTCACATAGAGGATGTAACCGAGGAACTTACAATAAAAGGCGACTTATAATTATAGGAGATTTTAATATAGACGTTAGGGTAGACTACTTCTACAAAGAGAAATTACTAATAGGAATGTCGTACTTGGGGATGAATCAATATGTTAATGAGCCGACGATAATAACGCAGGATAGCTGAACAACTATATATTTATTATGTGCTAATATGAACGCCCAAGTGCAGGTGGAACATGAACCGAAAACAACGGATCATGAATGGAATAAAGTCTGAGTTAGCACGATCAAAAAGGGGAACAAATACAGAGAATATAGAGCAAGGAATTACAGTAAAATTAATGTAAATGAATTTATAATGGCCCTGAGACCTACAATAAAGGAAAATGAAGATGTAGAATTAAGTCACGTATGTACGTTGTATAAGATGTTTTAAAAGTTGTGAACGAATTGAGCTGCAGAAATTGTGCTGGAAATCACAGAGAAGTCGAGTGTAACAACATAGAAAAGAAATGGGCAAACTGCGTGAGAGTGATAGAGAGATTTAACTTGAGTGACATAACCACAAACCATGAGGCTATGACAGAATCTGTAAGACGTACCAAAAAGCAATAGAATTAGCAAGCAGAAACATGAAATATTGGTCCGAATGGCAACTAACAAAAAAAGGAAATAATAAAAAACCACCTTACTTACTGATACTAAACTCGTATGGCTTACTCACACATAAAGATGACGTAAAAGCTACGATAAATAAATTTAAACCTCAAATAGTATGCCTATAACAGAAACACATATTGTAGATAAAATTAACGAATTTGAAATTAATATCGGGAACTATAAATGCATAAGATGTAACACAGAAAATAGTTGAACAGGAGGAGTACTGACGTACATTGAATAGAACATAAGTTTTGAGATAATAAGCAATAAGGCAATCGAAAATAATATGATCATCACGATAAAAATTGTCGGAAAAAAAGAAAACACCGTCGTATGCAATGTGAACCGTTCACCTAGCACCCGTGATGGATGGTTTATTGAGTTTATTGATATGGAATGCGATAAAATCTTAGATATGGGTAGAATATTTGTGGCGGGGGATTTCAACATAGATCTGTGTAAAGAAAAAGAAAAGCACTATGTCAGATGACTAAAAAGGAATATATTATGCTTAGGATTAAAGCAATATGTCAAAAAACTGACAAGAATAATAGAGAAAATACAAACAATTAAAGATCATATATATTCAAACTTCTAAACTGACACAACCGTACATTTAACAGATAGTTACTGACCGTAAAATAATTAGAGTCGGCTTAAATAATAAGGAGGATGATATTGAGACGTCAGAAAAACGAAAACGTGCCTACAGAAATATAAGTGAAAAATTTTTTTATCAAGGAACTTCACCAAGAAATCTTCACCAAATGAGAGACGTCTCAAATATTGAGCAAAATCAAGTAGCGGATGGATTAATATCGGGATTAATAAAAACAGTCTACGAATTAGCTTCTCTCAAGAGATAAAAGCAAAATGGAAAAATAAACCATGGATAAATACTGAATCAAGAAATGCAAGTATGGAAAGCGATAGAGCATACAAAATGGCAATAGCAATAAAGACAGAGAGAGAGAGAGAGGATAGAGAGATAGAAGAAATAGATAGGAATGGGAGAGATATAAATATTACAGAAATATGGCCGTGCAATATGGGTAAAAATAGATGGGGTACAAAAACGAGACAAAAAAACAGATAGCATCATCAACTCAATTAAATATACAGATACCAACGGGATAGCGGCGGAAAATACAAGTGCAATAATATTTACTCAGTGCAAAACAGTAGAATATAATTATATAAATGAGGTTATAAAAAATGTAGAAAAAAAATTAGGAATAGAGGAAGGAATAAATTCGGAACAATGAAGTGGGTATGAAAGGGTGCAAACGAATATATATTAAATGCTGTAAACAGCAAAAAGGACTGTATAACAAGGATTATTTCCGGAAAAATGGAAAATCTGAACAGTGGTTCCAATTCATAAAATACAAGGGAGGCGAAGAATATCGAACCATAAATGTTCTTCCGATTTCCGAGAAAATATTAGAACAGTAGTGAAAAGACAGTTATTATAATTCTTAGAACAGAATGACATACTCATAGAGCAACAATCAGGTTTCAGAAAAGGACTATCGTGTGTAGCAGCAATTCAGATAACACTAATTGTTTGGAGAGAATATATGGATAGAAGTGAAATGATAGACTTGGTGTTTATTGATTTTAAAAGACCGTTTGAAACGGTAAATCGGAATATTTTGATGGGTGAATTTAAAGAATATGGTATAGGAAGGAAGGTATTGAAATGGTTTGAATCGTACTTGACTAATAGACAGCAAAGAGTAAAATATAATCAAGTAATATCAGAAGAAAATAAAAATAAACATGGTGTGCCACAGGGGACTGTTCGCGGACCACACGGAAATTGTGTACAGGGTGCGCCATCTTTTATGTCAGTATGTTAACATTGCATAACTTTAAAAAAAAAAACGATTTCCATGTATGAGATATTTTTATTTAATTTGGTCCTTTACATTTTATTTGGACTAGTTTTTGAATACAACATCAATTAAGTGGCCGCCTTTATTGGCCAAAGCAAAATGTGCCCTTTTTGCTGCGTTTTCCATCACTTTTTCGAGCATCTCGGGCGGTATAGCATGATTTCGGCATGAATGTTTCCCTTGAGCTGGTCAATGGTTTGAGGCTTGTTGGCGTACACTTTGCTTTTCAAATAACCCCACAAAAAGAAGTCCGGAGGGGTCAAATCTGGAGATCTGGGTGGCCAGTCAATGTTGCTATTTTTTGACATCACAGGTCCAGAGAATTTTCGTTGCAGAAACTGCATTGTTTGATTTGCAGTGTGGCATGGCGCACTGTCTTGTCGAAACCAGTAACCGTCCAGACCTTGTTCACACATTTGTGGGCAGACATAATGAGCTAACATCCACCGATGTCGATTCCCATCGACTGTTTTGCCTCCTCTGAAAAAAATGGCCTAATGATGGTTTTGGCCCAAACGCCAGTCCGAACAGTCACTTTTTGGTGATGCAATGGTGTTTCATGGATCTCGTGTGGATTCTCCGTTCCCCAAATGCGGCAATTTCGCTTGTTAAGTGCACCAGAGAGTGTGAAATGGGCCTCGTCGGTCATCAAAATTACAAGTAAAGCAGCACAATCCCTTTTTTACTTCAATTTTTGTAATAATTTATACACTGGTTCAGATTCGATGGTATGTTGAATTTTTCGAAAAATGTTTGTGAATGTTCTAAATGTCGCAAGTGTTGAAATATCTGGCTAAATAGTTCTTCATACATGAAGTTATGTTCAAGGACATATGGTACTGAATTTGAGCCAAATCTGTAAAGAGGTTTGGATTTTATGGAATTTTATAAAAACAAGTGTGATGATTGTATTTTCTGTAAACATCGATCTATCTATCTACATTTCTTTTACAAAGATAAATCAAATTCAGCCTTGTTCAATATTGAGTTTTGATAAGATCGGTAGAAATGTTTTGTGAGATTTTTAGTTTTTTTTATTTTGTGAATGCGATACATTTAAAACATTTTATGAAATCGAGCTATAAGTTGGTACTCATATGTAAGGACGTTAAGTGATGTTTGATGTAAAATTTGATAAAAATCAATGCAGCCGTTCAAATTTTATAAAACATTGAATTACTTAATTCGAGATTGCTATAGCTTGTATAATGAAAGGTCTGGAATTTGAAAACCACTTGAGCAATTGTTCTAAAATTTACCAAGCTAGTTACACAATGAGTTTTCGATAAAGGCTTCAATTCTGTACATCAAAGCAATAAGATTTCTGATCATTTTGAATTTTTAACTCTTTTATCATTCAAATTTTGTCAAATTTTAGTTTATATAATTACTAGCAGAATGAGGTCAGGTACTTCTTAATTTTATACTATTCCGATAAAATTGATCATCGTACTTTCTATCAGAGATAGCTTTGTAAAAGCTGGAAAGTAATGAGAAAGCAATGTATGTGCAAGGTTCTACTTTGCACCTTTGATTATTTTATTTCCGTTCCTGGTAGCATTGTATTATGGTAGAGTTAGTCTTTGGTAGCAAAATTATGGGGAGACCTATAAATGTGTCGAGTATCTCTGAATGGATACTTTTATTCTGGGAATTACATATTATAACGAGCTAAGTACATCTGGCAAAAATAATCACTCAAGAGATATTACATGAGCGTTCTGTTATGTTCTGACGTGAACAAATTTATTTTATTTAAACACACGAAGCAAGATTTTTCTATGTTTTGTCCTAAGACAAACATGGGGTGTATAGAAGATTATTTGAAGAAAAAGTTGGTTATTACGATATAGATATCTGTGTTCAAAAAGTAAGGTGAATTTTGTTTTAAAATTAAAATTTTTTATTTATTCTTCCAAATCGATTTCGTCCACCTCAAAATAATCCCCCCTAGCTACAATACATGCCAACGTTTTTTCCAATCTTTGAAGCATACTAAAAAGTCGTCCTCAGGTATAGCCTTCAATGCGCGTAGCGATTCACGTTTGATCTTTTCAATCGACTCAGAACGATTTCCCCGGAGTGGTCTCTTGAGCTTTGGGAACAGCCAGAAGTCACACGGTGCTAAATCAGGCGAATACGGTGGTGTGGAGCGACATGAGTGGAGTTTTTGGCGAAAAACTAACGAAGAACCAAACGCGAATTTTGGCACCAAACGCGGTTTGACTCTTCTGAGGCACAAATGATTCTTCAAAATTGCTTGCACTGATCCAATTGATATTGCAAGCATGTCGGCAAGGTCTCGAATTCTTAATCGACGATTTTCGAGCACCAATTCCTTGATTTTCTTGATGTGTTGCTCATCAATTGACGTCGATGGTCGTCCAGAGCGTTCTAAATCATCAACACGTTCTCTGCCTTCTTTGAAGTCTTTGTACCACTTGTAAACATTTTTCTGTGACATAGTCTCGTCACCGAAGGCCTTTTGTAACATTCGATACGTTTCAGCGGCAGAAATTTCATTCCGCAAGCAAAATTTAATAGCACTTCTTTGCTCAACAAAATTCGACATCGTAAAAATCGCCAAATTCACTTTTCTTTGTTCACAAAACCAAGCGTAAACTAAAAACTAATGATGATATTGACATGTAATTTGTCACAGATGTCACTAACAGTCCTACCAACTTGAAAAAAAAATTCATTTGTCCGATTCGGTTAACGCGGGAAGTTTAAATAAAAAATTCACCTTACTTTTTGAACACAGTAGTATGCTGGGTATTAGGTATTTCTTGTTTGACAAGCTTAAATTGGAGGAGTGTTATGTGAAACTCTCCACACAAAGCATATAAATTACATTCCATTTTAACGTTGTTAATTGTGGGTTTTCTCAATTGTCATAATCCTATTATTACTAAATAAAAATAAAAAACTACTGCAAGAATTGTGTTCTGTTTGATTTTTGCACTTTATGGACGATTTTTCGAGTGTAACATTAATTACTCTTATACTAAATATTTATTAAATTTTAGCCCATTATGCGATGAACGATAAAAAACAGAACCTCGTGAATTATATTTCTGTAGGATGAGAAAAAAAGACACAGTGTTTTGTTGTGTAAAAATAAAAGTAGAAAATCCAGCAGAAAAAGAAGAAGAAGAGGAAGAAGAAGCGAAGCGTCTTGGTCGAACCTGCTGGGAGCAGAGACAGGTGCCAAGAGAAGGGCAAGCCCGTTATAAGATCAGGCCTCGGCAGTTTGACCGCTTAGTTCAGCTCTTTCAGAGACCACCGGGACATTTTCGAGAGACATCGGCGTTTCGATTCGCGATCGATTATTCATTCTTCTTCTACGCGCGCTGGTGACTAAAATGGTCGTGGTGATGGCTGTGCGGCTCCATAGTCGGGTGACTTTTGTTTGGACTCTCGCGATTTGTCTTTTTATTATTAGCTGCATCGTCAAACCGATCACGGCTAATCCAGAGGGTAAAGATGACTGTGAGGTGCTCGAAGGTGAGTGTGGATTAAGCTTTGTTTTATGACTTGTTGAACAAATTTTCTTCTACTCGGTCAACCACCTATTTAAAAAATAGTCTCAGTCAAAATGATGATTACTGAAATTTACTATGAGAACATGCGGTCAAAATCATATAAACTGGTCGATGCTGTGATATCGGTACCATTAAAGCAGTGACTAATTCCTTAGATCCATACATCGAAAGTTACTTACCTCTGTAAAAATGGCATGAGTACATCCACGAAATCTTAACCGTTTCGGATTATTCATTGTCAAGAAGACATTACACGTGAACATGTCTTATGTATTCGGAGCACGGAATTCTGACGCGTCCTGATTCAACACCGGTTAACACAGCAGCGTGCACATAGTCTCTCTCACTTTATAGAGAGCTTCTGTGAAAATCTTCGATGAGGTACAATCGTTGTAAATGCACATTATTTTACTTTATAATAAAACATAGCAACGTACAGTATTAAAATGTATTTCTCGTATAAGCAAGAACTTATAAAGGTGCTGTTGAGCACTATCGGAAATAAAGTGCACACAGCAAGTAATTGATGCGATTAGAATGTGCACGTCTTAATAAAAGAACCTTATCATAATGAACGATAGAAAATAAATAAGAATAAATGTGTACAGTTTATTGAAAGTCAATATCTGTTGATGACATTTCGGTTATGCATATCAGAGATATGCATCCCCTTTCGATTCGTGACAAAATGCGAACGTCACTCTTTATAGAAAGTCATTAATCACAAACCTCTTGCCATGACTCAGTCATAAAAATCATAAAAACTAAATGTAAGGAACAAAAGTAACGTTGGGTACTATCACATTTATTCTTTTTCAGTTGCATTACCTTTTTATCATTCTTGTGAAATTTCGTAGAAAAATTAATTATTGATCAATGAGCTAAAACATACAGTTACATACCATGCAAAAAACTTTTATAAAATAATGAATAATAAATCAATTATGATACCAATAAAAAAACGGATACAAAGCGGAACCTTGCACTTTTCTTCGTCACTATTTACCAATCACCATCATTTACAAAATCACCTCTATGAGAAAGTACGTTGATCTATTTCGGGTTCGTCAAGCTCTGTCAGCGATGGAAAACAATGAGAAAGCAACGTGCAAGATTCTACTTTGCATTCTTGTTTGAAAAAAATTCTAGTAACTGAATTATAACGAAAATTTAAAGAGTCTGGAGGTAGTCAAAGAATTAACAAGTGAATTCTCAAACATGCAAAATACGACACCAAAAAACCGTCACTACCTTCACTATTTGATTCATGTAATAAATGGTATATTGAAAATATTCGTCACAATGCTATTAGAGTTTCTCGAAATTTGATATGAGAAATTTTTATTCCATAAAAATGCAATGTTATATAACATACAAACGCCTCCGTCGATTTTCATTAAATTTGTTATTGAGTATCCCTGAACGTTATTACGTAAGTACCAAAGGTTTTACAAGTAAAAACAGTCATAAATGAATAAATTGCTACAGAATCCGAATCCTTTTTCTAATCTTCACTAAATGCAATATATAGCACCTTTGAACGTTAGCCCATTTGTGATTTCTGATAAAAACTTGAGTTCTACTAATGAAAATTCATGTAAATTCAAACATTTTCTATTTATCGAAAAAAAATTGTCTCATAAAATCGGATTCTACTCCGGGATTGGAGAAATTTCATCGAAACACTGATGTAATCAATACTGACGAAACAGTTTTCAGAAAACGAGTAATAATCGTCCGTTCAATTAATAATAAAGTCTGCAATTCATAACTTTACACATTGTTTCCTCATTATTGTCTACATTTTGTAATGTCGCTTTCGAATCTCGATTCATCTGGGGTCAAGAGAGAAATCTCTCCTTTTAATTATTTTTGTGATCGAGTGTCGATTCTTGCTGTCTTCTGGTCTGAGACTATTCTTGCGGGCAAAACCTCGGGCGAGAAGAGGGAAAATGTTTCTTTGTAATAAATCATTATTGTATTGGTACTTACTCAGGACGATGAGAAAACGATGAATAGTGTCGTCCACGAGGAACTTCCAGCGAAGTATGAATGGAAAATGAAGGTGAAACGCGAGTCGAAAATACACAGTCGTATGTAACATGATGAGGGTGAAGACTATTCTATCACGCGAAAATGCAAATAGTGAACAACTCGTAGTTCACGGCGAAAATCGCACACGGTGGATACGAATGAGGAAGGATAAATCCCCACACCAAGATTTTCAATAAATGGAGATTTCACTAAATTTATTTATTCAGGAAGTTCACAATGAATAATGGAAAAGCACAATATTAATTCAAAGAACGACAACAACAAAAACTACGAGACATTAGTTCATCGGTATTTGAGAATGGTTGACCTGGGGTGCAAGAAAGTTTACACAGACTGATTAACTGTCGGACGGCTGACTGGGTATAATTTCTACAAGAAATCACGACGTGCTGTGTCACTGCGAAAATTTTAAACGTGTGCCCGTCGGAAAAACTATGAATTAAATGCTTGGAACCCCGTGGGTTTCCGTCTTAAGTAAGCTCTTTGAGATTTCAACGTTGGCTCCTGGGAGGGGGGCAGTGCACCATCTCCACCTGTGCACTTTGTTACGCTTACAGATAAACAATCCAGCAAGCACTCGACGCTGCACTCGTCACTTCACACAAATTGAAAGTTCTAGTTGCAATAAAATTCAAAATTCAATACGGTGGACATTCAAATGAAGTCCTTGTGGTTTTTCTGGAGGAATTATTTGTATTTACAATTGAACGAAAGGTTAAATATATGGCAGTAATCTCAATGCTATAAATAATACCGAGTGGTTCTAGGTTATTCAGCCTTTGAAACTTCCATAGATTTGCCTCACTTAGGTCATGTTAATCTAATAAATGCTTTTCTAGAGGTAACAATCTGGGTAAACCGGAGTTTAATTATTTCAAAAATTCTGGCACGAAAGTATTTATCCAGACTTAAGATTTTCACTACGCTGAACATTATTTTAATTGTAATGCTGTTTACTATTCAGAATTTAATGTAATAAGAATGGGGGAGGAGAGCGACGGAGGTGACTCGGCTTTGGTTCGTTGTCAATGACGCTGTCATCGTCGCTCAAGCAAATCGACGTGCTGGTGATGGCGATTTGTTTATTTGAGGATTCATGGTCCAGCGGTTCCGGGGATATTGGCCGCCTGGTTGGTTCCTGGATCCGTCCTAGCCCTGCACGACGAGATTGATGATTTTGTACGTCGGATTAGCCGATGTAATAAGCGGAGTCTATAAAGAGGTTCGGATTATATAGGATTGTAAATTTTTCGAAAAGTTTACCTTGTTGCTATAACTCACGTCAATTTGAACCTTTAAACTCAAATTTTCTACAGGATGTATGGTCGCCAAGAAAGTATACTTTCCTGTTATCTATACTATAATTCTTAAAGTGTGGATTTCCGTCCTTTAAACTCCTCCTAGACGGAGCGTGCTAGGAAGGTGATCTTGGACATTTTGGAAAGGTCTCCTGATTTCTAGGTCAACGCAACTATTTTCAGCTCTTCAAGTTGAGTCCTTAAGGAGTTACGGACATTTGAATTTTCTAAGAGTATTATTGAATTTTGACGTTTAATTTTTATTTTTAAAAAAGCAAAGTTATTCTTCGTAGTAGGTATAGCTATACACAGGTGTTGAAGGATTGACTTTGATAAACTATACTTCAATGATAATGTTTAAACGTTCAATAAATACAAATTCTATTTGAAAATCATAGCATTTGGTTTTATTTAAGGTAACGATACTAAAAATAAACCTGGGCGAAGCCGGGTACGATACTAGTATAGAATAAAAGCGATTCGTCGGTTCTAACCTACACAGATACGTTAGATAAGAACTTCAAGCAACATAAATTGTTATATTAGAACAAAGAATTGGCTTTCGCTAGTATGTATCAGAGAAGTGTACTCTTCTTACATCTGCACATGAGGAAAGCCATCTTATAGACCGAATGCAACTGCGTATAATGATTTGGAGCTTCAGAGATAGTTTTATTTTTTTCTCAATTTAATTTTTCTTTAGATTTATATTTATGCAATGGTTCTTACGCGCCTCACGCCCACTGCCTCCATTGCAAAGTCGTATATATTTATTCTCTTCCAGGAGATTTAATATATCTCCTTCTAGCGCACGTACACATGCGTACATTCATGCATACATTCACATTCGTATGCAGATGTACACGCAGAGCACTGCCCTGTAACCAAATCACAGCACTAAGAATATCAAAACAAAGAAACGTTGTTTTCACAATTGAACAACCGTCGACGAGGGAAAGTAAAGACATACTGAGGGCTAAGGATACTGTTCGAGGAGAACATGCGCTTAGCCGTGAAGATGCTGTCATCTTCTCAGTCATAACCAGGTAGCCAGCGCTTTGAATGCACCGGCAGCGATATTACACGTGTCAAATGTTACGGAGCATATATAGAAGAGAAAAGTACATGAATTAAAGGGAGCGAATAAATTTGTAATAATTATATTTGAAAACCAACACTGGTGATTGAACGGTCGGTGTACGTTCCGGTGGTCTCCTGACTCGAGCGGCATTCCGTGCTGCCACTACTTAGATGGGTGACCGCTTAGCCGTGCACTAGCTGGCGCATCAATTAGTAAGCACAAGGCCATTTTTTCTGAGATCTTGGCATCTGCGCTAATCCGTACAGAAAAGGTTGTATTCCGGATAGTCTAGGAGAGCGTCCATCCTGGAGTCCAGCCCGGACTCTAACCCGGACTTCATCCTGGACTCTCCCAAGACACCATACCGTACTCCTGCAACTCTAATCCGGACTTGATCACGGACCCCAGGCTGTCATCCTACCGATATATGACCATATAATCCCAGACGCAATATTATGTATTGTAACCACTTTTTCCACCTTCTTCGCCTCCAGTTCCCGCAGATGGTCACAAAAGCCCGTGATCCCGCGTACTGATCGCCAATCTCGAGAAATAAATTACTTCCCGAGACAGATTTAATTCGCACGCGGACTACACGGGGCCGGCTCGGCTTGGCTGCACCTTGGCAATTGGTAGAGGGGATGGATCTGTCAGTAGTGGTTCACATGGAAATAAAATCTCGACACGGCAGTTAGGGAATCGAAAATATAATAACAATTTATTGCAGTAGATTGAACAAAATTATTAGCCGAGAGCCAAAGTGGCACTCTCGGAAGCACGGTCGGAAAGCGACAAATGGTAACGTGTTGGATTCCCTTCGATTCAATTCTCCTTAAAATATTTCAGAAAGCTCTCGGACTGGTGACAACATTTACGCGGAACTAATTCAATAATGCGAAATAAATAAATAAAAAGAACTAATCAAATAACTCACACGGACTAACCGAGTACACGATAAATAAAATTAAGGCAACCAAACCGAATCAATAAATCGAACTAGTACAACGGAAAAAATAAAACAGAATAATGGAAATAGAATAAATCGCACAGAGTAAATAAAATGCAATGAATCGCACAGAACAAATAAAATTGAAATAAATCCCACAGAATAGACCAGGAACGGAATTGATTAGACAAGTAAATGAGGCGATAAAGAAATTAAAGAAGATAAATAAAATAACGGCGGGCGATAAAATAAATAAGTTAAATAAAATAATGGCGAGAAATAGAATTACTAGGATAACGAAAGTGAAAGCGATCAATAAAATAAATCAGAGAAATAAATAAATAATGGCGAGTAATAAAATGACTAGATTAATTGAAATAATAACGATCAAGTTTGCAAAAGCTACGACACGCACACTCACACACAAAACACCAGAACTCCTCACGCGCTCGAATTTACAATAAATACATTTTTAATAATATCAAATAGAGGGAATCCCTTCGGCGATCCTTTCATTCTCGGGAAGCGAGTTATTGCAAATTCGAAATATCGGGCGGTTGTTGTTTGACCGCTGTATCAAAAGACGTTAGATTTCCAATACGACAGCGTGCTGTCACGACAATATCGCTCGGGTTTTCTCAACAAAATTATTAGAGCTAACTCCCACACTCAAACCAGAGACGAACGACGACCTTACCGAATAGTTGCAGTATCGGGATCCTCTCGAGAAATACTCTAGCAGCGGTCCAGAATCGCGGGGGTAGACGTCGGTTCTCGTCGTTCAGACAGCGTTCTTGGTATACACGTCCTCGTTGTACAAAATACGGCGCAAGAGTCCTCGACAATACGTGGCCTCTCGTTGTTTAAGCCGATAAACTCCCTCCCCCCAAATAGTAGCCACCAATAAAATTGAAAGTAACGGTACTTGCGACTGGGGTTATTATCCGAGCCAGCAACGGCTCTAGCGAGAGCTTCGATACCTCGCACGAAGTAACAGTTAGAAGCGAACGATAATAGGAAAACAGACACTTCGCAGCGCAGCGAAAATTCAAAGGCCGCCCGAGATCGTTGCATCTTCCGGTCCCCATGAGATGCTGCGCGGATAGCCTCCGCGTAGTTCTCTCGACGAGGGCGCTGACGTCATGGACGGGGCTACGGCTAGTTTGCATGACAACGACGGAGCCTCGAGATCGCTCCTCTCACTGATATTGTAGCGTCCTTTAGGCTCGTGCAGCTGACCTTCCTATCGATGCTGATGATTCCGTCCTCGGGCCGTCGCCCGCTTGAGAGGATTATATCAGAAAAAAAAGAAAACAAAAGAAACACGAAATGAATATTAGTCGCGTCGCACGCTATACTTTTGCCCTGTCGGATCGCCTCGGGGAGACTCTCGGCCGAACGAGCTGGTCCATCGTGGTCAGCCCTGCTCGGTCCGACTTTGTGACGGGTTTTACAAATACCCGGTCACAGTATAAAGAAAACGCTTATCAATGTTGATGTCCGACGTATACTGTCGTTCATGAAGAAGGCGTACAGAGAGTGATTGAAGGGTTCTGCTTACAATTCGTTCGTCCCAAGATTTTCTAGCGTCCTTCATACTAGACCAACCGGTAAACAGTGACTTTGAGAAACTTTGACTTACTCCTCAATCAGATTGGCTAGATTATCACTAACTGGAATAAAATATTAATCCTAATAAGATGATGGGCATGATCAATGCTCCAAACATGGCATTGCACACTGAAAAAACAAAAGGTATGGTTGGAATGTGAATACAATCACGCGAAGTAAAAGAAGTGGCTGAGAAAAACTATTCAATGAGAAAGTGATATTGCCGTATACGATTACGAGAGCGAGTTGGTTGCACGCGTCATACGTTTTTAAAGTGTGAATAGTGTAACATCGGTAACGATCGGCTAGAGGAGCCGATATTAAATATTTGGAGCGTCAAGTACAGCGGGCGCTAGGCCGACGAACCCGGACCTAGTGTAAAAACGTGTGATGTCACGCCTCTGGAATTCGCTCGTCGACGAAAACAGCAGGTCAGCGACCAGCTGGCTTTGCTCGGCGACGAGGGAGAGCCAGGGGGGGCATGACAACGGTATCGCAAAATCGAGCGAAATGGGACGAATTTTAAAACCAAAGTCTCAGATGACGTAGACGGAACCAGGGTGGGGAGACATCTATAAAAGCGCTTGCACCGGAAGGAAGACTCTCTTATTCGGTAACACGAGTTCAACTAAAGCGAATTGCGAGTGCACTAGATTTCAAAACTATTAATCTGAAAAGTAAAGAGGCGGAATATATAGAAAATTGATTAGTCGCAAGTTTGAAAGCGGAATAACACGAGAAGTAGTTAGGAATAATCAGGATAGGAATAAGTGAATAAGTATAAGCAAAGAAATGCAGTGCATCGGAATAAGAAAATAGGATAGAAGAGAATAAATTAACAAGTGCGGACTTTAAACTAGTAGGAACCATAGGAGCCGCCTTTCCTGCGCGAGAAAGTGAGAAAGGGCGAAAAGTGAGATAAGTGTGAGAGAGAAAAGAATTGTAAACATAGTTGTTACACTCTGTCCAAAGAGAATCTGAGGCGTGTGGTTGTGTGTGTGTGGCTCACGAGTCAAGACTAATTCATAGGCCTGTAACCAAAGCACGGGCCAGGAATACCGAGAATTTAGGATCAAATAAGAGGAAATAATAATAAAATAATCGAGGGAATTCCCAAATTTCGGTATAGAGTAGAAAATAGAATTAGGAATTGTAGTAGATAGAACAAGTAGAATTAAATGAGAATAAGTAGGATTAAATGCATAGGAGGAATAAATATGCATAAGCGAATCTCGTATCGGAAGATATAAATAATCGAGTGTGTCTGAGCAAAATAAGTGTGGAAGAAAAGAATTGTACATAGAGTTCATACACTCTATCGAAAGAGCGAATGCGAGAAAAAATAACTAGTGTAGTGAAACATTGGTACACCAAGTATATAGTAATACCGCTGAATAAGAGAGTGAGAGAAAGAATTATAACTAGAGTTAGTACACTCTATCGAAAGAGTGAGTGCGAGTAAAGTGACTGGTGGTATGAGTATATGTGTGTCTGGAGCGTACAGCAATACCGCCGCACGGAAAGAAAACAAACCGTCGATGATACCAAGAATAGATGCATACCAAACAAAATTATAATCGTCGAAATAATTGCTAAAATTGCGGAATTAAAATAGTCACTATGCAGAATTCGAGTGACCGTAATTAAAAAGTGTTTTTGTTTTATGAGATTATTTTCTTGGAATAAAGCCCTACCGTCAACCACTACGAAGTCTAAACTAATTAGTCCTGTGATCGAGCCCGAAATTCCCACGATAAATAAAAATATATGTTAACGATAAAAAATTACCGTTACATTAGATCTGGGTACTCGTACTGTGGACAAAAGGAAAAAAAATACAATCATATTAAGTAGGGATCATATGGGCCGGGATTTCCAGAATAACACCGACACACGGTATTCAACATGAGAGTCGTTATCCGGATGGAGTCTCCAGAGTCAAGAATTGGGATTGGGATGGATTCCCGGGATCTCGAGACGAAGTCCGGAATGGAGTTTGGGATGAAGTTTAAGATGGACAATGCGCGTATTTTTTTCTGCGCGGATCAGTATACTTTTGCGTATACACTGATGAATTAGCAGAATCCAGAGTCGGCTACACCAGCACGAGCTTTCTAGACTTTCCCTGTGCCCGTAACTAATGCAGTACAATGTAGCCAAGTTGACTGCGGACGACATTGAAGTTCGGTTAGCTTAACAAAGTGCGGATAGGGAGTGTTAGGAAGGAATTTTCAGTTGCGATTGGGCGTACGTAAAAACCTTGAAGGGTAAAAAACATTAAAACAGACGGAAAAAATAATTATAATTATAATGACCAAATAAGTTTAGTGAAAAAATAAGGTATAATCAGTCTCTCAACTGTCTTTCTAGTACTGTTGAAGTAACCTTGTTTGTACATTGCCTCGACAGTTCGAAAGAAGTGACAGCTACTTACACCGGTCATGCTATGATATGCTTACGCAGCAGTAAAGATACACAATTTCATCCCTTACCGAAAAATATACTTCGAGTATAATCATCATCTTTCAACTTTGCTTATTCTCATAATAGTTCTACAAGTAGAACA